>JAAGKR010000437.1:34967-143461 GCA_011419295.1 Clarias macrocephalus | reverse complement strand
AGAGAGGGGGGGGGGCGGGGGGCACTGTGGGATGGAGCGAGAGCAAAAAGAGGGTTGAAGAGCCCGTGTGTTTACCGTTTTGTGTAAACAACCACAAAAGTTCAACTCAGCAAAAAATAAGAACGCAAGAGTTTACTGTTAAACAGCTTGTACGTAACTCATCTCTTCTTCCCCTGCAAGAGCGTGTGAAATCTCTGCATATACTGTGTGTGTGTGTGTGTGTGTGTGTGTGTGGAGTGAGAGAGAGAGAGAGAGAGAGAGAGCGCGTTAGAGAGAAGAGTTAATGCTATAGAAGCTGAATCTATAAATATCAGTGTCAGGTTAAAGTGATGCTCCATAAATAGAGATCAGGATCAGATTAACACGCCAAGATGCTGCTCCTTCTCCTCCTTACTGAGGAGAGACGCGCGCACACACACACACCCCAGCAGGAGAGTGAGTGCGGCTCAGGAACTCCTCATGAACGGTCTCCTAAATACCCCGAGTTCAGCCAGTGATGTCAAAGTAACATGACTGATGAGAGCTTGAACAGCAGAAGGTCTCATCTTTAAGTGAGTTTCATCACTGTGTACACACACGTGTTGGCATGGAAGGGTGTGTTTTGGTGCTTGAAAGCATAGAGGCATATATAACGTGAAACAGATCCATGCATCAACACACTGCCTTCAAATAATAATAATAAAAAAAGTAATTTATATACAACAGATACAATTTGGTGCTTCAAATGAACATTTGCATGTGAGGTGGCAATACGTTGCAGTTCCTCTATAATCCTACTCACTAATCGCACACATTGGCAGGCAACAAAGCATCCTGTGTGTTAGGAGTTAATTATTTGCCAAATTCTTTTTCGATTGTAACAAAATCTAGATGAATATTGAATCAACATATCCAGGAAATCATGATACAAATCTGCAACCAGTCTAACCACTGCAAGATCATCTCATGGCACTGGAATTCCCCCAAAATCTTTTCAGTGTGCAGGAATGTAAGCCGTTCAAGTTAAATGTTTAACCTACAGTCCGTATGGTTTGGTAAATATGTATAGAAAGACATATCTATTGCAATATCTACTAAAACTAAGGAAACTTCTTTGGTATCGGTCTTTAAATCCTTATTTCTGTTTTAACCTGACGAGGAATGATTAGATCATTAGAAAATCAGAGGAATAACAGTGAAGTTCACTGTGACTCAAACAAAAATGTGTAGATCTGTATATTTATTTATTTATTTTGTAAAATATAAAAACCCACATGATATTTAATTTATGAGTAACACAGTCCTTTTTTTGGCAAGTCTAGGTGATTTGATTTCTTGCTATAAACACACACACACACATACACACACACACACACACACACACACACACACACACACAGAACCATGACATTCTTGTAACTCAAGAAGCCCGGGAGCCATGACAACACAATCGCACATCCTCACGATAACTACCGAAACATCAAAACGTCTCACAGTGCTATCGGTGAGCCTTATTAAAAATCAAAATGAAAAATCTCTCATCTCTGGACTTCAAGAAAGCGCCTGTGATAGAATCACACGTGCTCATGGTCACACCGGAGCGCATTAAAGATGCAGCTGCATGGGACGGTGCTGCTTCTGATCTCTTCTTCACGTGTCTGAAGGATGTGATCTTAAAGCATGATCAGTGACCAGAACCACGCAGCCGCCTTCATGTCGATTTTCATCTTGCGACAGACGTTGATCGATTAAAACAGAAATAAGAAGTGGCTCTCGGGCGAGTCTGTGGCTGACAAGAGGCTGAGCCGGATCAATAACGAGCCACCGATGATTTATAAAATCTTCTCCAGCTCTCTGTACGTAATTAAATGATAGTGACCGGGGACATGCTTTTTTACCTGAATGCCAGATTGCATTTAAGATAATCACAAGAATATAAATATATAAACACACACACACACACACACACACACACACACACACACACACACACACACACACACACACACACACACACACGGACGTGACAAAAAGCCATTATGCAAATGGTGTTAATCATGCTGAAGTGACAGCTGCTCCACTCGCAGCTGTTTAACACACTCGTGTAAATGGAGTGAATATTAAATCAGAGTGTTTACTCCGAGGTGTGTGAATAAACATGACAGCTATGAGATTTTAAACTATTTAAAGTTTCTTTTTGCTAAATCATCAGGTTAATTCTATGCCATAGTAAAAGCAGAGACATCCTCTTGTCTCAGACACATCAGTGATCATGTCGGCCCTCACATCGACTTCAGTTCCTGCCTGAGCGATTCTGAGTCTAAAGCGATTTCTGCTGCATGATGCATTTCTAACAGGAGGCTGTACCGGTGCTTTGTCTCTCCTCTTACACACACAGTGTGAGTGATACTTTAAAGGGTGGGGCGTGAGGCTCTAACTACACTGATCACTTTAAAATGCTACAATTCATGAAATTCATGATTTAAAAATTTTATAAAACTGAATCTCATCATGTACCTCAAGGAAGCCAGAAATCACAATAACAAATTATTATTTGCGCCAAGAACATGCTGTGATCTGAAGGCGTCCATATGGATGGGATATGATGAGCAGATGGGGGCTTGAGCTGATCAGAGTCCTTTCCTTTCCAAAAACCATTAAATGATTTGTGTACACTGTGTGCTGCTAACAAGAGTTCAAAGTAAATTTGCTAATATGTTTCATCAGTTATCCATATACTGTACTGTACAGAGAAATGTAATAAAACAATACAATTCAGTTACAAACATGCTACCAACAGCTTCAACTTATTCTCACCATATATTTAGAGCAGGTGATAACACTATGTTGTGAACTACTGTTACTTTTTGATTCTTTACCTACAGTAGAATATAAAAAAATTAAATCATTACATTATCATTACATCACATCATGGGCATTACATCTTCAGCCATTCCCAACGAGTTTGAACCTCTTCCACATCCCACCCAAACCTTTAATCACAGCTCTGAACAACACATGAGATTAAGTCCTACGAAGAATATCACACTGTTTAAATTCTATGGGTTTGTTTTATTAGTTAATATGTAAATACTTAATCAGAAATATGTCATGGGAATTTTAAACCTAATTACAAAATAAAAAATTTGCACATGGATTATATGTTTCAGACCTCTGGGACTTTGCTCATTTTTCACACGAACGAGGACTAACTGCACTCAGCTGTAACTTATCCTGTATAACATACACTTGGCACCTTCTATTTGTACATAGTGTACATTTTCCTATACAGTGGAACCTCAGATTGTGAGTAACGCAGTTTGTGAGTGTTTCGCAAGACAAGCAAAGTCTTTTCAGGGGGGGGGGGGGGGGTTGAAATGATAAATGAATTAATGAATGTTGAAACATTTGAACCTAATTCTCACTTTGATTTTCGTTACAAAAACGCTAAGAATCTGACATCAGCTACAGAGCACTAAAAGCGGAGCTACAGTATGGCACCATGTTAAAGCTGATGATTTGGAGACCATGGATACCATGTTAGTCACCATGTTAGATACCAACCGATACCATGTTAATCAGGATTTATATACCACTCTTGAAAGATATCTATAAATTTTTATTTAAAATTTGGGAGAAATTATGTCAGTAATTTATAGCATAAAACAAAACTGTTCATTTTCATAAAAACACATGTATAAAAAGTAAAACTTGAGAAACTATTTTGCAGTGGTCTAATTTTTTTTTTTTTACAGAGCTCTACATCACATGAAATGCTCGGACATAATCCTAATGTTCATGAGCTTGTGTACGGTACCAATTTTAACATGAACTACAGTACAGTACTAGTGGTGCAGCTATAATGATTTGTGTCCTTGCTATAGATCTCCATAGGATTTTCTGCCCCCCTGGGTGGCTACAACTGCCCACAAAGAGGCATGGACAGGCCTGTGTAAAACACACGGTAGGCAACAAGTACAAGTTATAAAAAGCAACAATTTTTCTCCCAGCCTGTGCTGGCGAACTGTGAATCGCTATGGGTGAGTCATGATATTACCAAACAACTACCCAAGAGTCATCGGGATTTGTGAATTCAAAGGAATGGAAAGTGGAAACTGTGCTTTATGTTCGCTATAAACAGTTCTTCCCTCACCAAAGTGTCTTCTCTCCTTTTGAAGTTAACTTCTTATGGAGACACTCAGCGGAGAGATGACTGGCCTGACGGCAATCAGCTAACTACTAGAGTGTGTGACCTCTTGCTGGTCTCTCACCACCACCACCACTCAAATCCTTCTCCAAAAAAATAAGTAAACAAAAAAGGTACCACTCTGTAGGGAAATAGCAAGCTGCACAGGAAGTCAATCTACATGAAAGCCACTTACTGCAGCACAACTTTCCCTGGAGAACAATGACCAGTCAGACACACACATCTCACAAATATATCCATCTACTATACATCTTTGTTAAGGAGGAACTTGGCTTCAGAAACCGAGCTGTAAGAGATCTAGGACGAAGTCTTTCACAGGAGTAATTCAACTGAAGATGAACAGAGCAACACACTGACAGTAGAACAATCTCCATAAAGACTTTTAATAGCCTGCTGGACAAACAAGGCTGCATGGCAACGACCGAATTAAAACAGTAATTACATTTTAATAAGAATAATGTGCATTCTAGTGCAGCACCTGGGAGCACGAAGACAACAATCTTAGGAAGTTTGATGTGTGTAGGCGCACATTATCATGTGGTTGCTGAAGAAGGTGCCAATACTTTATACTTTGCATTATATGCTGCATGAACAGGAAACCATTTTAGATTGGTCTCAGTACTGATTAAAGCCCTATTCGGACCGGATGAGAAGAATCATCTTCTAAAGCACCCATTTTACACAGTGAGTTGTAAGTGTTTACTCTCCTATCAGTAGCGTTTCCGATATTAAAGACATCAAAAAAATAAACAGCATTCAGAGACAGGGACGGGAATCACCAGGGACCTCTCAATACAATGATTAATTCCACATTCTTGTGCATAACAAGACTAAAAATTATTTTTGGGAACATATGGCTGGTCATTTTCTCAGAGGATGAAAACTGATGAAAAGGAAATGAAATCACAGAGGAACTCCAGTCAATGCGGAAGTTACACCAGAACTGTATGTAGGGCTTAAATGTCTAGGTAAACGTACATAAAAAACGGAAAGAAAGAAAGAGAAAACTATTACAACCATCTTTCTTTTAGTTTCTCTCCATTTTCAAACACACCACTTCAGTGACCAAAGCCATAAATGAACAACTCCTGATTGCTTTCCCTTTGTGGAAGCACATTTTCTGAGCCAATCAAACGCAGACACCGGAAACACCCCCATAATAAGGCATTTCTGATGAGTAAAAAAAGAAAAAGTTTTTCAGTAGTAACTGTGTTGCGGTGTGTATATTTAATATTTAACAAATTTAAAAAATAACAAGCAGATTTCTTCAGCAGATTTACACACAGGACTGACCAATAAATGATCAAAAAAAGTGCATTTTCATAAGTCTACTTTAAATGTGTAACATAAAAAGTACCATCTCTATTAAAGACTGGCATGTAAATTTACTAGGCTGTCAATATTAAAGTGTTAAAATTTCTAGATTAATCACACGCATTAACACGTTAAAAAAAAAATATATTTTTTTTTACGCCAATTGAAGTTTGACCCTAATGGCTTCCCATAATTACAGCAGCATTACCAGGCTGTGTGTGATAATGGCATGTTTAAGGCGGCTAATCAGATGACTCAGGAGACATCACATCACAAGGTGTGCGGTATGGTAAACATTATAAAAAAAGGTTTAGTCTCGAGAGGTTTTGACTATGCAGAAGGCATCACTATCTGAGGGAACTTTCCCTTATGTAAGTATAAAGCAGTAGCACTCATGTGAGATGACCCTGACTGTCGTGTTAAGGCTCACACTGATGCTCAGACGCCTCTTGCGTAACTCTGGAGGGATATGCCTGGGGACACTGTGTGAGACAAACTCTGGGTGAAAAACGCTTAAAATCAAAAATTCATTGCCTGCTAATGTTAAATCAATCGAGGACCAGAGGATGAGTGCAGAATTCCCCGATTCACATAAGGTTCTGTATGATGTGCTTGGACATAAAAAGAAAATTTAAATTTACAGAGCAGGCATACATCTCCGCCTTTTCATATTTTCAAGTGTTACAGATTTAGAAGTTGCCGTTTGTTTATTGGTATATGCTTGCAGTTGTGTTTACACTTTATCATAATTCAAACACATTCCATTCCTGTGGCTGTACTTTATGGAGAGTTTTATTCCATTTCATAATTACACATGTTTAATCAGTTCTTATTTGTTTAATTCCCATGTGGAGACGGATAGAGAGAGAGGTTTGTTCCTGTTCTCACTTACATTGCCCCTCACCCAATCAGATTTCTCTCTCTCTCTCTCTCTCTCTCATCAGTTTGGATTTCACTCTCTCACACACTTTTTTGCATTGCACCCACTCCCTTTGACTGGATCACGCAGGCGCACGCACTGGACCGCTCTCGCTATTTTCGCATCTCTCTTTCTCTCATTCACATTTTCTCTCTCTCATTTGAATGCATTGTTCACTCTCTCGCATCTCTCTCTCTCGACTTGATCGCTCACACTCCATCGGATTGCATTCTCACTCTTGTTCAGCGGGACTGTTCATTCTCTCGGACGTCTCTCTCTGAATCTGATGGCACTCATTCACACTCCACAGCATTTCTGGCTCTACCTCTCTACTGTGTTGTGTTTTCTGTCTCTCTCAGATTTCCCTCATTCTCCCTCTCTTTTTGCTCCCACCCTTCTGTGTCTCTCTGTCAATAACAACTTGTCCTGAAGTCCTTTACAAGGACTCCTCCTGGAAATTTTACATATATTTTTCCATGTTAGATGTTTTATTATACAGCACATCTAAATAATTAAATAAACCAATTAGAGGTGAAACGATTCCTCGAGTAACTCGAGTAATTCAATTACAAAAAATGATCGAGGCAAAATCATCTGCCTCAAGCTTCTTTAAATTTTTAAAAATTTAATTTAAAAAACTTGCGTTATGTTTTTGCACAATTATTTTCTTGGCGTGACGCAGCGCGCTTCCGGATGCAAGCCGCCAGTAAACACCAACGAAGAAGCGCTTACGTCATGCACAACGCGGAAGGGGACGTAAACAGTTAGCTGTGTAATTTGAGGGGGCGTTCTGTTGCGGGCTGCAAAATGGAAGGGAGTGATGAAAAAAAAAAAACTCAATGAAAAATGTTTTCAGCAGCAGAAAACATTGCTTCAAAACGCAGGGCAAGCCTCAGTTCGGAGCATGTTAACATGCTTACCTCTCTTCATTCCTTTAAAGACTAGTGTGCACACACACGTCCAAGAGAGAGACATTTATATCCTAATGGATACATTGACTTAAAACACAATGTATGGACTCTTGTTCCTGTCCATGGATTTTTGCATCCTAAATGTCTTCACAAAGCATCCAGTAAGAAGGCTTATGTTATGCCTGATCTGTAGATTTTGAAACTTTAAGTTCTGAAAGTTAAGTTGCACAACTTAATGTTTTTGTATAATTATTTCTTTTAATGTGTACCTTAGTTTTTTTGATACTTAAAGTAATTTGAAATACCTACATTTCATCCGATTACTCGATTAAATTTTTGGTAGAATACCCGATTATAAAATATTCGATAGCTACAGCCTTAAAACCAATAGATATATGGCTAAATAAATAACTGTCACATTTTGTGAAAGCGTGCAGGATACAGGTCCCTGCGTATGATCTGTTGCTATAGAAACAACAGGATGTTATATTAAAGAGCACATTAATATGAAGCGCTCTGCTGCTGTACAGAAATACTGTAACCTTCTGACCGATAAAAAACACAGATATAAATAACATCATTTCACTAATCGCTATGCTTACATTCTGAGCAGAAATAGCAAGAGTTATAAATGTTGTTATTCATGCTAAAGTGTGCTCCTGATTTCGGTTTGAATGCAGATATGATTAACCTCAATTTAATGCGCTATTAAAGGTCTGTAAATATTCAGCAGGTCTGTACATGTGTGCTGTGATCAGAATGAATGAGGCTCAGACTGGGCATTTCTACTGAGCACAGCAGACTATTATCCGCAACAATCTCTCTCTCTCTCTCTCTCTCTCTCTCTCTCTCTCTCACACACACACACACACACACACACACACACACACACACACACACACACACACACACACACACACACACACACACACGGCTTTGAGTAACACACTAACTGATAAGGACGAACACTGATACTTAAATATAACAGTAATACAGTAATATAACAGTACTGTATATGTCAGCCTGAACCCAAGTTAGAAATGCCTGAATGCCCTCTGTCTGACCTGTGGCCCAACTTTCTATTCAAAAAAGTTAAAGACAAAAATATTATGTGAGGATATAAAACTTTGACATGCTGTTACAATAAAGTAATCACAGGGTGGTGTAATGCAACACAGTTATGACCATGACTTTATTCACCAGACCAAAGATCAGAATGACCTAGATATTAAAGAATGATGAGTAGGTTCCTGTTTCCACTTATGTTTTAGCAGCTAAAGAGCCGTTCCTTCACCTCCCTCACTTTATTCTCTTAGACATGTGAGATTGAGATTCCCTCAAAGTCAGCAATGCGGCTCATCTTGTCGAGCATAAATCTGTAAGTCTGTACTGCAGATGTGGGAGGTTACAGCTTTACTTCTGACTGTTACAAAGCGCAGACACTGTCTCCTTGTATACAAGTTACCTAAACATACACTTACACAGTATCGTCAATTATGTTAATTATATTAATTACTGAAGAAGTGTGTTCTTCAAACCTCCCTCTGAATGTGCTGTTGCTGTAGAAACGGTATCATTTTAGTATCTAATCAGGATTAGATTATTGCACTTTTATCTGCTGTATTAAAAAAATTAATCAGTGCACCTGACCAATCAGAACCCAGATTAAATGACTACAGGGTCTTACATTAGGGTTCAAACGCTTTGTTGTGCTTTTGACTCGAACACATCAGATTCTCCTTGATGGTGAGACTCGTCCCAGCGCTGCGCATTACTTTAAACCTGACACTCGCTCGCTTAGTGCGCTGTAAGATGAGACGTGTCTACTTACTGATGCTGTTTCTTGAACAAGGGCACCATCTAGTGGTTAAATCTCACATCAAACTCACAGGAAGAGTTCTGTGTTTAATTGCTTGAAAGCTTGAAGGCTCTCGTCTGGGCTTTTTTGTTCTTCTCGGAGAAGATTTCTCGTCACATCTTATTTAATGACGCACCTTTTCACTAGCACTGAAAAGAAGCTACATTAACATTTAATTCATTACAGAGACATGGATTGTCTAAGGAGACAAAATGTGTTACACCTGTAACAAAATGTGTAAATACACCTTTTCATTAGACTCCATTTTAGGAAGAACAATATTACACTCATCAAAACCCTGCATTTAAACAGAGGACATAAAGCACATTTCCCTTCCTTTCTCCTTACGCAGCCCAAATAACTACTTACAGTCTCACTTGCTTCATTTACTGTATTATACAATTATTTACAATACATATAGTATTTATTATTATTATTATTATTATTATTATTATTATGGATGGAAATCACCAGAGACGAGCTGTTATGATATCACGATACCCAGATGACGATTTGATTTGTATTGCATCGCTTTATAAATATCCCAGTATTTTTTTTTATGATTCTAAACAAACTTTGCAATATAATTTGCTCCAACCACACAGAATGTTGTGCTGCCTGCCAACATGTGAATAGGTCAAACCTGTATGATCAGAGAGGATCAGTGACATTTCGATACCTCAAATGCTAACAAATAGATTAAAATAAAAAACTTTTCTTTAATAATAATAATAATATTCTGAAGTCAACATGATGCACAAATTGCCACCCAAACAAACCACGACATTGCAATGAATTGATTTTCTAATTAATAATCTACTAATATTGTTACATTACTACAAAAATATATATTTGTACTACTCGTGTAATATTTATAGGTATAAGAATACATGCAATACTATTTATGTTGGATATTCCACTGCTCCCTTTTTGAAGTTCAGAGTGTGGTTGTACACGCTCAGTATCCGCTCCCTTGTTCCGCTCTGTCGTCTTTGCAAAGTAACCAGCACTGTTGTATTTTCCAAGATGTTTTATTGAAATTTATCATCTTCACTGTCTAGGTGTGGTTTTGTTTGGGATATTAACCAGATAATTACCACAGTTATGAGCTGCACCGTTTCTCTATGTAGCAGAGCAAATCCCTTTTATGGAAACATTCACAGGTACAAAAAGCAGATCTTCCTGTAGTTATGTTCTTGTTCCCTGCCCCGGACTCCTTTAACCAACGAGCAGAGGAATGTTCTCACTTCAACTGTCGTGAGCCATTTGGATTCAAAACTGAATAAAGCGGGGAAAAATAAATACAATACTTAAAAACAATTTAAGTGGTTAAAAACAATTTAAGTGCAGCTATAAATAGTTATAATATCCTTTCTACAGGATATTAACTCTGCTGCACCAGACCACACGATCTGCTGCAGATGATTAATTTCTCTTAACATCAGGAGACGGAGTGGTTTATTCATTAACAACAATTTTTTAAAAAGAAAGTGTAAATCAATCCTCCTGACATGGCTCACATTTAATTCTTCAGAGTGCTTTAACCTGTAGACTTCCTCATCCAGGCTTCCTTTCACTGATAAGAGAGCTACCTGTGCTTCCTGCTCCATGTTATGTTCTAGTGTTACACAAGCACTGATCGCTTTAAAGGGCAGAGGGTCTCCCCCCTTCAACCTCTTGCTGTAAAACACATTCAGCACTATAGGGAGTCAATTACAATAAGCATGCACACTCAACTGAATTGTACCATAGATAAAAGGACGCTCATATTTGACTTTACATACTGTATATGAACCTTATGATTAAAATCACAGAATGGTCATAAACACAAACTCCAGCTGAAGACACTGTATACCAGCACAAGCTGACCTTTTGTCCAAATCTGTTAACATCATCATAGGGAGCTTAGAAAAAAGTGCAGAATCTTCCATATTAAATATTCAAGACACTGAACTTGGTTTTAAATACATCATAAGTCTAACATCTAAAACACTTAGCACACCCTGAACCTCACCATCCACTTTATCACACCGCTTTCTCTGGAGCCTTAGATTCCTCTTCTTAGCTAAAATGAGATGAACTTGACGTGGTCTTTACCTCTTATAACTCACACACACCTTACCACCTGATGTGTTCAGCGTGCTGATCTGCTTTTCTGCTCAACTGTTTTTTAGGAGTTGCTCAGATCAGTCTGGTCACTCTCCTTTGATCTTCAAAAAGAAAGAATGCGTTTATCTTTTTGCATCGTTCTGTCTGAGAGACTGTTGTGTGTGAGAATCACAGATCAGCAGCTTCTGAAACACTCAAAAAGCCCAGTTGGCAGAACCAAAACTTGCCAGTGCCATGGTTAAAACCACACTCTCTCCTTTCTGATGTTTGAAGTGAACATTAACTGATGCTCTTGTGTATCTGCAGTATCGGAGTCTTTGCAGTCTCCTGCGGCAAAAAAAGTAAACAGGTCTACTAAAGTGAGGGGAAAATGTGTTCGCTGATACAATTATTATATAAAAAGACAATTATTATATAAAGAGGAAGACAAAAAAAAAGAAAAAGAAACCTGATGACAGTCAAAACAACTTAAAAGTTTGCAATATACCACACAGCCTCTGATCTTGTCTGTCAAGAAATTATTTCCCCTGAAGAACTAAAAGAGATTAAAAGTAAATATCTTAATTTCCGCATGATTGGATCTTGACCAGCCTTCGTGTAACTCCGCTTCCGTATGCAGAGCTGCCACCGGATCTCCGCACGAGGCTGGACGAGTGCCAGAGTGACACGCTTCCGAGTGACTGCTGTCCCTGACACACAACACCAGCCGAGGTGTCTCTCAATATCCTTTAACCGATTAAACATTAATTCTCAAACCACAGTGCAATTAATTACTTTAACTTACTTTTTATCCTTTACCGCATTCTGCAAGTGTCAGCCAAAACAAACACCACCATGGGTTAAAAAAGAAAAAAAAACTCACTTTGTACAGAAGCTAAGCTGCAGGTTATCTGAGCATCTCTTTCTGCGTGCTGCCCCAGAGACCGAGTTGCCCTTCTCCCATTGTTGAACAAATATACCAGCGACCTAGATGATGAAAATAAATTCGGGACTGGAAACGTGGTGTGGGTGTGTGAGGGGGAATGAGCCGACTGCAGGAAAGCTGCAGCAGACTCCAACAAAACTTCAACAACAGCACAGGTGCAATAAAATGAGCAACCTGTTGCCGGACTGAAAGTGCTACTTTACATCGAACCGGGTGCAGACGTGTGTGAAGTCAAATCTTTTAAAGCTTCGGGAGTATAAATCTGGCGAGCGCTGTGATAAAAAAATAAAAATAAAAAAAAGAACCAAGTCACAGAACTTGGTCTAAAGTCAGCGCGAGTCCTGAGCTCTTACCTGTACTTCATTCCTGTCTGGAAGGACACGCACTCCTCTAAAGTGAGGCCGTTCATCTTGAGGAAGTCCTCCATGTTCTTGACGTGCGCGGCGGCACGTTGCTCCCTGAGGCGCTGGAGTTCGCTTTGATTGGTCTGCCTCGGGGCCTGGTTGAGCCCCTGGTCCGAATGGTAGCGGCTAATTCCGCTCCGAATGCTCTCGCTATACGACATGGACAACATCCTCGCGCCTCCTCCGCTACTGCCGCTGCTGCTACTCTTGCGCACACCACTGCCCGGCCCAGCCGGTTTGGGGATCTGCAGGGTTTTTAGAGGCGAAGGTGGATGTGCGCACGCCTTACACCATGAACACGCCCTCAAGCACGGCCCAACCCCATCCTCCTTTCTCACTTACACACACACACACACACGATGCGTACAAGCTCAGGGAATCTGGGACCAGGACGGAGCCGGGTTCAGCAACGGCCTTAAATAGCTCAAGCAGGGAGAAAAGAGGCAGCAAGGTGGTCATGCAATTTGTAATCAGAGCTGCTGTTGCTCTTCCTTCTTCTCACAAACACACACACACACGAGGGCATAGACAAGCACTGGATGCCACATGGTTGGGTAAAACTGTAATCAATCCGGACAGCGATGCAGACCGGAGACCGAAGGCAAACAGGACGCAATGAGCTGAACTCTGGCTCATGATTTACAAATGTGTTACAAGTACACAAACTCCTCACATTCAGGACAAAATTACAGTATATTCTGCATATTATATATATACAATATGCAGAATAATCTGAGCAAAAATTATCAATAATTCTCTGCTAATATTTTCTAACCATGGTTACCTTGATTAAACATGATATTCGATCATCAGCAGCTAAACACTAAGGAGTGCTGAATACCAGAGAATACTCTTTATTCACTTCACAATGCATGCACTTAAGAACAATATAAAGAACTTTAAATTTAATTATTAAATGATTTTTTTTATAAAATATTTAATTTTATAATTTAATTAAATAATTAACACAATTAAATGATCATTTATGTTAAGAAAAGAAAAATTGAGACTGCAAAAAGCTTTTTTTTCTTCTCCACAGCCTGAAATTAAAAAGTACCAGCACTGCATTTCAACATTTTCAAAATATAACACAGCATAAACTTTTCACTCTGATTTTTTCATTACGTTTGTTTTCTCGTATATAACAGTGTATTGATCCTTCAACAGAGTGCTGTAAAAGCACGCTTCTATCCAGCTCCTGCAGATCGCTCTCTCTCTCTCTCTCTCTCACAATTTTCTCATGGCTCACACAAACGCATTAGCCCTAAAATAATCCGATTTGCGTGATTCAGCTCAACTTCATGTAGTAAAATGTTCCTTAAAGCATAAAATCATTACTAGTTGCAGTATTTCTTCAGGCTTCAAACTCAGGATCACTTCATGAACATGCGATAAAAACAAAAGCACAGCATCACGCAGGGACGAGAGGAAGGAAGCGATGTGCGCCTGCATGCACGACGTCGCCGACAACGCTTGAGCCCAGAGCTGAACTCACCCGAGGTCTTGGGGGTCTGCTCATGAACGAGGATTCTGGGTTCCACTCTGGCCTTATAAACTCCAACTGAAACCAGCAATGCAGCGATCCACCCAAACTGGGAGTGTCTTACTAGCGATTACTAAACTAATTAGCAAGGAAAGAGCATCATCCTCCCTTACTCTGTCCATCAACTTCATCACCACCACCCCTCCCTCCACATTCTCGTCTGTTAGATTCCATGAAGGAAATCCATTTGTGTCATTTGGGGGGGGGGAAGAGAGAGAGCGCGCAAGAGAGAGAGATTGTTTCTGCAAACCACAGCAAATATTATCAGGTCTAAATTATTCAGAGGCTTTTGTACTAAAAGCTTTTCTCTTGCTTTTAGCTC
The DNA here is from genome assembly GCA_011419295.1 of Clarias macrocephalus. NCBI lineage: Eukaryota > Metazoa > Chordata > Actinopteri > Siluriformes > Clariidae > Clarias > Clarias macrocephalus. The sequence continues at coordinate 128,970 of JAAGKR010000437.1, read as the reverse complement.
AGTGCATGTAATGAGGCCTCTGTGAGGAACTTGGTATACACTTTCACTTTGAATCCCCCCCCACCTCCCCACCCACACATACACACACGCAGAAACATGGCTGTATTACTTAACATGAGCGTACAATCTTAATTAGCACAGCTTTAATTACTGGGAAATTGATTGAACAGAGCTCGTCATGTGCTTTGGGAAACTTGTTAAAAGTCTCCAATTGCACTACAATGCAATACCGTCTTCATAATGTGCTTGGCAGTGTACTGGAGTGAAAGAAAAAATGCTACACTGAACTAAACTTATTGGAGAAAAACCTTTTTGTGAGTTCAGCAATTGCTAAATCTAAACAGCGGCTCACGTCACAAACAGTGAACACCGCAGCACATCTTCAAATCACTCAGTGGCCAAATCGGTCATATGCCGATTCATGGATTTGTTTCGAGGATTAAAACATACAGCACTTGTCTAACTTAAGCAACTAGATTATTATAACAAGAGATGAACATAAAGGCATCTGCAAATGTGTGTTTTTTCCTCTCTTTCATCGTTCAGCTTTGTAGCTCAAACGTCTGAGGTGGAAAATTACATTATTGCAGGTGTTCCCTTTTAGACATGAATACGTTTCAGACGTTTCAGCTGATTAACTCCTGGTGGAATGTTAACCCAAAGCCTTTGTGACATGATGTCACAATGAGCAAGAAATTAAGTCTGTTACCCTGCCTATTCTTGAGCTAGAAAAACTCTCACCTTATGTTTCAAAAGGTTTTAAAAATGTACTGAGTAAAAAAGAAGACTTTAATCACTTCAAGAATTCACTCAGAGTGTTTGAATTTTTCTCTTCCTCACATGAGCCCTTCCTGTTGATGTTTCTCTCCTGGAATCTCAGTGCTGTTAGTGTGCGCAGAGTGAAACTGACTAAAACCCTGCATCACAGTGAAGTACATCAGCTCATGATTTAGCATTACATCAAGGAAAGGAGTGAAATAAAGTCTATAATAAATAGTAGTGGTGGTGGGTGTGGCCTAAAACATCATGACACAGACACATAAAAAAAAAAATTTGAATGTGTAAACACTTAAACAGTTTATCCTGATCAGAGTGGAGAGAAGTGCTTGGAGAAGTGAACAGGTCAGTAATCAACCCCAGTACACCAGGACGATCACTCCCACACTCTAGGGGCAACCATCAGTCCAAGTACACCAAAAAAAAAAACACTGACACTGAAAGCTGAAAGCATGGGTCTGATTAGGTAAATTTAACAGCCTCAGATAAGCCAAGTGTAAAAGCTTGAGGAGTGGGTGTGTTTAAAAATTTATTTTCAAAATCACTTATTGTATTAGTGAACACATGAGAGCAGAGCATGCAGAGCTAAGAGCCCAATGTGTTCCCACCAGGATAAATCCTCCGTTCTTATGCAAGTCGAGGAATGCAGCAAAAATTATTAAGGAGTACGTGCTCACTAGTCACGAGGTGATACGACAAATAAATAAAAAAATTAAATAAAATAAATAGTCGCCCATTTATTTTCAGAAAGCATTTTTATGATCCTTGCCTGGGATCATGGTTTTGGTATTAAAAGAGGGGGGAAAAAAACAAAAGATTTCATTAAAAAAATTATCATTTATCAAAACAAATGTTAAACATATGTTTTCGTACAAGTTTTCAGCAGCTAATTAGTATTATATTAAGTTACCTTTGCCACAATAACAGCTTATACACAGGGACATGAACAATAAACGCTTCATGTAAACTTCACTTAAAGACTAATACATGAATTAAATTAAATATATAAAAAAGGTCGTATTTTTATTAATGAAATTAAGAATTTTAGTTTGTAGATGTTTAACATAAGTCTCCAATGTCAGTACTTTGTGAACTTCAGGAGAACAGAGGCAAAGGAGAGACTTGTGTGAGAGAGAGATAGCCATTGTGTACATAAGCGCCATTTTTCTTCTTTCAAAACATATGAAGTATTGTTCAAGAACAAATTATACATACATTCAACATCAACAATAACGACATTAGCTAACCACTGTGGTCAAAGTGAAATAACACTCTTACTGTACATGTGGGTCAACCCTAATAATTCTCTTTTTTTTTTCACTACAAAGTTAAAAAAAAAAAAAAAGAAAAAAAAAAAAAAGGATTTGAGTCACTATTTTGTACAAAAAAAAATCCTGCTTCAAGATCAAATCCATAAATGCAAATAATCTTATGTGATCGTTAAATCTGAGAAGGCTCCACCTAAATCCCTTACTGACGCTTCACAAGTCTCCAAAAACAAGCAAACGTTTGATCCTGGGCAGAACATCGATTACAGGATGGCTCTGGATTAAACCATCATTTCCTGAGAGGCTGAAATAATAACTGAAAAGCTAATCCTGCTTTCATGACTCTCTCCCTCCACCCCCCGCCTCCCCCATATAAGACACATCAGCAGTGTGATCGATTCCAGTCTGGGATAGAGCTATACATACGATGTCCATGGGACACTCTGAGCTTGAAAGGCAAGAAATGTGCGATGCAGGAATATCAAAATTCAATAAAGAACTCATTTGCCCCCACCAGCCCGTGCCCCGGATCTCTACAGTCAGGAGTTTTAGATCATCATCAGCAAAATATTTCCTTTACCTCACAATCCCTTAATGAAACAAAGAACATGACACGACTGATTCATAGCTTACACTTCCCTTACAGGAAACGTTATTACAATTATTTATTAAATAATCAGATAAACAAATTCACTATGCATAATTAAACTACAATGCCAAAGTCTTGAGACCCCCCCCCCCGCTTATTTCTTCTTGTTTTACTTCCAAAGAGTCAAACTTTCTTGTATTTATAATATAGTCTTGAGGAGTAGTTTAAAAACAGTCAATGCAGTCATAGAGCTCAACAGAAAACAAGACGATGAAACGCTATCCGGGGATGAAATGTTGAAATATCAGTGATCAGTATTTGTAATTTACACAATCGTCTTCATTACAGACACACTGATCGGTATTTGTAATTTGGCCAATCACTGATATTTCAAATACTAGTCACGTGTTTTTTTTATTTATTTCTGGATTACAGAATAATCTGGTTAAATCGTGTTAACTGACTAATTTGGTGAATCGGAGTCCTAAAGCCATCACCCCTCTGATGGAGCGCTGAATAAACAATAACTGATCGCAAGTTTGTTTAGGATCCAAGACCCGGTTCAGGCTAGTCTATTCAGGATTCATAAAAATACAAGCACTAAAAGAATGTGTTGGGAAAGAGGTCGAGATTCAGAGAGGCGCAGCAGGGAATCAAACTGCAAAACAGAGAGGTACCTGTAGAACTGTAGCTGTCGCTTGGGGCTCCCATAGCGTGCGCTGAGGCCAGCAAGAGAAATGGAGAGAAAAACAGAGGCAAGGTTTAATACAGCAGCAGGAAGAAAAGACAAGAGCAAGTGATGCAGATGCTGTGGATGAAAAATCCACAACTGCATGAAAAGGTGAAGCTGAATGATGGAGTGTTGAATATTATAAGCATGCACCTATAGATCTCTTTGTGCTCACGCCACCTGGTTGCAAAAAGGCCAGAGTTCCCTAGCAACCAGCCACATTACATTTGACAGTTAAAATCAGTAAATTACAGTAAATGTAAATATTAAGATTTTATCACAATTACCAATTTATCAAAACCAATTTAGCAAGTAATTTATACCACCACACAGTGTGCTGTGTTGTGTGAATAGTTTAGAGCACCACCTACATGATTACAGAGAAATGTATTTTTATAAATCTTACATTTATATATGTTTGCCATTGTGGCATCTTGCAGGACAATGTAGCATTTTGGCTCAAACTAATAGGTCTATATAGTGGAATGAACAAAAAGCATAATTAAAAAAGAAAAAGAAAAACTACAACTTAAGGATAAGACATTTTAATATTCGCAGAAGCAATGACACGTGACATGTGTTGAATGCAAATACTCCTCTGGTTTAAACCAGCTAATCACCATTAAGCATTTTATAAAGATCATAACCTGGCCATTAGATGTGGTCTGAGATAAAAGCACATCTGGAGGACGTCTCAGACCTGCGAGGATTTGGAGCTGTAGCACCACCTGCCGTACACCATGTGAACTTCAACTACAGAAAATGAAAACCGCCACCATACAAGATGTGAAAAAAGTGGTGAAGCTTAAAATGCGTACCAAATCAATATCAAAGAGCTAACATTTCCTACACAATCATCTTCGTTACAGACTCACACACACACAGAGAGAGACTCCTCCTAATTAGTAGTTAGTTCTCAATCATCAGCTATCGTTCCCCTTTCATGAGGAGGGCAAGGCTAGCACAAATTTCCTTCCAGGCACATTTTAGCTTGTGGTGCATTACAGGCATTGTAACACACTGAGAAAAAGCACTTTTTTTTTTTTTTTTTACACACAAGTTCAAAAATGCAGAGGATTGGCTAGTGTTACTGTGACTAACCAGAAAACGCAAAAACAATTCCTCACTCTGTAGAAGACAGAAACTCAAACATGTAACTTCCAGGCTACAGGACAAACACTTTTCAAATGCAACACTCAAAAGCTGGAATAATTTCGAGTAGTAACTGCTCAAATGCATGTTATTATCAAACGCTAAAATCTGTATAGCTCTTTGGTATTAAGGACCTTTGCAGGAACACAAATACAGTACACGCGTAAAAGATTTTAATATCCTGGAAAGTTATTTCTGTGTAATTAATGTAATTTATTTAAAAAAAGTACAACTGTACTTTTACAACTTTTTGACTTGCACAACTTTTTGAAACCACTATTCAAGATTTGACAAGTTGAGTATATAATACAATATTAGGATACTTCCAAAAAATGAATTATAATACAGAAAGTGTAAAATAAAATGAATTAAATATGCACTGGTCATGCCTTTAGCATGAATCACTATCAATGCATCATGCCTCATCACTGGCATGCCAGATCAGCCAGTGGCACTGATTAGGCATTACTGAAGACAAGCTTTGATCAGCTCAGGCTTGTCTGTATTGCTGGGTTGGGTGTTTCTCATGTTCCTCTTGACAACAGCCCATAGATTCTCTATGAGATTCAGGCCAGCCGAGTTGGCTGGACAATCAAGCACAGTATTATCATTGTAGACTTTGGACTTTATAAAACACAGTGGACCAGATCACCAGCAGGTGACATGGCAGCCCAAATCATTGCAGACTGTGGAAATATTACACTGGACTTCAAGCAACTTTCTGTGGCTCACCACTTATCCTCCAGACTCCATTTCCAAATGTAAAATATACTTTAATCTGAAAAGAAGATCCACCGAGTAACAGTCCAGGTTTTTTTCCCCTTAGCTCAGAAGACACCTCTAATGTTGTCTCTGGTTCAGCAGTGGCTTAATACTCGGTATGCAACAGTTGTAGCCCATTCTCTAAAGACGTTTGTGCATGGTGGATCTTGACATACTCACTTCAGCCTCACTCCACTCCTTGTGAGGCTCGCTCAAATTCTTGAACTGGCCTTGCCTGACAATCTCCTTAAGACTGCTGTCATGCCTTTTGTACTTTTCCCTATCACACGTTTACTTTCCAGTCAACTTTCCATGAATATACTTCCGCAGAATCTCCTGCAGCTTTTCCTCCATGTGGAGGTTGTTGATCGTCTTCTGGACAATTGTCAAGTCAGCAGTCTTCCCCATGTCTGTACTGAACTAGGCTGAGATACACAGTGTATTTATACTGTATGAATGGTATTTTACTTGTACGAAATGTAAATTAAATATTGAGATAGAAGATTATTATTATTTTCATGAGCTATACGCTGTAACCATCTAAATCCAAAAAAATTTAGAAATTCACTTTTTAAATGATATGACAAAAAAAAAAAAAATCAAAAATATACAAATTCACTGAAAAATTAAAAGGTTCCCGTAAGTGTTACACACAATATGAACCCTTACTTCTACTTAAAGTGTGTTAAGGATGTTGATGTAAATCGTGACATGATTAAAAACCAACAAATAAATGAACAAATGAAATTAATTAAAAGTTTGAGTAGTGAGAGAAAAGTGTGTTTTGTGTGTGTGCGCGCGTGCGTGCACTAACCTGTAGATCATGCCTGGAGAGCCGGTCTGTCGGAGAGAGAGGCGAGCGGGAGAGTCTGTGGTAGATTCGGGATACATGGAGGCGGAAAAGCAGGGAGTTTTGCCAGCCTGCCGAAGGGTCGCTTTCTCTCCAAACCACTGGGAGCACTGTCCCTCACCTCACTGGGCCTCTAAAGGACAAATGAACACCAGACAGATAGCACTGTAAAAACCATCAAAGTCAAAGCAGACAATTTCCCAATGCATAATTAAAAAATAATAATAATACAGAAATTAATTTACAATCTCAGTGTATAAACAAGATCACATTTCCCTGTGTTCAGATCACGCTGCATTCATGTGTTTACTTATTTACTTGACCATCCCAGCTGCTGTATCAGTCTCACTCAGTAGTCTCACACGCAAACAGTGTAACACAAAACATTATTAATGCATCAATCAGACCAGAGATTAGCGAATGATGCAGTCATAACTCAGGTTCTTCCTTATTTCTCTTCCTCATTTACAGCATCCCTAATATTAGAGCGCTAAATTCCAGTCAATCAGAGGCCAGAGAAGGGACAGTACGAGCCAAACAGAAACTGGAATGGCTCCTTTTGATGCTGTCTATGTCCCTCAGTGACATGTGTCTAAATGTTACAATTTCTTTATTTAGATTTGAATTTATGTCAATTTATATTTTTTGCAGAATAAGGTAAATGTCTCACACGGACATACACAAAAACACAATAATGTTAGAACAGAGACGGGCACGTACAGTTCTAATTTACTGTACAAGTTAATTAAACCTGACGTGTTCTAGCTGTTGCACAGAGACTCTGAAACAGAGCAAAAGCTACACAGAAGTACGCTACAAGTGTGTTAAGATTGTTAAAGGTTTTGTTGCTCAACAATAAATTCTACAATGTAAAATATGTATTTAATTTTAAACTACAAAAAAACTTACATTTACCTTATGATAAAAAAAAGAGTAAATACAGCAAGTCCCTGACATTTGAGTTACAAATTTTCTGCGGATACGAACAGATCGCACATTCGCAGATGAAAACAAATCATGGAAATAGCTCACGTGTATAGCAACCAAACAAACACTACAGTGCACCAGATACCAATATTTATGCCTATATACAATATTTTCAGTGTTTAAGTGAATAAAATGTCTTAGGTCTAGGATATTGAATGTGTGTGGGAGTGTGGCAGAAATTAGTCTGCCTCACCAGTCTCAGTCACCAGAATCAGTCCGGGAGCACAATGATGGAAAGCTGTTCCGATGGTGACTAATCCTAATTTCAGAAATTCCTCAACAAAACACAGATTACAGTCCAAAACAGCTCAGAGACAAAACGGCATCCGTTCAAGCACGCAGTAAACACCATATAACATTGTCCTCCGCAGAGGTCTTTCGGTGCTCCCTTAAAACGGGACAGCTGACCCCTTGCGTCACTGAAATTCTCCTGGCGATTTAAAGCCGCAGTCTCGCAAGAGCAGAACTAAAAGCAACAAACCAGTGTGTTTGTTTCTTTTACGCTTTACACACTGTATATTTGTGTACAAGACTCACTTTGTTGGACTTACGAACAAATCCGACTTACAAACACATTGGCGAAAAAGAACTCATTTGTAAGTCGAGGACTTGCTGGAGTTTGCTGACTTTCCAAAAAGCACAGTTGCTATTTATTGTCATTTTACTTCTTTACATTCTATAGCTTTTATTATTTTATTTTATTTTTTTACCTGTGCAACAAATGCTTTGGTTGAAAAAAATAAAACAAAATTGCGTGAGAGAAACATCATCCTCCTATGGTAAACAATTTTAGCAAGAATTGCTGTATTAATTCCTAACAGCCTTAATTCCTAATAAATGAGGCAGAGAGGGGAGGGGGCAGTGAGGAAATAAGGGGAAAGAAAGACCAGGAACTTGAAGACAAAGAGAGAAACAGAAGCAGAATTTGAGGGAGAGAAAAACAGACATGGAAAAAGGAAGAAAAACATGGCACAGAGAGAAAAAGATGAACAGTCAGACTAAGAGACACAGAAAAAGATACAGACAAAGAGATGAGAAAGAGAAAAGTGTGTACATGTGTTGTAAAAACTCCACAGACTTAAACCTCTTCTGCTTAATTAAAGAAATAACAAATGCTACATCCAGAGATTAAATTCTGATTCTGGATTAAGCACATAAAATACTAAACGTCTTCTGTCTGGGTTTTTAAAGTGCAGGTTAGAAACAAACCCTGAGGTTCTGTTTTGCAGTTATTTAAACACACCACGAGATGGCACTGTTCCTCTACAATGGCTCTCACCTACAACAAAGGATCATGGGAAAACCCAGCAGTCATCACTGATTTCAGAATAAACTGTTTCTGTAGTTATTAGTGTGTATACTGTGTGTGTGTGTGTGTGTGTGTGTGTGTGTGTGTGTGTGTACACAAGTTTGCCTATGCTCCATTCACCTGAGTGAGCTATAGAACAGATCAAGAAAGAGAGAGCGAGCAATGATAAACGCAAACTGAGGAAGACAAATCCTCGATGCTTAGAGAAACGGCTTCAGGTATTTATCCAGAATTTTCTCTGCATTGTTATAAAGTGAGCTTTGCTGAAATCCTGGACTACAAGGATCAAGTGAGCATCAGATCGCATTTCCTGATGGAAGACCAGATAAACTAGTGCCAGGTTAGATGTGAAGATTTATCACTCATTAGGTGCACTGAAAGATTGGCTGAAGGACACAGCAATGAGCGCATTGGCATGAGAAGCCTCTCTGGCTGATGAAAGTGACTTCACACTAGTGTTAATTTTGTCAGTTATTTTCAATTTTAGTCTTAAAATGTGTCATTTCATCTGATGATTTCAGCTAATCATATTTATTTTTAACCATCACAACAATTGTTGCATCATCAGGCAATCTTGTTAAGTCAGGCATTAAAAATAAAGAGTGATGGACTGATTTGTACCGTGCTCCACCCCTCTCCCGTCTCACTTTTACACACTCCCGTACAGAAGGAGGCAGTATGCACCTAGTTGGTTTGTGAGACAATGAAGTAGATGGAAGTAGCGTTGGTTGGCTATGTCTAAGAATATTGCAATTTCTGAGAAAATGTCAAGAGCAATGCTCTCGCGTGCCTTCCTGCCTGATCAGCTACGACTATGTAGCTCAGATGATAAGACTGGGGTGCGTGTGCTGCATGCAACACAGATGTCTGAGAAGACATATGGCTTTGATGATGTCACGCTCTAAACATATCCATGTTTAGGTACGGTCTGCTTTCATCTTTTGACCAAATGTCCCAAATTCTGGGGTCAAGCGTACCATGAGAGGTTGTATCATCTGTCATGTAATACAAGACGGGTTTTCTCTTTTTTGTCTTACATGAGCAGTCAAGTTTTTTTTTTATACATAACCTCAAAGTGACACCGGAGAGGAGTTACTAGCTCCATTAAACCAACAGAGACCCAGTAGAGAAAGCGGACACTTTCTTGTAATGGATGTTCACATCACACACGTCCGGTCATGGTCCTGTCACAGTAAAGGTGCTAGAGAGCTACTGTATACCTGCACCACTGAGAGGATCCTGACAGAGGCATCACCGGTCTGGATCGGAAACGGCATCAAGCAGGATAGCCTGGTTTCTCAGCTCTAATTAAAAATCAACTCAGCTCGTTATAAAAACATTTAACTCCTCACTCACCCTTTCGGCTTTATTACATGTTTATACACTGGCCGCTGATGTAAGGCCAGTGTTTAAACATGAAAACTTTAGAAATAGAGAACTTTTGTAAAATCTGTATTGCTCTTTATTTTATTAGGTGGTTCAGAACTCCATAACACCCTGCGTTTCTGCAGCGCTCTTTGTTCTCGTGTCCACAGAAAACATCGCAATGCAACCTAAAACGCACGCATTCTTCAGGTCACTTCCTGTATTTGGGTCGATGTCAGATCAAAATCCTAATTGCAAATGGTGCATTTTTCCGAAAGCACTGAATTCTGTTCAGATGCTCTGGATGAAACACACCCAGGTTCACTCAAAACAGAGTAAACACTGCACATGTACAAACACTGCAGCAAACGTTTAAAGTGTTAATGAGGAGCTGTGAGGTAACGAACACTACATGATGCAAATGTTAAAGGATTTCAGACAAATCTTCAAATTAACCGGTAAAGGCCTCTCTCTGGGATGTTCATCTCTCTTTTTAAATACTGACACACACAAAAAAAAATGACTCAGCTGCTGCAATGTTCAGTCCTGAAGCTAAACCTGTAAAGTAAACGGAATGCGAGCGGCTCGGTGTGTGTGAGTGTGTGCGCGCTTGTGTAGCAGCTAATCAGTGGTAACATGATACAGTGAGGTGATGAGGTACTGCAGCACTGCGGAAACAGAGCGAGTGTGTGCGTTCCTGAGATGACTTCCAGAGTCTCACACATCTTGCACAGCTATACAATTAGTTTTCTTGCTACACTGCAAAAATAAATCGGAACCATTGTTCGCAAAACTTGCACACCTGCTCTCAAATTTAATTTTTGCTCAGACATGTTTTGTTATATTGAAGGATGGTATATACTATATTCATTTGTAACTGTGGTGTGAGCAAAAATGGATGCTCCAATTGTGATTTGGACAAAAGAAGAGCAGCATGCAGTGATTCATTTTTGGTGGTCTGAGGGTGTACCTGGTGGCAAAAAATCTCACGGAAGAGCATTAACAGAAGTGTTTGGATATCTGCAAACAAAACTTGGAGCGATGCACTAAGGAAGATGAAAGTTTCTTAAAGAGAATCATTACTGGTAACGAGACCCAGATTCAAGCAGCAGAGGAATGGAAACATCCTCAGATCCCCACATGTAAAAGTTCAAAAGTCAATCATCAGCTGGAAAATTGCTGCTTACAGTTTTCTGTTATTCTCAAGGGCCAGCAATAATAATAATAATAATAATAATAAGTACATTTTATTTAGGTGCCTTTCCGGTCACGCATGGTCACCTTCCAGATAAAATCAAGGATAAATTAAACAATAAAGCAAGAGAACATTGATAAAGAAGTACGTGATTAAAACAAAATTAAATGAAATGAGAGTGTCGTAATTTAAGACATAAAAAAATGATGATCCAAGTTTAAATGGATTCAAGGGAGGTTTAAATAGAGATTTGAGTAGATATTTAACTATAGCCTTACATTATGTAGAAAAAGTGTTTCTGAATGAATGGGTCTTAGGTTGAATTTAGTTGTAGAATCTGTTACGGATGTTTTCAGGGAGAGCTTAGAACATTATCAGGATAAAGGGTCAACAATCAACAGTGCTCATTACAGTGAGATGCTTACTGAAGAGCAGAAGCCTAAACTTCGGATTAAACACAGGACTGCTATGCAAGCTAGAACTGTAATCTGGCCTTAAAAGTTAGGCCCGACAGAATTCGGCCCGAGCCCGACAAGTACATTTTGATTGACAGCTTTTTTTTTTTTCGGCCCGAACCCTTTTACAGCCCAACATTATTCAAATGTGCGCACGAACACAGCTTTAGCCAAGAATGAGTCTTTTATACGTTTTAACATAACTTATTGATAACTAACGTATAGGCTCTAGGCCACTTGGGAGTTGGAACAAAGAAATAAAACAAGTCCTCTGTAACATCGTAACATCTCAGCACTCTAACGTAAACCAAAACATAAATGCCAGAGGCAAGCCTCCATTTCACATCCTCAATATCCATCTTCGCGTCTTTCTCGCACTAATTGTAACGCATCACATGACCACTCATTTACCGCGCAAGCCCGAGCAAAAAGATAGAAATTAAACCCAAACCGCAAAGATCTTCAGCTCTATTGCAAGGGAGTTATGATCTTGCATGACGATGCACAACCGCACACTTCTGCCTACACTGTCAAAACTCAAAAAGGTGCAGGATTTGCACAATGTGACTCTGTAGTGTGTAACAGGCTGGGGTATTGCCAACAAAATCATGATACATTTCTTTTTTGCACACCACCCAGCCCTATGCCAAACTATTTACTGTAAGACCAACTTTACAGGAGGCGTTGGAATCTAACTTAACAGGATATCACTAAATTTGGCTACCTCAGGCTTAGATGGCTAAGAACAGCCAAAAAAAGGACCACCACAACCACCATGTTAAACATACCCCTAAACCGTAAGAGGAAGAAGGTGCAGTCGTTAAGTACATACTGTATATCCCGGCACCCACTACATTAGTCACCAGGACACCTTTTGTTTTGCCTAAAAATTGTTTTAATATAATGTTGAATGAAAGAAAAAGGGAAAGGAGAGGGATGCCGAAAGGGAGAAGACACCTCTCAATGCCAAGCAATGGTATTTAGACAAATTTATATGGATAAATGTCTTAGCTAATTACAGCATCAGACTTCCTGTACAGTCATATCACCTCAATGCAGGCTCCACACTTACTCTCACAGAGGTAAAAGGTAAAACAGAACGCTGGCTAAAACTGACACACACAATTGTTTCTCTTTGCTGGAATGCTAATAACAATGTCGTGTGTGTGTGTGTGTGTTTGTGTGTGTGTGTGTGTGTGTGTGTGTGTGTGTGCGCGCGTGTGTGTGTATAGGAAACCCTCCAAAAGGGACGTGTTCATGTTTCGCTAAAGAGCTGAACAGCAATTATCACCTTGGGTAGGTGCAGGGTAGCCTACGGAGGAATCACTTCCTGTGAGAGACATCGAATAAAGCAGTAAGAGTCCATCCTGACTGCAGGAACTCAAATACAACACTCATCATCATATGGCCTGGATGTAGAGTGAGCTGCAACTATTGCTTTTACTTACACACACACAACACACAACACACAACACACAACACACAACACAGGTTTTAGGTTGAATGTCTTTCATGTGAAATCTAAATTGGTTTCATCTGAATGACAATTAAGATCATTAAAAGATTTTAATAAAAAAAAAAAACATGAAGCATGGATCAGGAGATAAGAAGCATGAAGTATTATGAAAAATTGTTCTATGATTCTATCTGAAAATGTACTTTTTCACATAGGTGACACTTTTTAGCACCAATACTAGGTTTTGGCCGACAGTATACATCATATCATAAATATATCTATGTTCATAAAACACACTGAACACAGGACACGTCCCCACCTTCAGGATTTAAAGTAATACATCTTTATAACACATCAAACGTGACCACAGACCACATACGTCATCACTTTCTGTGCTGCACTGACGGTTTAGAGATGTGCTTAAGAGAAAGTGCAAGATTGTGCAGGCACAGAAACAGCATGCATCTTGACCCGACACTTATAGGTGATAAGGGTGAAAAGAGCTGCAATGGAAAGGGGAAAAAAAGGCAGCTGGCTTTGCAGTAAGCTCATTGTCTCTGTCTGTACGTTTCCTCCCACACAGTCATCATCAGAAAGCCAGGCATGCTTTTAGATGCGATGTAGTCGTACTGATTAGAGTACAGTCGCAGTGCGGGTCAGCTGCGCCAGGAGAGAGAATCGCTCAGCAAATCGAAGTGTTTATATAAGTAACCTGTTTAACACGACTTCTAATACAAACTGAGCTACGCTGCACTAGTGGTGTTGGCTCTCACAGAACATGCAGGACAAAATATTGCTCAACTCAAAAGTGTGGACATATGATGAAAAAGAAATGAGCAATTTAATCCCCGACCCTGCGCTCACACTAGAGACAGGAGATTCGGTTGTAGATCGTCTCTAGTGGGTGTGTACTGTCCATCTGGTGCTTTCATTTGGCCATAGAACGGGTAGGAGCCAAATTGGACAGCAGACAAATTACTATACAATTACACTCACATCCGTCGTCTTCAACTTCTCCAAATGTCTCTCTAGATATTTAATAAAATGATTTTTATGACGGTATAAGATGTCGGGTAGGAGCTAAAGTTCTTAGGGTGTTTTCACATTCGGTGTGATTGATTACATACCGTGCTCAGGAACAATTCCCCCCCCCCCCTCCCCCACAAGCCAGGGTTCATAGTGTTTTTGTGCATTGTTCTCGGGCACGCTGGCGTATTTACATCCTCTGATACAGCAGGCGACGGTATGCACCTACTTAGTTTAGGAGCCTCCATTAAACACAACAGAAGAAGAGAACAAGAAAGTAAACTTATGCCTATTATTGGTATTTCTGGAAAAATGTCAAAGGCAACTGTACCTTCCTACTGTGTCAGCTATGGATTTGTAGGCCAGAGGATGAGATTAATACATGTGCACACGAAGATTTCTAAGGAGACGGACAGTAGTCTAAATAGTGATCATCTCCTGTTCGCAGGTATAAGCTGAGGAATTATTATTAGTTCAAGCCAACTGTTTGTATTTGATGCTTTACGGCCCTACAGCTTATGGGAAGGAGGGGACTTTCCGTAACCAAGTAGTTAGATTTGTTTTTTTGCTCAGCATGCCACCACAGCCACACTGCCTTTCAGGTGATCGCTATTGCATGACAGATTCTGACAAAGCAAAAATAGAGAGGAGTGGAACCTCAAATTGCAAGTAACCCGGTTTGCAAGTGTTCCGCAAGACAAGCAAAAACTAAAAAAAAAAAAAAATTTTTTTAAACGAGCAAGTCTTGATTTACGAGTACCGGGTACCATGTGGCATGCATGCGATTCTTGTTTTGACACCATGCGTCACGTGATCACAACTGAGCCAATGGTTTCTGTGGGTAATCATCTCCCCTGCTCGGTCTTAGTGTGCGTCTCTCACTCGTATAATCAACATCCGTACGTGCATGTACTGTTTATTATAACAGTGTGACCATTTGTGTGCACGTAGAGCATCTTTTATTTTGTGTGTGTGTGTGTGTGTGTGTGTAAAAGTTGTCCTTTCATGCACGTGTGCATTGGTTATTATAACACGCGTGTGTAAAGCAAAAGCAAATGTTATTAGAGAGGTTAAAGATCCATTCTCTCTCTCTCAGCCTGCACTGTGTGTGTGTGTCACACACGCACACAAATGGAAGCTCTGTCACGATTCTTTTGTGTGTGTGTGTGTGTGTGTGTGTGTGTGTGTGTGTGTGTGTGTGTAGGTGAGAGGAGGAGCAGTGCAGAAAATGGATCTTTAACCTCTCTAACACACAAAGCAGACTCACTGCTATAAAGTAAAAATAAAACTAACTAACATGCACTTTACCTTTGAAAAGAATCGTGATGGAGCAGTGTGACTGTTAGTGTGTGTTCGTGTGTGTCAAGATGGGGAGGGGCACGGTATCTAATGTGCGTACACACAAACAGCTTGAGAGAGAGAAAAAAAAAATAGATCTTTAACCTCTCTAACACGCACATGCACGCACAAACACTAATGAAACACTTATCTGTTGGAATTTACTTTTTTCAAAAGTTAAAATGCAGGCTAAATTGTTTTATTTTTACTTTATAATTTTGTATTATTTATTTTTTATATATTTTTTGGGGGGTTGTGGAATGAATAATCTGAGTTTCCATTATTTCATATGGGGGACCTCACTTTAATTTACGAGTATTTTGATATATGAACATGCACCCAGAACCAATTATTCTCGTAATCCATGATTCCACTGTATTCAGTTACATATCACAATACTTGTGTGAGAGAATATATGCATCACTGCACCGACTCCAAAATCCATTTTTAGAATACAAATCAAATCGGCATCTGATATCATGATATCGTATCAGCTGATAATTATTAAAAAATATAATTAGGTTTTATTTTTATAGTTTAAAATAAGCATTTATAAATTAAGTCTAAACATTTAATTTATGTTTTAAATTTTTTAAAATTATTAAAGCGTTCACATTACATCCACTGTTTCTGTTTATAAATAAACCTATTTTGCCTGATTTCTTTTCTAAACAATTTTTTTTACAATATACACTACCCAAGTGTAGTGTTTAATCTGGCCACAAAATTTATATCGTCAAGCTGCTCCAATTCATAACAAACAAACTGTAAAAACGTGTTCTATCACAATATATTATGTTATATCACAAACCTGCATGTTCCTTCAGCATGGCTGAATTATACAAGTGTGTCTCCTACACAGCTGCAGTGAGGCTGGGGAAGCCCTCACTCACCAAAAAAAACTAAATAAAGAAATAAATCACGTCACACCGTGCTGTGCCAGATTCACGCCTCTGAGCTTGGCTCAGCTGACGGAGCCATGTTTATTCTCCAAACAACAACAACAACAACAACAGCAGCAGATACACATCAATGCTGAAATTCAACACAGCTGACTTCATTCACATTGACAAACCAACGGCCTGCTTTCCACAAAGATCTCACATCTACATCGAAGGTCGCTGATGTCCAGCAGGGACAAACGATTCGATGATGTATTGATAGTGTGACCGGTAATAATTTATGAATTAATGCACTGGGCGAGTTTGATTATATTTGCTCTGATTGGTCATTTTTATTATTAAGAGAACAGTAAGGTCAGATGTTATTTTCTCACGTTAATTTAAGAGAAAGTTCATCTCAGTTAGCGTTCACACCTGACTGAAACTGTGATGATGACCTTTTGATGATGGATCAGCGTACCATGGCCAGGAACAGTACAGAGTGTTCACACTACTCAACATACATTTGGATCAAGTGTACTCAGGTCAGTGCCAGAGTCCTTAGTGTGAAAGTAGGCCAAGTCTAAATGGCACGATACTTTTTTTTTTTTTTTCCATTCTGATAATGACTACTGCACTGAAACCTTGAGTATCAGCCAACTTCAATATGCATCACAGATTTACTAAAACTACTAAGTTTATTAAGGTGAGGAAGTACAGCCTCTTCTCCACCACATCAAAAGAAGGCAGAAGAGGTGGTTCAGGCATCTGATAAGGATGCCTCCTAGACGCCTACCTAGGGAGGAGATTCAGGCATGTCTGAAGAGGAGAAGGCCCCGGGGTAGACCCAGGACTCGTCCGACCAGAGAATCCCTGTGTATAAACTGGAGGAGGTGGCTAAGGAGAGAGACCGGGGCATCTCTGCTCCCACTGTTGCCCCCGTGATCCAGACCCGGGTAAGCGATAGAAAATGGATAGATGAATAAATCACTAAGAATCAAAGAGGGCTTTAAAATTACAAGAAAAAAAATACATGTCTAAAGTGCTACAGCTGTGATTATTTAGTAAAACAACATATGATTAATGTATTTTTTAGGGGCCAGTGTATGTTTAGTCAAGCAGTACAAAGCATAAACATAAAATCACAAATCAGGGTCTAAAACCAGACCAAAAAAAAAAAAAAAAAGAAAAGAATCTTGTCGAAATCTAAATGAATCCATCAAAAGCCATTGGGATTATAATAAAATAATAAAGCTCCATAAAACTGACTGTCCATGAACCTGACTGTTTCAACCTGTATGAGATGCAACAGTAGCCCAGAGTCTGGATAAGAAAATACCCCAATGCCCCAGACAGAGGTATTAGGAAGGGCTGTCATTTGTGGCTGTCAATTTTGGAGGTTTGGGTAGAGTAGGGGAAAGAGAGAGAGGCAGGGGAGTATTTCTAAATGAAGTAGGAGAGAGGAAAGAGAGTGGGGTTCTGGATTGAGTAGGAAAGGTTGTGGTTTCTGGATCAAGTAAGGGGGAGAGAGAGGTTTCTACGTAGGGTAGTGGCACAAGTTCTTGCCAGAGTACAAGAGAGAGTGGTCTGAATCAGGAGAAGGAAAATCATCCAATCCTTCATCTTTCTATATAAATAAGTCTGCTTATCTAATTCACCAGGACTAAATGATTTAACTGCCATTTCGTGTGCACTTGACATTTCCCATCTCCGGTCGGACCAAAGCCTCATCCTTCCTGCTCACTCACTAATACTATTCAGACAAACACCACTCTGCTAACGGAGAGAAAAATGCTGCAAGAATGGTCCAGAATTACTGATGAAACATGGCGAGAATGCAGCAATGCGCGAAAGCACGCCTGCGCAAAGAAGGAAGAAGGGGAAAAGAAGAAGATGGAGAGATTAAAATAATCATGCACCTGATAGATTTGAGGAACGGCTGATTCAGCATGATGTTTGAATGGTATGTACAAGATCCAGAATCCAGGAAGGATTTGAATTATATCAAATTGCAGCGTTCAAGAACACTTATTTTTATGAAGGGAAAACAAAACAACCCCCTCCCCCCCACACACACACTCACCTCACCTATCTGACCACAAGCAAGTCCTTTACAAACACTGTGAGCACGGGAAGTCCCATCTTAACAGCTGCTCTCAGAAGCCATTAAATGCACTTAAACAACACCCAACACAGTGCTTAAAGGAAGCCGAGCTGTGTGTAAACATAACATGTTTTAAAGTGCAAACTGCAGCCAAGAGTAAATGCATTAGCAGCATAAGGATAAAGTACTGTACTGCACAAGGGATGCAGTAAATGTGCTGGTTTCATGCATGTGAATGGTCTACAGTCATGCTGTGCCATTTCACACAGACATACTAACCTATATACAAATACAAAGTGTCCAGCCCTATATTGTTAATCTACATTATTATAATTTCCAAAGAACACAATGCATCTTCGTTAAACTACAGCAAGAAACGATAAAGAAGGTGGTGTTTCCAAACAGATGTACCACACACACACGCGACTTTAGAGCAAAATAAAAATAAAACCTGACAAGCTGGCTGAAGCTGAAGAAAGATCAGGTCATCAGGGGTAAAAAATTTAAACACACACTATGCAGTCACCTCCGAGTTAAACAAATAAAGAGGAAAGAAACTAATTGCAGTCAAATAAACATTTTTCTATATAATGTGAAAATTCCGTAAATAAATAATGAAACAAATGTTCATTTGTTTATCTTCTTCCTCTTTTAATTCTAGGCACTTCTAAAGCAACAAAATGATGTTCACTAGCCTATATCACAAGTGTGATATTTAAATTCAGTCTAATAAAAAAAGAAATAATAAAAAGATTTACAACACAGCTATTCCTCATTTTTACAGCATTTATAAAATAAACAAAGAAACAAAGAAACAAACAGGTGGAGATCTGCATCCTAGTCCCCTGAAGAGCAAGAAGATTTGTCTTTCAACACACACTCTCTCGTTTCCATTTGTTCTCCCACACACACACACAGACACACACAGGAACCTCGGACCGTGAGTAATGCGGTTTGCAAGTGTTTCGCAAGATGAGCAAATATTTTTTAATAAATTTTGACTTGGAAAACAAAGAAGTCTTGGTTTATGAGTACCGAGTATCATGTATTACGCATGCGGTTCTTGTTTTGATGCCAAGCGTCACGTGATCACAACTGAGCCAATGTTTTTTCTGTCTCTTGCGCTGCTGAATTGTGGGTAAATGTCCCCCCTGCTCGGTCTTAGTGCGCGTCTCTTACTGATATAAATCAACAACAGTGCATGCTTGTACTGTTTACTAGAACACCGTGACCACGCATGTGTGTGCACGTGTAAAAGCAAGAGACAGGTTAAAGATCTGTTCTCTCTCAAATACCCCTCCTTCGCTAGTCTTCACACACACACACACACAGCTCTACATAAACACTGTTCTGTCACAATTCTTTTCAAAAAGTAAAGTGCAGGTTAATTTGTTTTATTTTTACTTGATATTTTACATCAATTATTTCTACGTATTTATTTTTATGGGCTGTGGAACGAATCATTTGAGTTACCATTATTTCTCATGGAAAAATACGATTTGGTTTTTAAATGTTTTGATTTACATGAGCCCGCTTCCGGAACGAATTACGTTCGTAATCCAAGGTTCCACTATAATATACACTACCTCACAATAAGGTAGGTATATTGCGAGAGACTCAGTATAAATGTCATACATACAGTGTTTGTTTCACTTCAGACATTTTTGGAATAGGGAGGCAATTGTATTGGGGTGATGGACACACCTCATTTTGTGGTTCCATGTAATGGTCTCATTGTGTACAGGTGTGCCTTATATTTGGGCCAATACCAAAAGACAACCCTTTTCAATTTGGCATCAATTTCAACATTCTGTGGGTATAAAAAGCTGATATTGTCACTAAGTTCATCATTCAAACAGCCATGAACACACAACGTCACTTAACGGACGAGCAGCACCACCTGGCCATGGCGTGCCTTCGGGTCAGATGTTGCTCGTGATCTTTGTGTCTCAAAGTTTCATCAGCAGACTTGCATCAAGACGCAGAATTACTGGCAGAGTTCATGACAGACCCAGGAGTGGAGCCCCACAAGTGACAGACCGCAACGATGACCAAGACACCGCCGTGAACGTTTGCAGTGGGCACAAGACCATGTGACCTGGACAATGCAGCAATGGTCTACAGTCCTGTTCGCTGATGAGTGTCGGGTCACTGTTGCTGGAGAAGGCGAGGTGAGCGACACGCTGAGGTCAACAAGGTCCCCAGGATTTGGGCAGGCATCAGCCGGCCAGCGCAAAACAGTTTTGGTTATTGTAGATGGCTCAGTTACTGCATGTTCTTACCTCAGAGACATCATAGAACCCATCATCATCCCCCAATTCCGCCAGCACAGCCCCAACTTTCTGTTGATAATGCTTTCAGATGATAATGCTCCACCACATCGTGGCAGAATTGTCACAGCTCGACTTCAGGAAGTTCGAGTGCCTCATATGGTCATCAATGTCCCCTGACCTGAACCCCATGAGCACGTCTTGGACCAGTTGAGCAATTGTGGAAGAGTGGAACACATTGCCTCAGAACAAAATCATGAGGCTAATGAGGAGCATGAGACGTCGCTGTCAAGCTGTCATTGAGGCAAATGGTGGAAACACCCACTACTGATATCAATTTTTGTTATTTGGGGCTATCCTTGCTATTGTCAAAATTTTTGGGGTAATAAATATTAAACTAATGAAAATGGTGTTTCTTCTCATACATTATTAGTAATATCAAAGGGAACTACTTATTTCATTTACTTATTTCATTAAAATTCAGAGCAAATGAGAAAAGCACTCATGTAAATAACAATATCCCTAACTCATTGTGAATAGTGTAGGGAGAGAGAGAGAGTTGAAAGACAGATCTTCATGCTCTTCAGAGGACCAGGATGCAGATCTTCACTCCACCTGTTTGTTTATTTAATAAATGCTGTAAAAATATGCAAAATAGCTATGTAGTAAATCTTTTTTTTATTATTAATTTTTATTTTAATTCTAATATTTTTACAGCATTGTTTAAATCCATACTTATATCCATACTTATACTTTTCACACTAAACACGCATCTACCTGACCTCCCGGCTATGTTTTTGTTCTTGAACTCTCTTTGGTCTGTGAACATTTAAAATGTTAAATACATTAATGGGGTTGTATCACCTGACACGGTTACAATTATTCTGTTATTCGAGATGATATAGCGCATTTGCTCCCTAAAATTATTCCAAAATAAAAGTCCCAATTAAAAATCGCCACCTTGAGTAAAAACAGAATATATGGAATATACTAAAACAATTTACAGGACTTCACTACTTTATGCATGTCAGGGTTTAGAAAATTAAAATGTAATTTTTTAAATCAGACTTTATTTATAAATAGCAATTTACTAATAGTACTTCACCTGCACGCATGCTGTCGCACTGGCCTGACGTGTTTGAGTAATTTTTGGCCTCCCAAATTTTATAGTGACAGATTGAAGATAGCCATAGACATAGAATGAGATGTCGTGAATGTATTACATTTTGAGATAGGCAAAAAATAAATAAAATAAAATAAATAAATAAATAAATAAAATATTGAAAAAATATTGAATCTGGATATTTGTAAAACTGTAATACTTAAAAAAAAAAAAATCACAATTTTCTTCAAATTGGCATTCAAGAATCGCGATATTGTATCGATAGGTGACATGATTCCCATCCTTAATTAAATCATAGAGAAAAAAATAAAGCATGGAAACCAAAATGCATACCCCCCCCCCCCCCTTATATATATTGTACCTCCTAGAGATTTTTTTAACTGAGTCACAGAGAAAAAAATAAAACACTTTTACACTGTTAAGGACTCATCTGTTCTTTCATATTATAGATGACAATCTCGCACAGCGTCTGCAGTTGCTAGCCTCAGAGCAGCTCATGGGCGACGTTAAGAATACAAACATGAACATGAGTAGATGTGAAGGTGAAACTCAAATTTCAAAATTGCATTATCTGTGGGCAATTACTGCTTTATGGACATGACATTCGAACACATACTGGCGCCTAGAAGTGCCTCAACAACCTGAACTGGGTTAGGGGAGCATGCACAAGGAGTTATGTGACCTTTCTGGGGGAAACGAAGAACAAAGATATCGTGCTTTACCCTGCTACAAAACTGTCCATGTAGAATTTGACACGTACTCTTTGGTAACATGAACAATCAAATACTATGAATGAAGACATTCAGTAAGAAGTCAAAGTGAAAGTAACACTACATCAGATGTAGCACTTACAACATAACATAAAACAAATTTAGCATAACTGCTAAATTGGCCATTTCCATCTGGATAGCAACAACTACTACAAGGATTCATGAATTATGAACATGACTACAGTAGCTGTAATTGATAGTTGTTGCTATCCAGATGGCAATGGCCAAGTTAGCAATTATGCTAAATGTGTTTTATGTTATGTTACAGTAAGTACTATTAGTAAATAGCTATTTATAAATAAAATCTGATAAAGAATTACATTGTAATTTTCTAAACCCTGACATGCATTAAGTAGTGATGAATACTAGGGTTTCATTGTTTGATTTGTTTCAGGATTAAGTTTAACATCAATAAATTATTCCATACTCCACTCCTTCAATGTATGAGTAGATTGTTTGCAGTTTCTCACATCTAAATCCATGCTTCCAAATATTCAGGTGTTAAATCACCATCTTCAAAGTCATTATTAATTAACATCTTGTATAATAATTTTTTCTTTTTCTACTAATCCAACAATCAGTAACATAAAAGGTATATTTCTTAAAGGTATATTTCTTAAGTCAATTATGATAATTAGAACTGTTCATTAGAATTATCAAAAATAACTGGTTCCGATGTTGAACTGTTCCTGATTAATGGAATAGAAAAATTTGAGTTAAGTTCATCGAGTTTTGTCCCCTTTTACTGAGTTATGTGAAATACAAAAAGGGTGGCGCTGCATTTAAGCATAAAAACTTTCGAAATAAAAATTAAATGATGCATCTGTACTAATCTGTACTGGGACTTTTTCCACCCAGGGAGTTTTTCCTTGCCACCGTCGCCCTCGGCTTGCTCATCAGGGACAATCTTATCATTTTGATTCATACACATTGCATACAGACTTACTTCTTTTTATTGTGTAAAGCTGCTTTGCGACAATGTCAATTGTTAAAAGCGCTATATAAATAAAATTGACTTGACTTAATTAAAAAAAAAAAAATCCCCAAATGCAGGACTGATGAAAGGCATTTTAACATGATATGGATATTGTATCATCGTATCACACAACCCTGATGTTGGCATTCATAGCTTGCACCAAGATACAAAGCAGATTTGCTACTGTATGTTAACCCACGTATTGCAACGAAATTGCAAGGAACATGTCTAATATAATTCAGAACCAAAAGAGGGGAAAAAAAAAAACATCATAAGCACAAAATTTTTTCCATGCTATAACATTTTTCCCTCCATTTAATTTTCTAAAAATCACCACCACCACACACTCCCTGTTCATGAATATAAACGTGTATACCGTAGACCGGGCAGTTGTCAAAACCGATAACTCATGACATGCATCACCTGTTAAAGGATTGGTGCAGGTCTTTCTGTGCTTGAAAAACTGCCTTTGCTACAATCATTCTCAGAGAACATTTCCATTTCTAATTGCTCCTTTAAAATTTTGTGCTATGATAAATCGTATTTTTCAAAAATACATAATCAGGAGAACACATGTTTTAATTAATGGTGCAATAGGTGACTGGTTCTTTTACTCCCACAAAGCAACCCAGAAGATATGCAGTACATGATTAAAAAATGAACATAAACTGAGATGGACTTAAACTGTATTAAATTGCTGAGAAAAAAATTTGAAAAACACCATTTTCCATTGTTTTGTGAATGTGGCCAGGATCATCCCCTTGATGGGACATGAGTAAAAAAAAAAAAAAAAACATTTTTATTAATAGTATTATTATTAATACAATTAATAATTAATATTGGTGGAACCCCCAACCAATATTTAAAATTTTCATTTGGGGGGGGGGGGGGGAGTTAAAAATTTAAAAAGTGATGTACTTCATGGAACTTGGCAAATCAGCATTTTATTAAATGACTAAATTTTTACACCAGTATCGTGAACTGAATCTTGATTTGAGTAAATTATCAGTAAATGTAACTATTTGAAGTATTAAACTTTCGATCATGTGACAATGAAAATTCTAGAACCCTTTCTGGCCTTTTTAGAATTTCCGTAAATACAGCATCATTTGTATTATTAAAATTTCATGTAGTTAGTGCTTTGATTTGAGCCGTGCAGGGGAGGGGAGAGGGAAAAAAAAAAAAAACTGTATTAGTGTTCAGTCTGAATCCATCCAGGATTGAGGGAGATGTATTTGCGTACAGATCTTGCAGTCGTATCGGCGACCCTTAATGCCCAAGGCTTGGCAATGCTCATGTAGAAAATGAGCTTATTTCATTATACATCCATTCCATCACCCGCTGTGTAGGGGTGGACCATTTCAGAAGCTGGCTCCACTTTCTCATTCCACCTGTTCCCTCCGACCTGCGATGGGACCATCTCTTGTGTGCGTCCAATTTATTTATTTATTTTTAACCACAACAAATCTTTTAATCTACAGTATATCTCCTTAGAATATATACCCAACCTGAATAACTATTTCAATCACCTTCCTGTGACCTTGACTAAAACAAACATTATGTACAACATCTAAAAGACAAGTCACATCACATCACGCTTCATTCTTTTTCCAATTTCAGCATTTAGATCAAAGATCCAATCAAAGCAACAAATAAGTTACATCTACTGTTCTGTTGACTTCCTCCTGTTTGTTTGAAAACCTCTTGCTAAAAATTAAACAGTTCAATCCCTGGTGTCACAGATTAGTGCTAGAGTCTGCTTGGAATTATTATTATTATCATCATTAAGAAATATTACATTGTTGAATGTTACATGGCTACTAAATACCACAGCCCTCACGTATGTGGTGTTGAATTTTGGGGAAAGCCTGTCTGAGGAAGCGCAAGTACCTGAATTTCTCCAACATGGCTTTACAACTTACTGCACCAAAACCCTGCGACCCGCGCCTACCTTCCCTTCTCTTCCCTGAGCCTTGGCCCTGAGCCCACATGCTGAGCAAACCCATCCACATGCGTCGTTAAGCGGGTGCCTTCAAGCACTCTTTAAAGCAAACGCCACCATCTAATGAACAGCGCCATCCTGAACCTTTAAACAGAGTTCTGTACCGTTACCGAGTATAAACGCTTGTGCATTGCAGCACTCTGATAAACGTGGATTCAACGATAGAGTCTCATGCAACTGGTTTCTGAATCCTGTCATGTCTCGAACAGCAGGATGCGCTATGAAAAGAGGAAAAAAAACCCTGCTGCAATACGGTATGCAGATATGCAGCAGCGAGAGCGACAAAAGCTGCACACATGCACATACGCAAACACACAAAAGCGTCATGTGAGGAGAAGGAGGAGGAGGGAATGACATCAAGCGATGGTGCTCGAGAACCCACCTCTGTCCTCTGCTGACAACTGACGATGGAGGAGAGCGGCCAGGGTGCAGCCAGATTTCCACTCGTTTGATTTGTGGGAGAAAGAAAGCCGGTGGAGGAGAGGCGGCAGGGCAGAACGAGGCGGCGGTGGGGAGTGGGTTTGGTCTCGCCGAGCCTAGCCGTGCTACTCTCCCGTCAGCATGTGAGAGAGAGGGAAGGAGGAAGGGAGGGAGAGAGAAAGGGAGAGAGAGAAAAGGAGAGAGATGGAAGGACAGATGAGAATGCAGAGAAAGCAAAGAGAGACAGGGAGACGCAGAGAGAAAAATGCAGTGAGTCTCAAGTGTGTGCGTTTGTGTGAGAGAATAAAGGCAATGTTCCCTCCCTTTTACATCACACACACACACACACACACACACACACACACACACACACACACACACACACACACACACACACACACACCTCTCTGCACAGTCAGAGGAAGAGTCAGCATATGGACAAACAGTCAGTGCAAGACACAGGAGGAAATAAAATGCACAAATACTCCTGTAATCTGCAAGCTCGCTGCTGAAAAATGTTCCTAGAGAATATTCCTCTCAAATCAGAACATACTGGACATAACAGTAATAATTTCTCTGGTACAGACACAGCATAAAGATCTATGAAAATTACAGTACTGTGTAAAAGTCATGACCCCCCCCCTCAATTCTTCATATTTTGCATCCAAAGCTCCAGACTTGAATAATTCTGTTATTGTTTCATTATTTTCAGTACTGTCACTGAGCAGTTTCAGAGGGTGTATTTTGTTTGTTAAGGTGTGTTTGTTAATGTTTTTTTGGAATGCTTTGTTTGTTAAGCCACAAATCATAAAACATCTAACTTAAGGCATGAATCAATGAGAAACTGGTCCAGATGATGACAGGCAGATGGATCAGGCCGGTGAGTAGTACGTTTATAATTCCAGGTATGAATTTCCGCAGATACAAACAGACCGCAGATCTACAAACATACAAATTAAAATGGACACTACAATCCACCAAATACCAATATTTACAATAATATACAATATTTTCATTGTCCAAGTGAATGTATAAACTGTCTAAAGTCTGGTATATTGCATGCGTGTATGCAGGAGAAATGAGTTGGCCTAACCAGTAAAGCTGTCCTAAAAGGTGAATAATCCTAATTTTGGATAATTCTTAACAAGTTCACAGTCCAAAACAGCTCTGAGACAAAATGGCGTTCATTCAGGCGAGTTGTCCTCCAACATCTTCCCGGGTTCCCTTTAAACAAGTCAGTTGACCCCACTTCCTCACCAGAATTCCTCTCGTAATTTGGAGTCACAGTCTCGCAAGAGTATAATGCAGAACGAAAAGACCAAACCAAACGTGTGTTTGACACGCATATTCAATGTAAAGCATAAAAGAACAAAGGTGTATAAGGCTCACTTTATCGGACTTACGAACTAATCCAACTTATGAATGTGCTCTCAGAACGGAACTTGTTCATAAGTCGGGGACTTCCTGTACTGCTAACGCTGAGAGTCTGAAGTCTCTAAAAGAGTAAAACTAAAAGAGAAATTAGGTTGCTGCTAAGGTTGTTACAATATTTTTTTTCCTTCATGTATTGTTGTTAGGCACTTTGAGGCTTATCACAGTAAACCATGTAATTGAACAATGTGAGTGTGTGTGTGTGTGTGTGTGTGTGTGTGTGTGTGTGTGTGGGTGTGTGTATGTATGTGGAGGGGAGGGGGCAACAAGATGTGCCAACACTTTTGTTCATTACAAATTTATTTTAACTTCAGCTGGGAATTCTAAGTTGAATGACCATTCCATAGCACTTTCCATGCTATAGTTCACTATACCTCATCTCTCTATAAAAAACTGATGCAATGTCGCTTTGCTGCTTTACCCTGTCCATCTCCCTAACCTCCACCCCCACTCAAACTTATCAGTTTCCAAAGCTTCAAAACCATCACTACCGAGTCCTGACTGCATTTTACTGTATAGCTGCAGTGCATTCTGGGAATTTGAGTCCATAATTTGCACCAAAGCCTCCTTTACTTCTACACTGAGAATAGCCATTTAGGAGCCAACAGCAAAACCAAAATATAAAAAGACTTAGCAATAACAACCTCCCAATGTGACATCCGTGCAAGACCAGAGGCTGAGAAAAACAGAAAAACAAACGCACAGTGGCGAAAAGAGACGCAGCACTAGAATAGCTACTCGCCAACTCAATGTTAACATATTTCAAGGTAAACATTCCTTTGGGGAGAGTACATCCTTTAAGCCTCCAGAGACATGAGAACACCAGGACTTCGATTAAACCTGGAGAGCAGAATTATACAACAGATTAGAATTACCATCCCACTTCAATAAGTGTTACTTGTGTAATTTAATTAGGTACGGTTGACTTGCTACAGTCTGCTAATGTTGTAATTATTAGTTGCACACTGAACTGGATCTCTTTCGAGGCCTGTGACCGAGCTATTTTTCCATTGCCGCTTGCGTTCCTATACGCTAGCGCTTTAGGCTTTATACCACGGACACAGAGATGGCCAGTTTAACCATGCATCTCTCCCATCCTGAATCTGCAGAGTCACTCGATTCAAAATTCATGAAGTCCACACTGCAGCACTCAGCACTACCGGAAAAAGAAAGGGGAAAAAATGTGTGTTTCTGTATGTGCGCGTGATGCCAAGGTCTTCGTTTCCTCCGCTCTGACTGTAACGTTAGTCTCTCTTTCACACTCAGCTCACATTAATACACTGCTCCAGTGCAGAAGCTTAGGGACTGCAGTAGCACCACAGCTCTACTCTGGCTCAATTCCAGCACCATCACGGACACGTTGCAGGACTCTGCTAGCAGCTGAAGCATGTCCTTGCAGCGGGGCATCTGTATGAACCTCCTCATATTACATCACACACTGTGTCCCGTACGATGTACCGTAACTTCATCATGGTCTTGCAATATTTAGCTCCTTTTGCCTCTTTCACCCCCTGCACTAAGTACAGTACTTTTAAAGCTCATGACTATTTTATATCACTGAAAAACAAATGGAGATCAATGTTAAATACGTGGACATTTGCGAGGTTACACGACTTTTAAGTAATTACAAATCGGTATTTAGTGGTAAGAGTTGTTAGTCTGTCAGTCATCAGTGTTTTCGCTAATGTGATAAAAGATTAGGAGAAAAATATTGAACAAATGAACTGATTTAACTATTACATTTGAAACAGGTGGCACATCACTCAGAACTTATCAATGTTAAATATGTTTTTAAAAAGCAACATTACTATAATGCTGGCAATTTATTAGTTAAATCTGTACTTTGTGATGTCATGTAAAATTTTCTTAGAATTGTGGCGTAATGTTTCTGAAGCTGTGACTTGCTGCTGTTATTTATAGCAACTAAATCAATGGCTTCTGACCAGTCAGAGCCCAGAGTTTGAACGCGCTGTGTGTAAATCACAATTAAAAGAGTATTTAGAATGAGTGATCTTCTGTATGGGCCCTGAAGCTGTACAAACACTTAAGCACTCAACATCGCTGAGAGCCTGAAAATCTTGATGACGTGACAGCTGAGAGGGCGTCATTAACCCTGTGTGTGAGAAAGGGTGACAGCCTCACTCTATAGCCAATTGTGCATCTGGTCCCACCATGCTAGTTAGTCATGGGATGCGCAAGAACTCTGCTAGCAGTGGAAACACACAGAGGTCAATAACAAAGGGATTTAATCTTTAAAACATTAACTAGAATGTTTAATATGTATAAAAAGTGCCCAAGAGAGAACAGTTCATAACATATACATGGCTATACAGAGACAAGTGCTGCTGTTCTCACAAACACACACACCTTTTTATCTTGCGTACATCTTGTGAATTAAAAATGAAACTCTTTGCACAGCACATCAGAGCCCAGACACCCCTCTTTATTTTTTCTGTCATAAACCATAGTGTTAAACACACCTATGACCCCTGCTCCTCTTTAAAACTTTCTTCAGTTATGATTGCTGTCATGATCTTCATTTCAAATCAAGCTCTAAACTTACATTCATACATAATCATTACTCTAGAAAATCCAGGTTTATATCTCAGGATGAGCTAAGTGATGCCCCAAACGCCTGTGGGATGTGTGTGCGGCAGCCATCTAGTGTACGCTTATTCACTAAAAACAAGTAGGACTGAGCCTTAACAAATGCCCAGGAACCAAAAGCTAACCATAAACATCTGTTAGACCTCTGAGTGGAGCAGTGGTAAAGTGCTCGCCCAATTATCCAGAGATTGCAAGTTCGATTCTCGGCTGATGCTGTAACCTCTCGCAACCGGAGGTCTAGAAAGAGCTGATTGGCCCAGCTCTCTCAGAAAGGAGGGATGAGAGGTACTTGGTGCTCCCACCTTAATCACAGCTTTACAGCCAATCATGGGTGTCTGTGAGCTCACGATAGTCATGATAGTCACTTCAACCCTCCTGACTGAGTGGTAGTACTAGCCTTAATGTGGGATCCCCCTAGTGATGGGGAGGAATTGGATACAACCAAATTAGGGAGAAAAAAAAACTGTTATGGTTACACAATAAACACTTCCTCTCTGCTCCCCCATATCATTTTATATGCAAGCATAAAGAGAATTAACATCCTAATGAAAAAAAAAAAAAAATCAAGAATTTGACTAAATCTAATTAGTTACCATTAATTCCACTCTTCTAATTTTGTAGCTTTACCTACCACACACAAGAAAAGAAAAAAAAAATGTAAAAAGTGTTTTTATGATCTTGCATTGGCTACACTGATTTTTAGAAATGAAAAAAAAAAACTGAATTTAAAGTAAAATTTTTTTTTAAATAATTGTATTCATCTCCATGTATAATAGAGATGCACCGGGCGATCAGCTGGTGATCAGAATTGGCTGGTTTTCAGCCTCGGATATTCAGTGAAACCTTGGGTTGCGAGTAACTTCGACTGCGAGCGTTTTGCAAGACAACTTTTCCAAAGGTTTTAATAAAAGTTGTGCGCGTGTGTGCGTGAAGGTCGTCCTACTCCAGCCGCGATTCTTTTCAAAGGTAAAGTGCACGTTAATTTGTTTTATTTTTACTTTATATTTTGTACAGATTTTATATTAATATTTTTGGATTATGTAAGGAAATTATGCAATGTTCCATGATGTATTATGGGTAAATTTGTTTTGATAGGAGTGTTTTGATATACAAGCACACTTCCCGAACAAATTACGCTCACAATACAAGGTTTAACTGTAACTGATTCTGTGCCGTGTACATGAGCTTCCGAGTGGTGCATCAAACATTTTTATGCCGTTGTGTTATCAAATGTTAGGTCCTTTTTCTCCAAAATTAGCAAATTGTTCTCAAAATCCTCACATTACACCCATTTACACCAGACAAACACAAACACTGCAAGAGCGAATTAATCTGTTAGAAGCTGTGCTCCCATGTTCTCACAACTGCTCATCACATTCCCAGATTTTTGGAGGCATTTGAGACAGTAAAACATAATTTCTTTATAATCCCACAGGAGGCGTTCTAAACTATTCACACACTGGCATACTGCGTGTATTTGCTAAATTTGTCTGGAATTAACAAATATGACTGGCAATATAGCACACGTGCTGCTCAGAAAAAGAAAAAAAAAGAAAGAAAAAAAACGGGTCTCTGTTGAATTTAATTTGAAGTTAAATGTTAAACTTGTGTGTTTGAAGTTAGTTTGTAGAGTTTAAATGCTTGGTTTCTAAGTGAAAAAAAAAATCAGGATCCTGCTAACTGGTGAGTCCAATCGCTATTCATTTTCCTGCAGTGTCTATTATTTCTCCTTAACAAGAAATAATAAAATGGTGGCCTGAGAGATTTTAGCAAAAAAATTCCGTTGCTGTTTGCTTTTTCCACCTATACACATCTTTCCCACAATAACGTGATAGCATTATTAACACACTGTCTTTTTTGTAACTATTTTACAGTTGGAAACTGATGCTGTTTGCTCCGAAGACCCTCAGTGAGGCAGCGATTGAAAATGAGTGATCTATATAAAGTACTGCCATTATTAACCCTATTAATAACTAGGCCACTGGGACAAACTACGGTTCTTTGAGAGCTGTTACCGCCCTACACTTTTTCACCATTTTCAATTACTATAAATCCTCATGGCACTCCTTCACCAGAGATTTTACACGCCGCTACTTCACTTCATCAGCATGGCTTCTACTTAATGGTAATAAATCTCTGCTTTCTTTTCCATAAGTGGTAAGAAGATATTAGCTGTTTGCGTTCTGCCAATAATAAACAATGTGCTACTTTATTCCATGCAACATTAAAGAACACTCACGATGGACAATTTATTGATCCAGTCCACCAGCACTAGCAGTTCTTTTGAACCTTACATCACTCTTTTCATCTAGCTTGAAATGATGGTTTTAAACTAAATAAATCCTGAAGGTCAGCTGTTCCCTTTGTGTACATATCTCATAAAAAAGCATAACCAGACTTGTTGCCAACAGTGGTGGGTTTGGAATGTAAGGAACATTTGCGAATGGAAAACAATTATGAAGGATAAATAACAGCAGCAGAAATACTTTGTTCCAATGTAACCCAGGTGGTTGAGCTCCTGAAACCGTTGTGATAACAGTTTACAGTTTTATTTATTTTTAAAAAAAAGCTCTAATAAAGCAGTAGTGCAGAAGAAAGAGCTGTAGGAATGAACATCGGCATGCCTGTGATTCCGGTGTAGTCATGAGGACACAGCTTATCACAGTGTGCTGATATGAAGCACAACACCATGATTACACCAGTCTCAAAACAGATCGAGAGCAAACAAGACAAAAATCCCGTGCGTTAGAAGCCCTGCGTGTCCATCATTAGAAGCTGCACATGATCACGAACCGCCGTTTCCTTATAATCCTACATTGGACTTATTACATGTTTTCATTGCGTGTGGTAGGAGTGAAATATTTGCCAAGATTGTTTAGAAATAGTAATTGTTCCGGATGACAGACACATGCTGCTCAGTTAAATGTGAAACTCTTGTATTTGAAGTTAGTTTGTGCTGTTTAAACGCTATGCTTTTTTGGGGGTGAGAAAAGTCTTAAGGAATGGACTACATTTAATTAACAAATTGACTTCTTAAACAAGGTACAACAAAATCAAGGAAAAATGTATTGGATTGGGACAATTATAAAATTGGGACATTTATAAAAATTGTGATGCTAATAGAATTGCAATTTTAATGAAATAATTACAGAGGTAGCGTGACATGATTAAGAAGCGACTTCCCCTTGCCCAATGATTAAAATCGTGAACTTGCTTTTATATAACTGATCCTTAACAAGAAAGAGCAAAAAACTAAGTTTTTGGGCTTTAGTCTACTTTAACATTTAAAAGAAAAGAAAAAAAAAAAGCTAAAATTGGACATTTAAGCATAGTAATAAAAACAATGAAACGTTCCAATAAAATGGTCACACTAGTGAAAATCAATAAGAACACCAAAAAAAACATCTACACACCTACTCCTTACTAACTTGTTCACCTCTAATTCAATCCAAGACATCTCTACACCGGAGTTTTCTTTCCTCTGGAACCGAGAGAGAGAGAGAGAGAGAGAGAGAGAGAGAGAGAGAGAGAGAACTTAAACCTGTGCCAGCATGACAATGTCCCTGTGCAAAATGACAGATCCATGAGCACATGTAAATAATAATGACGTCTTTATGTAAAATTCACATTTTAGTAATTTTTTTTTTTACATTAAACTGGGTTGCCAGTCTGTGTACACAAAATAAAAGACATAAATTTTTTTAAAAATCTATTTTTGTATTGGCCAGAGCTTTAAAGTTAGTTTTTTCTCCCCCTAATGTGATCTCACATAAGAAGACATTCTCCCCACAGCTTATCACTCAGCTCCGACAAGTTGGGTTGACTGCTGTTGTTAGGTAGGATGTGGCTTGGCAGAAGTTCATGAGCACTGAGAGTATGCGTTTAGAGGAGTAAAACAGAGAGATCTTAAGGTAGTGCTGGCGAATTTTCTTGATTAATACAGTCACTTCTAACATTTTAGTAAGATTTTTGAAATGTTATAATTATGATTGTACATGTTCGTTTTAAATGTTCAAAAGACTCAGCAAAAATCTCACTGCATAAATTTGAAGTTGATACAGGTATGAAAAGTCAGATGAATGAGTTCCTTTAAAATAGAATCCCAAATGGTAATGCACGAATCAGAATTATGTAAATGTCACAAAAACAGTCCCCCTTTACTCAGTAAAGAACATTGCGGAAAAATAATAAATGTACCTTCTATAGCTAATAGTGCAAATAATATTTTGTAATCCTGTAAATACATCTTATCTAAAAAAAAGCAACACTGATCCAAAGACCTCACGCGTTCTGCACAAAGCCTTGACCTCAACCCCACTGAACACTTTAGAAACAGCGACAAATCCTCATAGCCACACCCCATAATATTGTGTAACGTCTTCCACGAACAGCAAAGGTTACTATAACTGCAAAGAGGGATTGACTCCATGTTAAGAACAGTGGTTTTAAAATGAGCACACAGAGTTGCGACAGTCAGGTGTACTTTTTGCCATATAGTGTAACGGGACTGCCCAAATCTAGTTCATAGATAAGACTAATCCTACATTCAACCACTTATCCCAGAGATACCGCACTAACAAAAAAATTTATGAAGAAAAAATGAGGACCTTGAATTCTCCAACATAAACACGGATGCTACATTTTTGTATGTTAAAGAGAAAGGAAGTGATTTAAGACATTTGACCTTGTTGTGAAATCTAATCAGTTGATTTATCATTAAAAAGATAATAGGGGTGCTCCGATCAGGATTTTTGGGGCTGATCACTAGAAACTGCTTTGGGTGAAACTAGAAGCTGCTTTGGGTGCTTCCCGCCTCGTGGAATTGTCTTGTTACACAGTTTGCAGATTGCTAATGCATTGTCTTTTTCGGACAACACATAGAATTGCCAGACCGGTGAAGCCATTTTAGCAGCGCGCGCAAAAAAAAAAAAAAAAAAAAGTCCTCCGAGTTTGGCGTCATCTGATCGGCTTTTCTATATCGGCCATTATAGAGACTGACAAAAGCTTCCCAAAGCAATTATCGGCCGATTATGATCGGCGACCCATCAATCGGAGCACCCCTAAAAGATAATTCCAGATAAATGCTACAAAACATCTGCAGTCATGTTACACACTTTTTGGAGCAAACTGAAAATGACAAACTCGTTATAATTAGTCTGAAATTTCAAGTCCAGAGCTTCCAGAATATTAAGATTTGTGAAGGTCTGTTATACAAGTTCTTGAGCATGCCACTGCCTACTTGAGCATTGTTTCTGACCATGTCCATCCCTTTATGACCACCATGTACCCATCCTCAATCATTTCAAATTGATTTCTTGAACATGACAATGAGTTCACTGTACTAAAATGGCCCCACACAGTCACCAAATCTCAACCCAATAGAGCATCTTTGGGATGTGGTGGAACGGGAGCTTCGTGCCCTGGATGTGCATCCCACAAATCTCCATCAACTGCAAAATGCTATCCTATTAATATGGGCCAACGTTTCTAAAGAATGCTTTCAGCACCTTTTTGAATCAATGCCATGTAGAATTAAGGCAGTTCTGAAGGCGAAAGGGGGTCAAACACCGTATTAGTATGATGTTCCTAATAATCCTTTAGGTGAGTATATACCTGAACTGAGAGCCCAGTGTTATGCTCGAAATTCAAAATGTTCAGTAGAAGTGAAGTTATGAACAATTATGTGCACAGAACATAATTGAACTGAATGAAACTTTAGCATTACTTAGATATCGAAGGGTTAGTGTTAAGGTTAGGAGGTATTATTACTTTTAACACCTAAACAGTGATTTTTTAAAACCAAACATGAGGATATTATATACAAAAAACATATGATGTATACATATAATACTCTGTAGTACAGTATGACATAAATGATCGATTGTTTCTTTCTTTTAAATGTTCTCATTGTTTTAATAAGTAAGTGGGCATTGGTGGCACATTGGTGTGTATCAAAACATGTGAGTAAAAAGTTAAAAAAAATCATCTATGTTATCAACAAGATTCAGTTCTAACCCATCACTAAAGTCTGTAAGGTAGTTGAAAGAAATGGAAAGTAGAGGGAAAAAAAGAGACAAGTGAGTCAGTGAGAAATCATGATACATCATGTGATAATGAACTGCTGAACTTGTCTTCCGGTTCTCCTCTGCATGCACATGCACACTCACACACTCCGAGTGAGCAGCTCTGCACAAGTGTGAAACTAACCATCATTTCACATCATTTCTCTGCAAAGGAACTGGGTGATGCTAGCTATATATAGACACATGCACCGCCTGGCCAAAAAAAAAAGTTTCAGAGCATAAGGGTCAAATTATTGGGCTGCATCAAGCAAGGAAAACAACTAAGGAAATCTGAAATTGCTGGAACTAGGTTAAGAACCCTTCAACACATTATCAAAACCTGGAAGGATAGTGCTGTCCCATCAACTTTGTGGAAGAAATGTGGTCAGAAAAAATTAAAAAGATCACTTAAACACCTGAAGTTGCATGGTTTTATATATTTATACACACACACAGTACAACTTCAATTTTTGCAACTTCAAGTGTTTAAGTGCTTTTCTTTTTTTTGGTGCTGATTTTATATACATTATGGTGGCAGTGGTGGTTCATGGATGGATGAGGGAAGATCAGGAGTCTGGTTCCTGTCAAGATTCCTTCCTCAGGAGTCCATCACTGACCAATGTCCATAACATTAAATATACAGTACAGACCAAAAGTTTGGACACACCTTCTCATTCAAAGAGTTTTCTTTATTGTGTTCTTTAGACCAAACAAGTCTCTTCTGCTTGTTGCCTGTCCTTAGCAGTGGTTTTCTAGCAGATATTCTACCATGAAGGCCTGATTCACACAGTCTCCTCTTAACAGTTGTTCTAGAGATGTGTCTGCTGCTAGAACTCTGTGTGGCATTTAGCTGATCTCTGATCTGAGCTGCTGTTAACCTGCGATTTCTGAGGCTGGTGACTCGGATGAACTTATCCTCCGCAGCAGAGGTGACTCTTGATCTTCCTTTCCTGGGGCGGTCCGCATGTAAGCCAGTTTCTTTGTAGCGCTTGATGGTTTTTGTGACTGCACTTGGGGACACTTTCAAAGTTTTCCACAATTTTTCAGACTGACTGACCTTCATTTCTTAAAGAAATTATGGCCACTCGTTTTTCTTTTCATTAGCTGCTTTTTTTCTTGCCATAACACAAATTCTAACTCTTTGAATGAGAAGGTGTGCCCAAACTTTTGGTCTGTACTGTACAAACATGCACACCACAAGGGATCCAACTAATGATCATCTATTTGACATCAACGAGTTATCAGCATTTAAATTGAGCTTAAGGTTATTTTGCGCATGTGGTAACTAACAATTAAGATAATAATAATAAACACTTAATTAAAAACTATGTCGTTAACTATGTCTTTAACTTTCTTGAAAACACTAAATCCAAAACAAAGGAAAAGCGAAATAGAGCCAACAGAATACAACTACTAATTAAAGTTTAAACATGGCAAATGATAATTATGGGAGTTAGGCTGAAATGTTAAGAAAACTAGATAAAGCCTGTGGTGAATAGCGGGGTTAAGCAAAGTGAAGTGTCAATGACCGGAGAGTGAGGTAAATGAGAGGAGAACACACTTGAAGAGAATGTGGCTAACTAGTATATGTGTGTGTGTGTGTGTGTGTGTGTGTGTGTGTGTGTGTGTGTGTGTGAGAGAGAGAGAGATAAAGCATGAGCATGCAGAGCTCAAAAGGCAGCAATAATTTGTGCGCATTCGTGTGTGTGTGTAAACCTAAAGTTTGCGAAGGGGAACAGGAAATAAAAACCCAACGCACAGCAACAGTCATTAATTATCCACAGTCTCTTCAGGTGCAAATCCTTTTCCGCTTAGCTGACTCTCACATCCTTCACAAAGCAGTGCATGGCCACGCCCCTGTCAGCACAAAGTCTTTCCTTCTGATTCTAGCAGCACTTTTGCTCAAGTTAAGAGTAAATGTTCCCACTCTTAGGAGGCTTTTGTTTGTGAAGGTGTTTGCCATTGCGCTATTACTCACCTCACTCCAGATGTCATCGTTGTTGACTAATTTATCATCAATTTCCACTGCATTACAGCTAGACCAACCAGACTCCGGGAAAGTCTGTATCCACAGGCCATGAGGCTGATAAACAGTTGTCACCCACTACCACCGATTTAATATGCCTAAGGTTACCCCTCCTGCTCAAATGTACCCTGAACTTTACAGTTGACTATCCTGTACACTGCGACACTTTGCATATCATACATTACGTCACTTTATCCTTCACTTTGTCATTTTAATAGTTTACCACAAGTGTACTAGGAGATGGTTGTTAAATCGTATTACAGGTTAGACAAAATAAGAATTTCATTGTATCTAGGTAAAAAATAACAATAAAAAATCTTGAATCTTGATAACGTTGATTAATCGTTGCAGCCACACATACATATATGATTGAAGGGGTAAACTTTTTTTAGGTAAGTGGTATGAGGTACCTAATAAACTGGCACACATGTGCATATGTAGAGATGAACATACAGCATTTTGTTCAGAAAATATTGTTGGTATATAAAAATTGAACTGAAATATGCTCACAGGGGGAGAGAGAGAGAGGCAGAGAAAGTGACAGAGAGGGATAGAGAGATAAATAGATAGCGAAATATAGGGATATAGACGGAGACAGATAGATAAAGGCATGTTGCTAACAGATATAGATATAATTTGAAGCCCAGTTGCTAACAGATGGACAAAAACAGAGAGAGAGAAATATGTATATAGAGAGACACACATATTGATAGAGAGACTGAGAGACATATAGAGAGACAGACAGATGAAGAACAGCCACTAACATGAAAAAAGGGAGAGAAATAGAGAGCTAGGGAGACAGACAGGCAGACAGATAAAGAAATTAAGCCTATTTGTAGATCGATAGATAGCTAGATAGATGACTAACAGATAAATAAGATTATATATGAATGAATGAAAGAGAGAGATATTAAGCACAGCTGCTAACAGATGGAGAGAGATGTAGAGAGATAGAGAGACCGATAGATACACAGAGAGACAGATCTATAGATAGAAATAGATGATGCCCAGCTGCTAACAGATACATTATATACGTGTGTATATTCTGTATATATACACACATGAATATACAGATATTTATGATGAATTATATATTAATATATGAATGAAATAATGAGAAAGAATGAAAGAAAGAAAGAGATATTAAGTCTAGTTGTTAACAGATTGATGAAAGATAGAAACATAGATACATAGATACAGCAGATAGATAGATAGATAGTTAGATAGATATAGAGAGAGAGAGAGAGAGATGAAGCCCAGTTGCTAACAGTGAGACACCGCTAGGTTCATCATGGAGATGCCGTTACGTTCACCAGTTAGCCAGGTAGCTAGCTCGCGCGGGCTCAATTTACAGCTCGTCTGGCTAAAAATCTCACCATGCCAGTTATTTATCATGTCATTTTGCATGTTCGTCCTTAACAAAATCACAACTAACAACAGGAAGGGCCGTAATTGATATTGTTAACAACCCAAATCCGTATTTAACCGGTCACTCATACAAACACCACCAAAAGAAAACTTACCTCAGGTAAAAAAAAATAATAATAATAACGGTCGCACGCACCACCGCAGCCGAACAGACAGAACTTTCTATAACGGTCCGCGTTAAAAAAGCGCGAGACATCAAACAGCGCGCACAGACTCTCTTAACACACGCGCGCGCCACAAAACACGCGCAGAATTCATGTGGATGGGAAAGTCTGATTGGCTCATCAAAAGCACGTGATGTCGTAAATAGAATTGACATAATCCTATTGGTGGATGTCACAGTCAGTTATCGAACAGTTCTTAAGTCCCGCCGACTGGAAAACGGGCTTTAAGCTATGATTGGCTAGAACATGGAGATAGTCCTGTATCGTCCCTCTTTTATGTTTATCATAGTTTTTTTTTGTAATACAGTACCGTAGTTTAATTTCTGACAAGCTTTACATGCAGCAAGACTACTGACACAGGCGGCACTGTGGTGTAGTGTCCAATTCCCGACTTGGGTCTGTGTATGTGGAGTTTCCATGTTCTCTTGGTGGGTTTCCGTCCCCCGTACAATGACACAACGATTAGGTTAATTTCCATTTCCCAATTGCCAATAGTGTGTACTCATGCATGCGCGCCCTGCGATGAATTGGCACAGGATACGCAGTATAGAAGATGAATGAATGAATGAATGAATGAAGACTACTGACACAGTTGTACAGTGATTTTATTTTAATTGTGGCAAGGAAACATAACCCAAGGTGCTTAAAACTTAAACCCATGACACTGCTTGGTACCACCATGCAACAAAATAAGGTGCTTTTATTAAAAATAATAATAAAAAAGCACACTAATTCTCTTGTTATCTGATGCTCCATGTAACAATACAGGGAAGTACATGTTACTCATTGAGCACTGGGATGAATAATTTTAACTTCGTTAATCTTTCAGGATGAGCGGTGCTTTGACCTGAGCGGCCACCTCAGTACCCATCAGCTCTTCCACTATGGTCAGGGCGAACTCAAAGCTGGTGCCTGGGCCTCGGCTCGTGATCAGGTGTCCGTCTTTTTGAACACGGGCCTCTGAATACTTGTAGTGACCTAAATAAATAAAAAACAAAGCAAAATAGATCTTGTTGGTACTACATCAACATAGGTCACCGCATATTCAACCGAGCACATGCAAGGCATGCCTGATGTGTGTGTCCATCTCCTATAAGTTGGATAAGCATCTAATAAAAAAATATATTAAAAAAATAGGAATTAGATTTTTCATTACCTGGTTGTCCTGTCAGTGGTAAAGCGATCAGTTTTACCAGAAGATTTTGCCATTATTAGTCAAATGCTAGTTAGTCAAAAAACTACAAAAAATCTATAGACATGATAACCTAGTCATTCAGTACATTCATCAACTGCCTTTATTTTATTGCCCCATACTATTTGCTGAGCATAGATCCAAACATAAGCTTGGCACAGGTTTACCGCCGAATGCCCTTCCTGACGCAACCCTCCTATTTTATCCAGGCTTGGGACCGGCACTGCATGCAGTGGAAGGACCTACCCCTGAGACACCAGTGCTCTGTATAATGCAGACCAACACAGCAGAAAGCACAACAGTGAAGGTGATGGTGTTGATCTACCACAGCTTCATCGAGTGTGTGTTAACATACTGTTCTATATTACTGTATGGCACAGGAGCTGCTTAGGGTAGCAGACAGAGAAGAGATCTTTAGAGGGTCCTGTAAACCTTAAGCTCTCGCTGCCAAAGCAGTGTAACAAATATACTGAAAGATCCAGACGTTTCAGGTCCATCACATCACAGACAAATTATGACGTATACGAGTCCTGAATACTGCCAAACACTGACACTAGCTGTATTTACGGAATCATTCTGATTAGAGAAACCTCATCTCTAATCAAAATAATTCCAGTTTCCAACTTAGATGTTGACATGGATAACTTAATCTAACCCCCTCCCCCCGCGGGCTTAAGCTTCCCATATTTTCTGATAAATCCTGACTTTATGCATTATGATTGGTTACAAAAGTTCAGGGTCATCTGTGATTGCTTTAGTATGTTTGAAATGACAAGCCAATCAGAGTTCCTTCCTCAGAAAAGGAACCAATGGATGAAAGTCCAAAGTAAAGACAGGGGGGAGAGAGTTGTTTGCTGAATCAGAAACAGACGTTTTTTCCTTCCAGGAATCATCTAATTGTACACCCACATGAGGGATAAATGGGACATACAGATTATCTAATAAGTTCGGATCGGATCAGACTACTTTGATCAACCCATTAATTTATTGCTATTATGTGACTCAAAGCCACTCTTGAGTAAACAGGAAAAAGAAACTTCAGACTTCTGAACAAATTTTCCTGGTCTTACCTCCAGCCATCATCTTGTCTTTGGCACCTGGGTGGGTTGTTACCGTGCTGCCATAACCAATCCCGTGAGCCAAAAGAGCTGTGGGACCTGAAAAATTAATCAAGTTAATTATTAAATATTCAATCCTAATGTGGTTATGACTATAATCCACCATCATAAAAACACAGCAGAACAAGAACATTCTTCCTGTTCCAGATACGTTTAACCTCTAAACTACTGATCCAATACACTGATCATCCATAACATCGTATCATCAGCATAAATCATGAAGTGTTATTCACGCTGTTAACGGGCAGGCTGTTAGGCAGCAAGTGAACAGTCAGTTCTCAAACTTGATATGATAGAAGCAGGAAAAATGGATAATGATCTGAGTGACTCTGACAAATTGTGATGACTGGATCAGTCGTCACCAACGCTGGAGCTCTTCTGGGATGTTCCTGGTCTGCACTAGCCTCAGTACCTACCAAATGTATGGCAGGAAAGAACAACCGATAACCTGGTGCAAAGGCTCACTGATGTGCATGGGAAGTCAAAGCTAGTCTTACTGGTCTGATCCCACAATAGAGGTCAAACTGATGAAAAAGTAAATTTTGGTTCTTATAGAAAGGAGTCAGAACACACACAATGTATCATAGTTCGTTGCTGTGTATCTGCAGACCAATTAAGGTGTCCATGTTGACCTGTGCCCTCCAACAAAAGCTCCTACAATGGAAATGTGGGCTACAGAACTGGACCACAGAGCAATGGAAGAAGGTGGAACTATGTACAGTACTATGGGATGACGGACGATGTACTATCGCAATTGATGTGGAAGTTATTTTGACATGCATGTTACACATACCTAAACACTGATACAGACTGAGTCACACCCCGTCATGGAGACAGTGTTCCCTGATGGCAGTGGGATCTTTGAGCAAAATTATGCACCCTGACAAACTGCACCGGAATGATTTGAGGAACATGACAATGGGTTTGAAGAGGTGACTCCAAATTCTCCAGATTTCAATTCAAATGAGTATTTGTGGAATCTATCTAGGGGAACTACACAATATCAAGCAGGTGGTTTTAATGTTATAGCTAAGGTATAGTCTATATATTTAGTTGTATATTAGAATATAGACAGTATTTTTAATACCTAAAGTGTGTGCTTGTGCAAAGACAGAAGTCATATAGACAAAAAATCAAACAAATCTCTGTTTAAAATAATAATAATCAATATAGTGTTATCTAATATTACTGACATATTCAGTTTCCTTCCAGGTCATTGGACCATTTTTAGAAAATCTCTCTTTCAGTATGCTGAGTCTGCACCAAGCTCATGCAAGTCTTTAATAAAGAAATTCAATGAAATTAAAATTTATTTGTATAAAGCCTTTGGCAATTGACATTGTCGCAAAGTAGCTTTACACAATCAGAAATGATAATAATAATACAATTGCAATTGATTTTTCAGCTTGGCAATCATTCTGGTGCGGTTTCCTCATACAGAATTCTGAACATTCTTATACATGAGACAAAGGAGATAAGAACATTCTTATACATGAGACATTCTTATACATGAGACAAAGGAGATGGACAGTGATAGGACACTGTGACACATCACAAAAACACAAGTTCATTCTGAGCAATACGGTGAGGAGAGGTGAATTATTTCCTTGGCATTTCCCCTTCACGCTTTCACAGTCTCAGCCCTTTCCTCTCCCTGACAGTTTGATGCAGTACTACAGCGAACACACTATAAAATAAGCTGGTGTGTGTGAAGGAATGCCAAAGGCATCACGACTCAGTCTGTACACACTCCTGTGGGATCTTGACTGATTTTCTAGGGCACTTTTTTCCACACCAGTGGCCTCGTTCTTGACGTCCTTCCGGTGTCCTTCATCGGCAGAGCTAATGACATGTAACGTATAACTGTAATAACCTCCATTACAGAATGGACAGGACTAGTGCTGTCTGCAGTTACGTCCTGAGAGAGCAGGAAGAGTTCACTGTTTCCAAAAAAAAATTTTTGGCTTTGCCTCAAAAAAAAAATGTTTATTGTAGATAAGATCAGTTCCTTATTTGTAGAATCAAAGATAAACACAAAATAAATTTAGATTGATTTAAGGTGGTGAAGAAAACGAGAACTAAAAACATGTCTAAAATTGGTTGTGGCTTTTTGTTTGGTTTGCTTAAGAGTGATTTAAAGATTAGCGTATCAGCTATGTTTTATATTTAAAAAATCTATATCACGAATGGCGATCAACTCAGGACGGAATTCAACACCGGGACTTGTGATGAAATTTCTAGTGAATGAAGGTCTAAAGGCGACTGACATTTACAGAAGACTTCAAACCCAGTATGGTGAGACACTTAGCCACAGTGAAATATCTGAACAGTGCAAAGGTTTAAAAGAAGGCTGTACGTCCTTAAATAGCGATCTCGGCCGAGGTGGCTCAGAGCGAGTGGAACGACTGCCCCGTAAAAATCAAAAGATATCTTGTCGCCATGTTGCAAAAGAGACACATTTGTCTGTATGCAGGGAACTGTACAGTACATACATTTATTCAGGAACTTTTTTAAGCATGCAGCCTTTTTAACATTAAAAGAATATGCTTTGTGTTTATTCAATTAA
This sequence comes from Clarias macrocephalus, assembly GCA_011419295.1. Taxonomy (NCBI): domain Eukaryota; kingdom Metazoa; phylum Chordata; class Actinopteri; order Siluriformes; family Clariidae; genus Clarias; species Clarias macrocephalus. Next base: position 84,571 of record JAAGKR010000437.1, on the reverse strand, counting down.
GAAAAATCCCTTAAATAAAAAATCTATCCTTTTAAAGAGTGAAAATAATGGTACCCCAGCCATGAGCTCACTCAAGTATGACAACAAAATGACTTTTAACATGCACTTTAAAGTAAATGAGGAGGGGAAAAGACAAGTGTGTTTGTGTGTGCGTTTAAGTGTTTCTGTACAAGGTTAATGTGTATGTAGTATGTGGGGGATAAAATAGTACCTGCGCAGATGGCGGCGATCAGCCCCTTCCTGCCCTCCTGCTCCTTCAACACCTCCTTCACAGCAGGAGACTAAAACAAAGAGGCACAGCAGAGGTCACAGTCATTAGAGCCTAAACATCTCTGCCTATCAGGGTTATGAGTCAACCCATTAAAAACATTTTTTATTGTCCATTTCACACTGACGAGCTTTGGCCCTCTTTAGCCCTTTTCATACATAACGCTCCTGACTTTATCAGTCCCATGAAGTGGCAGCTTTCTGTTGTTGAGATATAACTCCCTTTTATGTTGATGTTCCTCACTGCTTTATTCAGACATACGCATCAAGTAACATAACGTATGAGGCCAGACCAAATTCCAGAAAAAAAATGTCGTTGCAATGGTAGGTTTCTCGCCTGCCATGCGGAAGGCCTGGGTTCAATTCCCAGCCAAAGTGCAAACCCCAGCCACTGGATGCAGTGCCAGTCCCAAGCCCGGATAAAATGGGAGGGGTGCGTCAGGAAGGGTATCCGGCGTAAAACCTGTACCAAGTTGTTGGGCGGATCGAGTGCTGTGGCGACCCCTTGACGGGAGCAGCCGAGAAATTAACAACAGCAGTCACATCCACAGCTTTGGGATTAGGTCAGAGTCACAATTGCCAGATCACAGATAAAATCCCACCTAGGCAGTGCTGAAAACCCAGGATAGAAACTCGAACATCGTAGTACTTACTTTCAATCTTTGACAAAACATGACTGTTTTTTTAAACTGCAAACAGGGTATTTTGATTAACTATATTTAGTATAATTAACATAACAGACCAACCTAAACGTTTAAAAAGATATCTAAAATTAACCGTTCTGTTACCATAAATTAAAATACATAATGAACTGCATCAAATGGGGAAAAACTGCATCAAACAAACAAAACAGTAAAATGACAAGAATTGAGTTCAGAGCTGTCCAACACATTATTAAACCCTACAAGGTTAATGCTGAACTCTCAACTTCACAAAAGAAATGTGATCAGAATTCTTAAATCACTTAACCGCTTAAGTGATGTTGAGTTGGATGGTTAAGTCAGAGTAGAAATCATTAGCAGAAATCAGAGCTACTGAATGTTTAGTGACAGGAAGAGCAACACAAACAGATGTGTGTCCATAAAAAGAACACTTGTTAGTAAGACTCATCATAAAAAAGGCTTCAGTTTGCTAGGGATAAAAATTGGACTTCAAAGCAATGGAAAAAGCTCATGTGGTCTGATGAGTCCAGATAGACCCTATTCCAAGCAATTTGCACATCAGAATAAGAAGGAAATCACATCTAAACATACTAAATGAAAAAGTAACTGCTGTGACATGAAATATTCAGCTCTCACCTCAGACAGGTTCTGGGCTCCGAGCAGTCCTCCGGGTAACAGAACCACGTCATATGGACCCTGAAATGGAATTTTACTGTTAGTGACCTTTAAACCCAGTTTCTAAATGATGAGTGTGTGGAGTAGAAAGCACACTGCTGATTACTCTTTACACTTTAGTTTCTTATTCACTGCAATTTAATGAATACAATGCACATTTTAGGCTGTATGGACGTCAAAAATTACCTTTTGTTGTGACAGAAAAGGTCCACCAGGGGGCGACCGCACTCCAGAAAATGTTGTAGTAATAACAATAAATATAGTTGCAAGCAACAATGATGGGCCCAAGCACCCTGCGCCACCGCCACCCCGGGCGCACCGCACAACCCGTGTGTTATTTGAGTGTGTTAAGACTTCAAAAAAGCCATCGCCACCCACTTGCACCGCACAACCTGCACACATCACACACACTATACAGGGCTAATGTCAGTTTGGGCCCTAAATATTTGTTGAGTATGTTAGTGGGTGTGAGTGAGGGTTAGTGTGTGTGAGAGTGAGAGTGAGAGGTGTCTGTGTGTGTTTGTGTGTGTGATGTGTGGATGTGTCAGTCTGTGTGTGATGAGTAAATGTATTTGTGCATGTTTGTGTGTGTGTGGTGTGTGTCTGTGTGTTAACATTTGTGATGGTGTGTAAGACATGTGACTTGTTAGTGTGTGTGGGTGTATGTGTTTCTGTGTGTGTGATGTGAGTGTGAGAGTGTTAACATTAGTGATCTTTATGTGTGTACAATAGGCTGCAGATGCTGGAGAAAAAGCATCACACTATGATGATGTTACCCAATGTGACGTCACTGAACATGATGTCACTGAACATTTCACTGAACATAATGCCACACAGAAAGTTTGAGATATCAAATATCCCTCCGCAATTTTGCTTCCTCAATGTCTTTAGATCACATCGGCCCAATTTGTTGGTGATCGTATAAATTCCCTAGGAGGAGTATATCAAAATCCATCGGGTGCGTTTTTGTGAACGACCCAAAATAACCAGCCTCCTGTTGAATTTAGCCCAGGACATGCAGCGCGACGTTGTTCGGCTCGGTGAGCTCTACATGTGTACCGAGATTTCATGTGCCTACGTGAAAGTGTGTATGAGATAGGCAGCAAAATCTTTTGTGAGGGCCCCTGAGGCCGCCGAGCTATGCCCGTGGCTCAGACTCTCGGGCATCCGAATGGCAGCAGATTCCAACCTGTCTGCCAAGTTTCATGAGTTTTTGAGCATGATAAGACCCCCGAAAAGTCCAAAAAGGTGGGGGGAAAAAATCCTTAGAAAAACAAGAGGGTCCTGCGCACCTTATAGTGCTTGGGCCCTAATAATGCATGAAACATTATTAGGAAAAACTGCATTAACAAACAATTTGGCTATAAAATATAAAACTGTATCTAATACAAATGTTAACTGTAAATAGAAACAATAAATGTCAATATTTGTGTAAACTAAAAGTGTATCTTTAAATAACATCTAATTAAAGTTTAAAATAGAAATTTGGATAAAAAAAAGTATTGTAATTTAAAATTTCACAAATGTCAACATGGAATCAACATAAAGTGCAGCATATAAAATGCAAAGACATAACTGAACTAAAAAAATACAATAAATAAAAATGTATTGAATGAATAAAAAAAATCTGCAGTAAATATCAATAAATTTATACCTGTACATTTACAGTATATTGGTTACACAGTTAACATTAAAAATCAACCAAATATAAAGATTTATATTGTAAAACAAAAATTCACATGGTCACACAAATGTATAAAACACTACAGAATTTTAATTAGACAATATGATTAATAATTTATAGTTTCTTAAAATGTCTTTTGACCACAAACACACACATGAACCTGCTTAGTGTATTTGGATCTTTTAAATATCTGCTGAAGCGCATGTGGTGTGAATTGGTGAATGTTGACCTGCTTTGAGGCTTCCTCCAGGCTCGAGTCTGGACATATGAGTACATCACGGCTGCACTGGACAGGATCCTTCCCTGTCAATCCTGCTACAGTCACTGCAATCTGTAAAAGACAAAATGCTGAAATATGAGATTTTATGTCTCTGACATTAAATATTTAAAAGGCCGTTTGTATCAAATCTGCATCACATGTAAAACCGTGTGTGGGACAACACCAGTTGTGTTGCATTCTCCTTCTTTCCAAAGCACATGGAGTAATTTTTTTCATTTATTTTTATCTCAGTTAAGAGTCTTGCTGGTGAGCTGAGTGAAATGATTTGACTCACTGGAGTACAGCTTTCTTATGACTGTTTAGATCAATTAAACATAAAAAAAACATCTTGTTTATTTTAGATCTCTTCTTCAATTATTAAAAAAAACTATTCCACCTCAGCAATGATTATATTATAATAATTATTATTATAATAGCAATAGTTGCATATAATATTAATATTATAATAGCAAAAGAGCAATAATTCATATTCAGAACTGAGTCAGATTTCAACATGATGTTCCTTCCGGGGACATCTGGGGCAGCAGTCTGGAGACAAACTTGGAAGCAACCAGGCATATGTACAAATCACACGTGAGGATTGCCTGGACTATTCTGTATGGCACACTGACAATGGATTGTTGGATTGTTGATGATCATCATGCACAAGTTGCCAAATGGTTTTGACATTTTTGAGAGTTGAGATCATTGAATGTCTTCTTGGTCTCTTGTCATCTTCCTGTGATGTTCTGACACTCTTGAAGTGTGCATACCACTCAAAATACCTTTATTGACTCATTGCAGCGTCGCCATAACCATGTCAAATGTCCCGAATCATGACAAATGTCTCTGTGGCAGATTCGTCCAGTTTCATGCAGAATTTCACCTTTGCCTTGTTCTAACTTGCTGGCCATGATGAAATAGCAGACGTGGTCAGAATAGCACCAGCTGCACAGCTCCAGATGTAAACACAATGATGTCTTTAGGCACACTGACTTAGTAAAGTTCGGTGCTTCTTGTGATTGTGCTGCCATCTGTTGGTGTGTTACAAAGCTAGTCTCGAAATCTTTTGATACCACCTCGTATTACTGTTGAGGTAATTCGCTTAAACATTAGAGTTAAATCCATTATCTTACTATTTAGTTTTAAAATATCTTTTCACATCTCCCCTTTATCGATAAAGAAATACGGTATTGAGTCAATTCATATTTCCATCACTAATATTTAGATGAATCTCTGATGCACTAGACTGTATATCCTTTACATTATGTCTATGAAAACGTTTTAATCTTATTTTTTTTTTTATATCTCGTCGTAAATTTTCCAACTCATCCAGGAGTCGACTCTTCTAGTTCACTTAGTCAAATGATCTGACTCAATGAAAACAAGCTTCAGCAACATTTAGTTAAATCTCTGAAACATAACTTTATGTTTGTACTCTTGACTGTTTTCCACATATTGAACTCAACAGGGAGGGAATTATTTTCAACTCAGCTAAGATTCGATTCTTTTCTGAGAGCCGACACAAAGACTCTGATTCACTCACAAAAGTTCAGAGTTCAATCTGCATTATTTAGATTTAAAAAAAGATACGGATGGAAAGTCTCAGAAAAAAAACCTACAACATCCGATTCAAAAAGAGCACAGTATTGTGTGTGTGTCTTTTAAAGTCCATCACCATGAAAGGAACACACTTTGACATTTAAAGTGAACCTGAACCCTGCCGCACTCCACACCACTGGAGTTTAGTATTTCATCTAAATAAAGCTTTATTATTTCATAATAAACTTTGTGTTCATGCAGTACACCCTGTATTAAAGCAGGGAAGAGAATGTAGCTAATGATTTTGACGTAATGCCTGGGTGAGGATGCTAACTGTGTTAAATCAAGTGCAGTAGCTAAAGCAGCATGCTAGCGCTGATAGAGCCACAAACCCCGGCTCTGCGCAGGACGTCCACTGGGATCACGGTCTCCATCTCCTCCGCTCCCTTCGACAGAATTACTAAAGCGCGCTTTGCAGCCATGACTTAACCCGAAAAACACGGAGAAACTGCAGGAGAACGCTTCCGTTGTAGCCGTCAAATTGCTACAGTTTTCCAAATGCATCAAAACTTAACGTAGTGCACTCGCTAGGATTTAAGAAGCCGGCAGGTCAAGCCCTAATTAGTGTACATATAAAGGTAGTTAATCGCAGTTTGGGATGTGGAATACAAAGTAAAAGTCCCGTTCCCTATATATTATTAGACTTACGGCGCAAAAAATGTAAAAAATAAAAATAAAATAAAAAACAGACTAACGTGCTTATTTATATACTGTAATTGTATATAAGTCCTACTACAGTATATGAAACGCATGCAGTGTTACATCACATAACTTGGGTAAAACAAACAAAAAACTGTAAGTAAAGTTTATGTTCAAAACGAGCTGTACAATGTAAATGTGCAAGCAACGATGAGCGGGCCCAAGCACCTGTGCCATCACCACCCGGGCCTGTGTGCCTTTTCAGCCCGCTAAGACCTCTAAAAAGCCCTGGACTCTAAAAGTCCATGTCACTGAATATGGCATAGGTTTAATGAGACTTTCTGGTGTGTCCGGGCCGCTATGGCAGAGGTGCTTGCAATAAACGATGATCGGCCCAAGCACCTGCGCCATCGCCAGCTGTGCGCAACATGCAACCTGGTTGCACCGTTTTATGTATCCACCAGAGGGCAGTGTAGGACATGATATTATGGAATTGTTATCGCTCAGTATTGTTGAGAATTTGACTCTTTGTTGTCAACTCGTTTGACTTGGCTCACCAATAAGAGTATATTCTTCCTTGATATATCCTTACCAGTGATTAAAAAAAAAAGATTTGCCTCTATTTGCAGTCGATTGATTTTCATTAGATTTCACCTGCCTACAGTATGTCTACACTGAGCTCATATCCAGGATATGAGTCTCACTGTTCACTTACATGAGTTGATTCAAAGATGTGAAACGTCATTAGTAGATGGTTTAGAAAACCTTTATACAGGATGTTAGTTTAAAGTAGCCACAGTCGGAAAAATAAAAACGCGTGATTGTTTTGACTGGTTCAATTGCCCCTACCAGAATGACTGGTTTAAACTTTTTTTTATTCCGCTCTTTAGTGTAAACTGATCGCCCTCGGTCTGAACCACTCACACATCAAAAGTAAAATAGATCTTACTTCTGAAAATATGGAGCAAAACATCATCATTAAATACATTCACTTCCTTAAGTGTTACTGTCATCCACTAACATTGGTTAAAGTACTGTGTCCATTTTTCTCCTTTTCTCATTCCATTGAGGCCCCAGCAATTTCCTAGTCCGCCGTACTGAATGGTAAATTACTTATTTTGCTGGTTGATATTTGATATGAGAATTAATCATAAGAAATCAGTGCAATGGTAAGAACCATACTGGATTAGATGAACACAAGCATTTTACTGGAGAAAAATCACTCACTCACTCACTCATCATCTCTGCTGCTTAATCTTGTATATAGGGCCTTTGGGGGTAATACACACTTAGGGCACAAGGTGGGGGTACACCCTGGCCAGTGTCCCAATGCATTGCACACACACATACACACTCAATCACACACTAAAGGCAATTTTGGAATGATAGAGGGAATAGAGGGAATTTTTGTTAAGATCTCCATAAAGCCATCAATGCTGGGGAAAAAAAAGCATGACCTATGATGTTCCTCAATGTGATGTCACTCAATTTGATGTCACTCAATATAATGTCACACAGAGAGTTATTAACCTTTTCAGCATATGTTTTAGATGATGCATTTGAGATATCTAAAATTCCACAATTTTGCATCCCCCAATGTTTTGAGATCACATAGGCCCTGTCTGGTGGTGTTCTTAGTGTATCAAATTCCATTGGGTGCGTTTTGCAAATGACCCCAAATAACCGAATTTCTGTTAAGTAGAGCCTATGACATGCATTTTGAAAGTTGTTCAGCACAATAAATTCTACCAGGTACCGGCATTCGCACACATATGTGAAAGTGTGTATAAGCTATGCAGCAAAATCTCATGTGAGACTTTCAGGCATCCTTATGGCAGCAGATTCTAACATGGTTGCCAATTCTCATTGTTTTGGAGCATGTTAAGCCCCCGCATAAAGGCCCAGATGGTGGGGACAAAATTGCGCCATTGCCACCCAGGTGCACCACAAAGACACAGTGGGCACATGCATTTAAAGGGGACACACAATACCATTATGGAATCATTTTAGAAAAGGGGGAATTTTATTTTTTAGACCTCTAAAAAGCCCCAGATACTGGAAAAAAGCATTACACTATGATATGACTCAAAATGATATCTCTCAATGTGATGTCACTCAATGTAATGGCACTTAGTGTGATATCACTCAATATAATGTCACACAGAAAGCTATTAACCACTTTTTGGCATAAGTTAAATAAGTTTAAGCTGTTTGAGATATCAAAAATCCCTCTGCAATTTTGCATCCGCAATGAACTGAGATTACATAGACCTGGTTTGGTGGCAATCAAATAAATCTTTTAGGAGGAGTAGATCAAAATCCACTAGCTGTGTTTTGCAATTGACCCAAAATAACTGACTTCCTGTTGAATGGAGCCAATGACATGCAATGTAATGCGAAAGTGTGTAACAGCTTTTGTGTGCATACATTAAATGTATAAAGCATTAAATGGTCTCACGCCGCAGTATCTGAGTGAACTGCCTACTTTGATTAAAGGATGCAGGCTGCTTGTCAGTACCACGTATTATGAAAACTACAGCAGGGGGCAGAGCTTTTTCTTACAAAGCCCCAAAGTTATGGAATAGCCTTCCAAATAGTGTTCGGGACTCAGACCCAGTCTCCGTGTTTAAGTCTAGGCTAAAAACCTATTTATTTAGCCAAGCATTTTTGTAAATATATTTGCCTTAAATAAAGGAGCAGATCTGGGGGACTCGTGGACGTAGAGTATTATGATGAACTGGTATGTTTAGATGCTGTCTTCCCCACTCTCACTGATCACTCACTCAGGTTTGTTGACGGTGAAGGCGCCCTCATGACTGTGTTTCCTTCTGGCTCTCCCTTTTAGTTATGCTGTTATAGTTAGTCCTGCTGGAGTCCCTGCTTGCACTCTGCACTAAAGATACATTCACTGTATACATTGTTTGACTGTGACCATACCTAACTGCCATCTCTCCTTCTCTCTCCTTCCCTCTACCTGTCTCTCTGTCGAGCTAAACATGTTGCTCCTGAGTTGCCAGTGATCCAGAACCCCTCTGCCCCCTGGAGCTGTCTGACTCGTCCTGGTGTCCTGCTTTTGGTTGGTGATCTCGTCGCATGGATGGCCCTTGTGGTCTGCCTGGGATGCATGTGGTGAATGGAGACAGTTCCATTTTCCACAAAGACGGTCTTGTCCTCGGTTGATGCAGACAGCTGTTCTCTGAGGACTTGCGACTTCAGTCACTCAGTAGTTCAGGACTGTTTCCTGAGTTTCCTACAGTTTACCCGAGCCTCCAATAAAGAACTGGACTCAATTTTAACTTAAACACATCTCCTGTTATACTGAACTTTCAATCTCACACAGTATGATGCAAATCAATCCATGCTATCCGTTTTACCCAAATGAGGATGGGTTCGCTGTTGAGTCTGGTTCCTCTCAAGGTTCTTCCTACTGCCATCTCAGGGAGTTTTTCCTTGCCACTGTCGCCATCGTCCTCGGCTTGCACATCAGGGACAATCTTAACATACACTATACCTTGTTAAGGTTACCATAATGACATTTTTATACAACTATATAATTATATATAACTAAAGAAATTATTAGCCACTTTTTTGCCATATGTTTAAGGTCTTGCCCCAGCTGAAGCATTTGGGATATCAAAAATCCCTTTGCAATTTTGCAATCCCCTAGGAGGATTTTATTAACTTGCATTGGGTGCATTTATTATTGTTCAGCTCAATGAGATCTAGAGGTGTGCCAAGTTTCACATGCATATGTGCAAGTGTGTATGAGCTATACAGCAAAATCTCCTGTGAAGACCCTGTGCCATGCCTGGGGCCGAGACTCTGAAGCATCCTAGTAGCAGCAGATTTCACCCCTGACTTTTATGTCTAATAATCGGTAGAAAAACAAGCGAGCCCTTAACATACAATGACATCAGCACTTTTAGACATCAGCACTATATGACATCAGCACTATCATAGCAATCATGAAGAAAAACAAGGGGGCTTGTCACACACTATGACATCAGCATTTTCAGACATCAGTACTATCATAGTGATGACAAAGACATCATCATGGTGATGTCATAGTGCTTGGGCCTAATAATAATAATAAGAAAAATGAAATCAACAAAAACAACAACAATAACTATAGTTGCAAGCAACACCGGGCGGGTCCAAGCACCTGTGTCATCAGACTACCACACAACCTGTGTGCCTTTTGAGCATGTCAAGACCATCAAAAATACAATGCCGTCTGGGTGCACTGCACAACGTGTGTGCCTTTTGAGCATGTCAAGACCATCAAAAAGACCTGGTTGCTGATGTCACTTAATGTGGGCCAGGTTTTTTGTGTGAGAGTATGGATATGCGTGTGTAGGATATGTGTGTGTGTAGGATGTCTATTTAATAGTGCTGATTGTGGTTTTTGCAAATGACCCAAAATATCGAACCTCATGCTGAGCCCACGACATGCATAATGAAAATTGCTCAGCTCAATGTATATGATGTATATGATACAATGTAATCTGTATATGTGCAAGTGTGTATGAGGTATGCAGCAAAATCTCCTGTGAAGGCCGTGAGCCACGCCCAGGGCCCAGACATGCAGGCGTCCTAATGGCAGCAGATTCCAACCTGTCTGGTGATTTCCACATGTTTTTGAGTATGTTAAGACCACAAAAAGGGCCGGAATTGTTGCAAAAAATATAAATAAATAAAATATAGTTGCAAGCAATGATGAGCATCATGAGCGTCCAAGCACCTTGCACCATTGCCTCCCGGGTGCACCACACAACTTGAAAACGTCACATGAAAAGTCACATCCCGCTGGTTTAAACACATTTCTGTGTTGTGTAAAAGAGCACTCTGTCTTCATGCAGCAGATTAGAGCGAAGCGTGGGGTTCTGGCAGTGGCATGTGTGTGTTCTGTAGTCTGTAGTTTCCAAATACACTCGTCTACACAGATTACCAACAAACACAGCTGGGATCAGGTGAAGCCACTCCTCTGTGCAACACCAGCTCATTCCTCCCAACACACACTTCATTTCCACCCTGCCATCAATCTACAAACATCTTATACACTTAAATCAGACCTGTGTGTGTAAACATGGTTAGTCGCTGGAAAACACTGACACCCTGGACGCATGGACATGGACATACGGACACATTCACATGCATGTAAGCGCGGCTCTGACGTGTTCGAAGTCATAATGCTTCGAACACAAGTCAGGGTTAAGTGTGAGTTCCTGTGTGTGTGTGTGTGTGTGTGTGTGTGTGTGTGTGTGTGTGTGTGTGTGTGTATAACTCCTTCATGTAATAAAAACAATGTTCAGAGAAAAAGATATGAATCAAAAGACAAAAAAATACATTCGTACACTAGAGCAGTATGATTATTATAACAAATAAAATTGTTCTTGTCCATGTAAAGTCATGATCTAATCATCAAACTGATACATGGAGCACAAAACCACAGCTTATATGTTCATTCATCTAAAATAAAAATATACACCAGAAAACGTGAAATGAAGTACAATTGAAATATTTCATATGTGTGAATTGGTGAAGGTTTGCTTTCTGAATTCTGATTCAGTTATGAGGAAATAACTGCAGACCATATTTATACACAGATTATAGGAATAATGTACAAAGCCCTATAATATACACTCCGGGTGGCATGGTGGCTTAGTGGTTAGCACTGTCGCCTTGCACCTCCAGGGTCCAGCTTCGATTCTTAGCCGGGTTCGTGCATGGAGTTTGTGGGCATGGAGTTTGCATTTTCTCCCCATGCTTGGTGGGTTTCATACGAGTACTCTGGTTTCCTCCCACAGTCCAATGACATGCAGATTAGGCTAATTGGCTTTCTCCAAATTGCCCGTAGTGTGTGCCCTGCAATGGATTGGCCCCCCTTTTACGGTGGACCCCGGTTTGTGCCCTAAGTCTCCTGGGATAGGCTCCAGGCCCATGCGACCCTGTATACATGATAAACCGGTATAGACAATGAGTGAGTGAGCGTGATATATACTCACCATCCATTCAATTAGGAATGCATTTGGTACTTCTGCTCATTCATCAGACAATCACATGGCAGCATCACAATGGCAGACAAAAGCTTCGCGTAATGTTCACATGTAACATCATCAGGCTTCTTTTTGATTTCACACAAAACAAGGTGTGTGGTGAAAAACAAATAACACTGAGTGAGCGACAGTTCTGTGAGTGGAAAGATCCTCATGATAAGAGTGGGCAGAGAAAAATGCCAGCTTGGTTTTTAGCTGCCAGGAAGGAGCCAGTAACTCATATAATCACTCATTACAACTGTGGTGAGAAGAAAAGCATCTCAGTATGCATAAAATTACAAAGCATGAAGTGGATGAGAACTTTAGCTACACTTTGCAGCAATGCAGAGCGCAATGGCAGCGATTTGGTCCACCTGGTGGCGCTGATTATTGTACATATGTTCAGTGCTCTTTGCTCCTTTGCTCTTTCTTCTTGAACTTGGGGTTTAGGAGATGTTCTTGAGCTCCTGAGCAGGCATTCCCCAGTAGCCAGATCCTAGACAATGCTCACAATGTGAACATGTTTCTGTGGAGCTGAGGTAAGGAGCGAAACTGTCCAGCAATCAGCAGTGTCAGTGTCACTCCTGCAGCTTCCAGCATCACATCACACAAACGCAGAAAAACATGAAAATAAAAACCAGATTCAGTGCAAAATCTGCCAAGATCTTATACAAATGTACAAGCTGAGACACGCACAAGCATCAGACCAGACCTCTGATCTCCACTTGGCAGTCCCGACGACTTCTAATTCTTTCCTGACGTTGAGATGAAATCATTTCCATGTTTACTAGAGTAGGAGGAACGTTAGGTTTGCTCGTTGAAGCAACACAGATTATTCTCTGGCTCCCTCCTCGGCAGCCGTGTGGTTGCCAGACGCTCTGCAGACTCAGCTTTATCTAGTACAGAGCAGAGGTTCTTCTCAAACCTGAGGGGCTTCTGGAAATGAACCACCAGGGATTATTTAATACTGTGGCTTTATGTTTTAAAATAGAAGTCAGGGAGTCGGGGGAATTCCACAAATTCTTGTTTGTCGTTAAGTAATCCTGTTAACATTGAATATGAAATGGTTTAAACTTGTGTAAATATTTAAGAGAAATTGGAAGCTCTGCTCAGAGCCAACTTTGGAATACATTAAAACTAAGACACCTCGTGTCTGTACTCAGACTCAAGCCGGGAATCACTCAGCTTTCCAGTGATGCTCTCATTACAGCTACGTTTGTGCTCGGCGATATTGATCTTCTCTGAGCCACTTCGATCAGAAAGCACATCATCAGCTGGCTTACAGAAAGTGATTTCTATCAATAAGTGGAACAAAATCATTGTGACACCTGATCCAGATAAAAACGGCAAATTAGCTACTTGGTTATTTTTATACCAGCTTTCAAACTTCACCAAATTTACTGATTTTACACTTTCTGCAGTGTTAAAGATTTCATCTTTAGTTATTCCATCTTTTGTGTACGTACACAATATTACACACACACAATATTCATTATCCATATTTCTAGGAATCATTTCATTCAGCAGTTTATTTTCACTTAGGAATAAACAAAGACGTGAGTCAGTTCACGCCTGATCAGACACGGATGCTTCAAAAGCTCAGAGAAAGACCTTTCGTTTGTGAGAAACAAAACACTCTGAGTCATGATGTTTAAGGAAACTAATGAGAGACGGGACGGCGTAACAGTGAAGTGGAGTTACTCTTACCTCAGAGATTATTTTCCTCTAACAGCACTTCCAGGGTCGAGTGATTTTCTCGTCTTCCACCACCATTACCGTCTTTAATGCAATTATAGAACTTTTAACTTAAGTGAAGGATCTGAACGATTACTTCAGCTTCTATCTAAGGATTTATTTAGATGAGGAGAGAAACTATTACTTTTCACCACCTCTGGTCCACCACCTTCCTTCACACATGTGTTGGAACACACTAAGCTGAAGCAAACCACTGAACACTTGCACATTTGCACAGGACTGAAGGACTGAAGTACACATACAGTAACATATATGTTGCACATTTCTGGCTTCTGTTCATACTCCATGACCACCCCGTACTGCTGCTGTCTGCACATTGCACATTGCACACACTTACTTTATTGTACAAAATAATTCAAAAATTGTAGATTTTATATTTAATTCTTTCCTATTAGCATTTTGCTTCCTTACTTCCTTTTTCCTTTACACATATGGTTGTGCATGTGACCAATAAAGATTTGAATAAGAATTTTAATTTGGTCACTTCACATTCACAAATAATGATTAGGTGAGCAAAAAAACTAATCCCTGTTATCTATAATTTCTACAATCCTGAGGAGGAGTGACGCTATCGGTGGGAATTCAAACCAAATATGTCTTTAGCCTGATTTTAGCCAGAGAGTGTATCAGTAGAGCTGATTTACTGCACAACATGATGGGATGACACCTTTTTCTCCATTCACTAGTCTGATTTCAGCTGGCCAGGGTGTAGCTAGTCCTTGACGTGTTAGCCGCTAGCGTAGACGGACAGCTGTGTAAGGCAGGTGAGACATGCAGCTGCGTCTCCTTAAATGAGCAGCGTGACCGATTCTGATGTCCTGCTCTCCCACATCATCACACACTAGCTTTGGCCAACTCGAAACTCTGACTGCATATGGAGTGTATCAGTGGCCTCTACACCACGGGCCTCACTCCGGCAACATGAAGACGCTCGCTTCCAAAAATCTGTTTGTTTTTACCTCAGTCACGCTAGCCACTATTCATATTCTCGCGCTGATGGTATGGCAGGACAGATAAGACTGATTCTGTTAATACTTGGCTAAATTTACATGTTCATTCACACTTGATTACACGGAGCAGAGGCCAGGGTTCGGTCATGCTTTTTAAGGGGCACTTGAGGAAATATCGGCGAGTCCTGTGAGTCTGCCAGGCTCGGAGAAAGCTATTCATAGACCAGAAGGTTTCTGAGTCCGTTTCACTAGAAAGTCTGAGCTGAACTGGAGAACTGTGGCAGAAATAAAATTGCACATTTTAAAAGTCATTGTTAGTCTATGAGGTTAATTGCTTCATTTAGAGCTACAAGGAGAATATAACGAAGCTCAGAGTTCTTACAACAAGCCTGGTTTCTTAATCTCTAATTAAACGTAAAGGAACTTAAACGTAAAGCGCGGAAATAGTTTGTATAAAACCAAACAGAAACATTTTGCTGCATTTACAAATGTAGTATGTGTGTGTTTAACACCTGTACCATGCAGACAGCTCATTTACATGTAGCAATGTCCACAAAACTCCATAAAGGGTCCAAAAAAAAAAATGGTGAAATCTTCCAACAGCATTCATAGCTTACAGTTCTGCGGCTCTTACAGATAGGACCATTATTATAACAGAATGATTATTTTATTTGTCTTACTTGATAGGTTTGTGTTGTCTCTCTGCCTTTGATGTGAATGATACATTAGCAAAAAAAAAAAAAAAAAAAAAGACTCACACACTGAGATGTCATTGAATCACCTTTGGCTTTGATTACAGCACACAGTGTGGTGTCCAGTTCATGTGTGATTCCTCATGGTCCCAGAGCTACTCTTTCACACTCACCTGGAATATGGCCGTGCCATCAGGAAAGAAGAAGAACTCCATAGATGTGATATCCTGGTCAGTCTGTACATTCAGGTTGTCAGCTGACTTAAATTTTTTTCTAGACCGGAGTAACTGGAGCGACCTCAGATAATAACACTGCCTCCAGAGGCTTGTACAGTGGCCACTATGTATGATGGGTGCATCGCTCCATGTGCTTCTCTGCTTACCCTGATGCTCCCACCGCTCTGGAAGAGGCTCCATCTGGCCACATGACCCTTTTCCATTGCTCCAAAGTCTGATCTTTATGCTCCCTTTGAGCGTGAGTCCAATTAACAAGTTATTTTCGTAACAAGTGGTTTTCACAGCTGTTTCACCAGGCCTGTGAGTTCTCATCACATTGTGTGTGTGTGTGTGTGTGTTTATGGAAATGCTCTTCCTTTCACTATCAAACATAGCTCTGATTTTTGCCATACAACTTCCCCCAAGTGTTTAAGTAATCTACATTCGTAATATTTTTTCTTTCTGATCACAAAGTTGATGATTCAGCACTGTACCTGCAGGTTGTGACAAGGGTTTCTTAACCCAGTTCCAGTAGCTTCAAATCTCCTTAGTTGTTTTCTTTGCTCGATACAGTCCAATAAGTTGATCCTTCTGAAATGGTGACTTTTTTGGTAGTTTATAGTGACTAGTTTTTGACTAAATGTTCTGGATGGAGCTCTGAGTCCCTAAGTCTGTAAGTGCTTGGAATAGTGGTGCAAGATAAAAGCTCTAAACGTTGTGAAATAAACGCCACAGAATGTTCCAAATATAAAAGTGCAGGAATCCAGGCAGATTAGTTGAATCACGTTGAGGTTTACATTAGTGAGTCGTCTTATGTGTTAATTTACTCACACTCAGGAGTGCAAGAGGTATACAAAGTTTTTTAATTTTTTTATTTTATGAATACTAGATTTTTGCTTAAATGCACTTACAAACAATTTACTAATAATTAAATACATTCCTATCAGTTCTGATAAACAAGTCCCAGTCTGTGGCAAATAAATAATAACATTCAAAGAATCTCATCAGTCAATGAAAACCTCCAGTCACAAGCTTTCTCTCTCTCGCTCTCTCACACAAACAGATATCTTAATTATGTCTTTTTCTCAAGCTCCATATTTATAATTTTGGCTTTGAAGCCGAGAGTGGTACAGACGGAAAACGTTTAAGGCTCCGATAGAAGCAGGTCTGGTGTCTTGTGCAGATAAGCTAGTGCATGTGTGTGTGTGTGTGTGTGTGTGTGTGTGTGTGTGTGTGTGTTTCAAGCATCTGAAATGACACAAATGAAGACAGAAACACTAGAGCAACGCAGGCTTCACTTCTAGCCCACAGCAGGAGATGACACTCCTCTAGCAGAAGCCTTTGAGCGCTCTCTTGCTTTAATATCTCCGGCACTGAGGCGACATTTCAGCATCAGCATCACCATAAAACACAGACTTTGCTTCACCTCTAACCAGTTATCTGTACTGGGACTGGGGATTCAGTGATCTGACTGGTCAGGAAGTATGGATCATTACTGTCGAACATTGTGACTGGGACAAGTTTATATTAATATACCCTTTAATTAAGTATATTACATTATAGTTTCCATGGTAACAGATCATATATGCACAGGGTTCACAGGGTGCTCACCAACATCTAAGACTTAAAAACAACATAATAGTCATGAAGGTAAAGAAAGATAATTCAGATGCTTTTTATTTACTGTTAAACGTGCACCAAAGAGCCATGTAAACTCCTGAGATACAGACTTCAGTATTAGGAATTAAATCATGACCACAATGATAAAAAAAAAAAAAAAAAAAACACTATGTGGATTTTACTAAATCTTGAATTAGAGCAGATTTATGAAACAGTTCGCATGAACAGTTCGATCATTACAAATCAAATACAAGACTATTCAACTTGTTTTTAGACTTTTTCTCATTTCAAGCTTCTTTCTACGAACAAATACTTAAAAGTATAATAAAAAAGGTCTGCTAATAAAATTATCTCGGTATCTTTGAGATTAAATGAGTAAAAACATTAAATAGGTTTAATTATTAAATCAATTTATTTAAAATGGGGTTAATCAAAGTTTTCTTTATTGTCATTTGTAATAGGCATAATAGAAAGCTGTAGATACTGTAGCTCTGATTGTATTTAGGATATTTTCACTTGACATGATTTAGTGCAGCAGAGTGTTTTATACTGAACCTTAAAGGCAGAACTGAGGAGGAAACCTTATCTGGATCTGCAAGTTTTAAGGATTAACAATTCAAATGAGTACAATGAGCACAAATATAATAAAAATTTCAGTCAACCTAACCAATTATTTAACTAACAAAATATTTAAATGATTAGAAATCACATTCCTGTCCTATGCTGGAAACACTGCTGTTATTCTGAGCCATTCTTCTTCTGAACGTTGATAAACAGCTTCAGCAAATTATTATTATTTTTTAAAGTACGAAGATCACCTAATAAATATATGGCATGTGTACTGTACATTCACGCCTTGTCTGATTTTATTCTGATTCTTGAGCGGTTTTGTGACCACCTGAACTCCAGCATCAGCTACGAGTCTGGCATCTTCTCTAAGCAGCAGTTTTCCTCCCAGAGGTCTGTGCAGCTCAGAGATGAGCACAGGTCTGGACAGGTCTGTTAGCCGCATGTTCAGCTCGTCTGGCCGTCCAGAGATAAACTTCAGGAGGAGATCCTGTCGAGTGGATCGTCTCAGCAGTTTACAGAGATGGAGTAGCACACAGGTTCAAGGATTCTGAGGGCAATCCGCTCGTCCCTTTAAGTCTGGACGGATGAATGTGAAATTAATGGTACAACCATGTAAGAGTTCGCTTGTGTGGCCTTCACTGGCTTAGAAACAGAATAAAAGTCTCACTTTTTATCTTAAAGAATACTGGAAGCTTTGAAAAGAAGAAGACAGACAAAGCTGCGTAGATGGATTGCTCTGGCTGGGAGAATATCAATATTCGTAAAGACTCAGGTTTAAAGAAAGGGCTTTGTGTTACAGAGAGAACATCATCATTTCTCAAAGCAATAAAATAATCAATGCCTTATATGAAGAATTATCAACTAAACATCTTCATCTTAGTACAGGAGATTTGCCAGAGGTTTCACTACTAGTTAGTTAGTAACAACTAATTATACCTGAATAGCACCTACAAAAGGGTAAGACATTCATAAGCACATGAACCTTACATTGATCTCGTGTCCAAAGTCAAAAATACTTTCATTATCACATTGTCATATGTGATTAATGCTTATATTAAGAAATCACAACATCTGAAATCTGATCAGAAGGTGTTGATTAATTCTCTAGAACAGCAGCTCTGAGCAGTGCAGCTGCAAATCACAGGTTTATTTATATTTATTTGTTGCATGCATGCTGATCTGTTCACAATAATTTCTATAGCAACAGCTTATTCACAGGGACGTGTACAGTGGATGTTTTGCTAATAATGATGCATATAATTATTAGCATATTGAATTAATGAGCTTTAAGGAGACATTTCTATAACATATAGAAATGTGGAAGGAGTCTCCAGTCTTAGTTTTGCTGTTTTGTGGTTTCTCAGTAAAATAAGAGAGAATAGCAAAAGGCAGGTGAGGCTTCTGAAACACATGTGAGAGCAGGAACTAATTCATTTTGTGATCATTAAATGTAATAAAACATTTATACAAAATATTATGTGCTGCTCTTTAATAAATAATTCATCGTTAGCATCACATATTGCTGTAGTGTAAGAGAAATAAAACACTGCAGCATGCAGTTATGGGAAAATAATCAACTACAAGATGGAAGAGAAACCATGTGTATTATTTCTTAGTTAGAATGAAATATAAGATGAATATATCTGTCTGTATATATATATTTAAGTGAATTTTAAAAAATCATAATAATTATTTAGAGATTAAAATCACATTAATTTTTGAGGCTTAAAATGGACTTTGAAATCATTTGTCAGTGTGTCTTTAAAACAAGTTACACAGCAGAACCTGATATTTTTCTAAACCTACAATTCTTCACTTGCATCAACTTGAATTCGACGGGTCATACACTCACACATACTATCCTTCAGATTTCACTCAGTAACGCTAGCTAGCTAGCGCGTCACACTCCAGAGCCAACAGAACCCGAGTTCTTCAGTTTATCTGAATGTGGAAAGAGTGGATTGACAGCGTGCGCTGCAGAGAGCTCTCGGTCTCGGAGCTCATACGGAAGGCTTGTGTGCCTCGGCTCTTCTCTCCTCCACTTCATATGCAAAGTCGGAGAAGAGAAGCGGCGCGGTCTCGGGCCTAAAGCACGTTCCTCCTCACATAACCCAAAGTGACAAGAGCAGCAGGAGCGCGGCCAAACACACAGCGGCACTCTGACTAAAGCATAATGCACTTAGCGCTCCTCTAAACACCATGCTCTGCATTATGGCAAGAACTGAGTAGGAGATTAAAAACCAAACCAAATGTTGCTGTTTATTTCGGTTTACGCAGCGAGAGAAGTCTTTTAAGTGGACTCGCTCGATTTCTCCGTTCACGCTGAAGTGTACGAGGTAAACAGGGGCAAAGGGAGCAGACAGAGCAGCATACTAATCACCGAGCCGGAGAAAACGTCTCGCCGTGGTGCTGTTAACACGGACACCGGCTCCTACTGTAACACATTTACTCCCTTCTCTGCAGGAAGCCTTAAAGACCTTTGAGGAATCTTTTGATGAGATTTTTATTTTCTTCCTAGAAAAAGTTTATGGAGATTCTTATAATATAAAAATTCATCAGTCACTTTGTTCCTCTACCAGAAACTGTTTCAAGAAGAGTTTTGCTTTTTTGCACGCTAAGAACCTTTAGGGTTAGAGATGGTGCCCAAAAAATCCAGTATAAGCAAGATAGATAGATAGATGGATAGATTGATAAAATATAAAAAAAAGGGAAATTGGATCCGATCCTGAAACAAATTCAATTGGTAATCATGCAAATATTTGCACGTAGAGAGATGTAATTGTGTGTGTTTTTTTTTTATTAAATCTTTTTGCTTATAATTATTATATTTATATTTAAATTATGTGTGTATAAAGGTGCTGCTTTGCAAAAGACCTGTTTTTGGCCATGTGTTCATTCCTGGATATATTTTTAAAGTGTTTTAATGAAAAACACTTTGTTAAAGAAGTGACATGGATGTATTTTTTATAATGTATATCAGTTCATGTTTAATATCACTTAAGGAAACTTTAAAATTTTTATACATGCAAATATTTAAACAATAAAATGAAACCAAAAAAACCTAAACACTTTCTAGACCCATGAATAAACAAACGTGTTTTCATTTTCTAGATTGATTACATACATTCAAACTATTTCCAAGTGTTATTATGGTTCTAGTGTAGATATTGGGAGTTGTTGAGGTCAGTCAGAATGTACGGTGCTTTAGAGATGATGAACGAGAGATTATGGTGCCATTTCATGGACTGTACAGTATACATTATCAGATGTGACACATGTGACACATGGTTCCCAGAGTGGATGAGTTAAACAGCTGGATCGTTCCCTTTCATGTCTGTGTTCGGTGCCAAAACACTTTTATTTGTTTCCCACATGCTTTATGTAAGCATGTGATGGGGCAGTGCCATCTCAGATGGGGCAGAAGGGTAAAGTGGGAATAAAATTCAAAGACTACCTTAAATATGAATGTGGGAAAGCATGCACACTTTAGAGGTTAGTAAACCTTGAATTTCTTTTTAACAAAACCCAGAAATTGAAAACACAATTCTGGTAAAACAGTAAACTCTTACATGTTCTTCAGCTGTCTTGTCTAATGGAGTAGAACCATTTTAGGAGACCATGAATGCTTATTTAGCCAAGGGGTAAATCAAGTTTGTTCAAAGACAGATAAATGTTAAAGATTTTAGATAAGGATCAACACAATAAGCACACTGATCCTGTAGAGATACAATTGAAAAAGCTTTAAGGCTTGTCATGGTTCTAAAAAGGTTCCTCAGAGTTCTTAGTTTTCAAATTAACCAGTTTATAACCTCTAAATGCTCCTCTAGATTGGCAGCTGATTGGCCTCATGTCTGGACATGAGGTTAAGAACAGTGGACAGTAACTATGGATGAATCTGGAATCTGTCCTGGTTCCCAGACGAAAAAACACACACAATGATGGCACACGTCACTGTTCACTCCAGACTGTATTTGGTGATTAATAATTATTGGTTTATTGCTGTTGTGAAATTGCCACAGGAACTTCCTGCATGCCGGTGTGGGGGTTTCTTGTTTTAAGAAAAGAGGAGAGTAATCTGTGTGAGAGCACTGGAGCTGAAGGGAAAGAACTCCACGTTTCAAAGAAGCCAGTCATTGCACTCTGGGGGGTAAAGGGGCCCGCGCTGGGGAGCGAGGAGAAGGAACCCATACATGCAGAGCTTAAGTGTCAATTCATTCTAATAAAATCCAAAGAAACCAATCAGGCCATGTACGAGCGGTTCTGAGATCTACCTGCAGGATGTGTGTCCTGGGTAATCAAAGAGTCCCCTGAGCGATGCCGCACAGGGAGGGAACCCCGGGGCAGATTTGGTTCACACAAACACTGACAGGAACAATACAGGGCGAAATACAGAAAGGCTTTAAATGTTGTATTGTATTATATCCACTCTTGTTAGCAAGATTTATGCGAGCAATTTAAAGGATACTTAGAGGTAATTTATGGTTCACCGGGAATTAAGGGGTCTCAGCTTTCTTACTTTATCAACCATAACATGTTCAGACAGAGAAGCACTGAGCAGTGGGACTGGTTTCTTTTCTTTCCTAAAAACAGACTTAACAATTAATTATATCAAACTTCATAATGACACATACATTCATGTATTTTTACTTGATAATTTTTGCAATAGTGCATGTAATTATAACACATTATTAATTAATAAGGGTGCCAATAATTTAGCATCTAGTGTCCTTGAAATTCAAAGCCAAAAAATTTTGATGTTTGAAAATGAGGACATTTTATTAGGGAATAAAACACTCAGTGGTAGTGTGGTGTGATGAAGCTGAAAGAGTATCACTATTCTAAAGGTGATTTCCAGTAACAGCACATCCCCAAGTGTTAGACCACAGCCATTTACATTTTAGCATCTTTCAGATACATCAATGTCCATGAAACAGGTTGATGCCAGTTGTCACGTACGTTAAAACAGCTATGAAGAGTCGTTTTTTCACCAACCTCCTTTTATTCTCTCAAATCACACCTTTCATGTTACTGAGAAACCACAAAAAGCATAAACTTAAGGTCACAGCTTTACCTTTGACACTGACACTGGAGACTGCTTTAAGCAAATGTCATAAGAAATCAGTTAAAAAAAAATGCATTTATCTGAGCATATGAAAGTGTCAGATCTGCTGTTATAGAAAAATAATTCCGCAAGTTCATTCTCGAGGGCCAGTATTAGAACATTAACAGGAAAAACGTTCAACAATCAACAGTGCTTATTACAGTGAGATGCTTATTGAATAGCTGAAGCCTAAACTTCAGATTAAATGCAGAGGACTGCTATCCAAGGGAGTCATGATCTTGCATGACGATTTGCACACCTCTGCCCACACTGTCTTCATTTTGAGGTGTTAAAGCATTCTCCCTATAGTCCTGATCTTGCTCCATTGGACTTTCACCTGTTTGGTCTCCTAAAAGCAGCCCCATTTGAATGAAGATTCACTTATGGTGAGTTTGGTCTGATTATGTTAGGCTATTTGCCGTTTCAAAATTCCCCACAGAGAAGAAGCATAACCTAAAGTCACACCTTTACACTGGATACTCCTTCCATACCGGTTAAGCAAATGTCATAAAAAACTTCAGCATATCAGTTATAACTTGTCAGAAAAAAAGCAGTAATCTGAGCATCTGAAAGTATCAGATATGCTGTTATGTAAAAAAAAGTTACATGTAGAAAAGTGTGCCAACACTTTTGCAGGGGGATGTTCATCTTAAATGGCACAATGTTGTCATGGTATTCTGTCTCTGCTTCACAAACGCACATTCATTTCGGATTAATCTCAGAATAAAGTACGTGTATATACAGTATATAAAATATAATTTGTCTTTGCCATATCTAAATATTGGCCAAACTTTGCGTACTTTAATTTCCTTGTTCTCCTACAGGATGAGAATAACCTCCTAACACCCGTACATTTTCATTCCCCCGTCCTACCAAGGGTCTTCAGATGAGACTTTATGTTTCATAGACGCTGCATTTCGACTTTGCAGCGACTGCAAATGAAATTGATTCCCCTCCCGTTTCTCTTCTCCTTCAATTCGGACTCCAGCTGCGTTTCCCGTATGGAGCAGTAATGAGAGAGAAGGCGCTCGATCTAAAGCCGGGCTGCATCACAACATCCAATCCTTTCATTAACTTTGACGCAAACACACGCTCCCGGTCACCCCCCAAACGTATCTGAATAAAGCCATGGCTGCACCTTGCATCTGTGTTTGTCATAAATATGGATGTAGGAATCTAATGAAATTCATTACAAAGCTCTCGGTGGTATAGACAAAAGTGAAATAAGACAAGAAAGTAAACAGATCTACAAGTTTGTCGCGCAT
This sequence comes from Clarias macrocephalus, assembly GCA_011419295.1. NCBI lineage: Eukaryota > Metazoa > Chordata > Actinopteri > Siluriformes > Clariidae > Clarias > Clarias macrocephalus. The sequence continues at coordinate 60,580 of JAAGKR010000437.1, read as the reverse complement.
GTATTGCCATCTCTTGAGGCTGAGACAATTTCTGCAACAACATGAGTGATAAACTGTAAGATTTATCTATGTAATCTATTTGTTTCAAAACAGTGTCACTCGACTGACATGTTTATGAACAATCAGCAAAATTACATTTAATTACATTTCTCAGGACAAAAACAGCACTAAACCTACCTTTGCATGTTGATAGGATGAAAACAATACACAAAATATACAAAAGGTACAAGGTACGAGAGTGAGGTTAAGATTAATGGGAGGAGTTAGCATTCCTTATCTTAGAACTTAATCCATGTAAAATGAAGCAAATAAGTTTATGGAGAACAACCAAATAAACACACGTGAACCATATGTTCTCAAACCGTTAGTCATGTTGTGCAGCACACTTTGAGGAAAGAGCAATCCACCCTCTTCCACATACATGAGCTCACAGATACCCATGATTGACTAGAGTCACTATGATTGACAGATGAGAGCCAGTATGTACTGCCCACTCAGAGAGAACAGACAGGGCAAAAGGAAGTCCTTCCCAGAGTATGTACAACGCTTGATAGAAATATGGAGAAAAAGTTAAAAAGTAAAAAATCTGATGGAAAATTGATTCTTTCAATTGGTTGGGATTTCCAAGGGCCAGTATTAGAACATTATCAAAAAAAGGGTTCAATAATCAACAGTGTTCATTACAGTGAGATGCTTATTGAAGAAATGAAGCCTAAAGGTTCAGATTGAACGCAGAGGACTGCTATTCAAGCAGTCATAATCTTGCATGATGAGGTATGTTTGCACACATCTGCCCATACTGTCTTCATTTTGAGGTGTTAAAGCATTCTCTCTATAGTCCTGATCTTGCTCCATTGGGCTTGCACCTGTTTGGTCTCCTAAAAGGAGCCCTATGGGAACGAAGATTCACTTATGATAAGTTTGGTCTGATTATGTTAGGCTGATTGCCATTTAAAAACTCCCCATATAGTGTGTGTGCGTGTGTGTGTGCGTATGCTGTTCGAAGTGTGGCCTGCTTCGTGTCCTGGGATATGAGTGAGTGTGTGAAATAGGTGATTTAAGCTTAATGGCATAAACTTGATATTAAACAAATTGATAGCAGTCTTGAGAGATTGCATGATTAAAGCCGATAAGTCATCGTTCACATGAATGCGTTGCATTATGAGGAAATTAATTCAAAACCAAGCAGATATAAACCGTACTTTCTGTACTTTCTCCTGCCAATGGTTTATTTTTCACTCACGTCCATCATCTTTAGTGTCAGTGTTATTACGAAATGTGTGAGTGTGTGCGATTGCTCCAGGGTCTCAGGTGTGTGTTATCTCAGTCAGTGCCTCTGGGAGCTCCTCTAAAGTGCCGCTGCTGTAAATGACTCACTAAACAGTCCTGCACTGGAACCTGCATTTTGAGAGGAAAATCAATTATTTGACCCCCCCCGTACATTTCACAGTGCATTTTAAACACACTGGAGCAAATTAAACCCGGACACAAAACCCACAAAGCTGTTCTCCGGCGATGACCGATGATGACACTGATGCTAACAGACTGTATTTGTTAGCTTTCCCAGTTTCACTAAGGTGCACTAATGCGCCTGCTGGAGAACATATCCCCCCGTCCACGAAGCCAGGCGACCTCTACTGCAGCTGACGGCAACGATGTGACAGCTCTAATGAAAGATGATTACCGGGAGGCATCCGTTAATTCGGCCCTAATCACGACAAAAAGGAGAGGCAGCACTTAACAGCTGTGAAATGGCAGCCGCTGTTCGGAAATGAGGCTCTGGGGAGGAGAGAGGGAAAAAAAACAGGTCTGAGGGCGAGGGGTTAGAGAATCCGCTGTCATTACCTGCCTGCTATTGTAGCGCTGCTGCACGCGGCTTAGCTTACGGTAACTTTATAGCACTGTATTTGTCCAGCACTTCACCTGGAGAAAAGAGAATCAGTCAGCTGCAAAGCCCTCATGATCCAGGTGAGAAGCTGACGGTAAGGGGCTTAAGCTCGGTTCTTTATCTGCTGAGTGCCTGGGGATTGGACATCAACTTTTGTTAGGCTGATGAGGGACAGAGAGTCCATCTGTGTCGAAGTATTAGTGGACAAAATGCACACCACTGACTTTTGATTAACAAAAAGGTTAAAAAGGTTAAGCGTGATGCTGCTAACAAAGGGAGTCCTTGGATAGCACAGAGATGGAAAGACAACAAATGTCACAACTATAGAAAGAATTAAAAATAATCAAGATGCATCTATGAGTTTCGTCCAAAATCGCCTGACTGTCTATGCAGCATTTTCTGCATTTTTTTATAACAGTATTTACATGCAAATCACACGTTTTTGTACATTTATTCAGTTGTTCTAATATATTAGCGTTATAAAAACTCATTCACATTTGCAGAGCTCTGAGACCTGTGTCAACTCTAAATAGTACTAGTAACATAAGGGACCTTTAAATATAGCTATAAGTGAATATTAAAATGAACATGTTGTATCACACACATGTTGTTCTACACACACACACTTCACAATACCAATAAATATACCAACAAGCCAAAGTGTGTCAGCATGAGGAAGACAAACAATCTGCGACTTCCGCACACGGTTACCTTTTATTATTGTCATAATTAGCGACCTGCAGTGCCAGACTTGAGGGCGGAGAATAGTTGAAAGTCATCCGCTTGCAAAGGGACTCAAGAGAATCACCCCAAAAAAGCGTTCAATTAATGGAGGAGAAGAAGCTGAGAGCTTGGAGCTGGGATAATATGACAAACAAGCCAGAACATTTCGTTTGGCATCATTTGGATTAATCAGTCAACTAGCAGACAAACAGACGTCGAGACGTTTCGGGGTGTATTAAAGGAGGCCTGTGATTCAATTACAGAGCTCTTAAAGCTGTGTCCAAGAGGGCAGCAAGCTGTTTTTATATGCAGTATATCTTTTTTAGCATTAGTACTAAAAATTGCTGTTCCTCAACAAATTTGATGGAATTTTTACACACACACACACACACACACACACACACACACACACACACACACACACACACACACAAAATGCACAAGTCAAAAGTGTCCCCTGTATTTATATCAAAACATCTGGATCTGGAGGAAAAAAAAAAAGGTTCAATTTGATTCTGAACATGACTTAGGATTAAAGAGGATTGCTCTGATCATGTCTGACATGTGGGGTGTTTTTTTTTGGTCAGCTTATTCAGACAAGTTCATCTCATCACCATCATCATCATCATCATCACGATCAGGGCTTGCTGTCACCTCTTTAATTAGGTTGTCTGATTGGTTGATAAAAAGGTTGTGCATTAACCCGAAAGCCACTGACCACGAAGCTCTGAAACCCGATGATCCGTGCTGACTTATACAAACAATTACACTTTGCTTAAAGATTACTAGATTAAGGGGAAAGGATGCTGCACTTCTGGAATATCAGGCTTCATCACTCCATGGGCCAAATTCATTACATAGCTCATTGACATTAATTATGCTCAACGCTGGCTTCAATTACCATTCAGAATGATGACATTTGGAGCTGCATGAATATAGTGAATCTATTTATATTTCAATATCGAACACATGGAATAAGATGTTGATATGGAATTAGATGAAAAGGTTTTTATTCCACAATGAAAAATATAATTTTTTTTGATATAACAAATTATTTTTGTTCGTTTGCATTCTTCAAAAATACACATTTGCCTTTAGGCATTGAACTCTAGTGAAAATAGATATTGAATAAGATAAATTTCCTAAGACAAAGGCCGACTTTTGACTGTGCGCACTTCACGCCATTCTTGTCAGTAGACTCATTTCTCTCTCTCACACAAACACACACACTCACACAGACAAACACACACTTGCTTTCACCTTCGTGTGACGCTTTGAGCCCACTTGAATACACGGTGAGCCACTTAAGCCCTGTTGCCATGGCAGCCTCACACAGTCTTTTTTTCCCCCTTTACTGAGGTGTTTCAGTCGTGGATGAAATTCGATTTTTACATTTCCAATATTAATGAGCTAATTACACAAGCCTGCACATCCTGTCTGCTGTTTAGAAACACTGAACAGCAATGCTTATTTACATAAGTTAATTACGGGAAACTGGCGAGTTAATGCAGCACTTCATTTATTCTCAACAGCAGAAAGACGACTATTGAGTCAGATCATTTGACTCTGCTCGCTGTAAGAGTCAATTCCCAAATGACTCACTTTAAACCAAGCAAAGTTTATAATGTTACTAAATTTTTTTTTTTTGCTTTCTTCTTTGTTTAACAAAAATGACTTATTTCACCCGAGTTGGCTAAAAGAGTAACTCGTTCAAACTACTCATCACTTTTCTGTGTTAAAGCACAAATGAATTGTGTGCATTTTTTTTTTTTAGCTGTTTTGTTTTTCACTGATAGGATAGAGGAATGGTGTGTGTGGGGGTGGGGGGGGGGTGACAGGGAGAATATGTATACCTCTACAGAAAAACGCACGCTTGGGTAAAATGTGGGATCATGCTGTGCACCCCGGCGTCGCCTCAGAAGGGGGTCTGAGACAATTCCCCGCTGCCCGCACTAAGTTTGCAAAGTCCAATTTCTGGTTAATATGGAGGTCGCGGCAGCGGAGCGCAAAGGGCCTGGTAGGACATAATGGCTACGGAATTGTAAATATTGGTTTGGAGATGGACCCAAATGGAGGGGCAGGCGCAGGGAAATTTCCATCGAGTGCAACTCGAGGCCTGGAATAGATTTTCCATTCTACTGTGTCGCATTAGATTTTCGGAGGTGCTGGGTGGCAGGTACATGTCATTAGTAACACTTTAGCGCGGTAATGAAGCTTTTTATTTATCCACCAGCTCATCTCATGAATGCATAAGGAGGCTCTCAGCTGTTCTACCCCCTGGAGAGGAAGGAGGAGTGTGGGAAAGCAGGGAGGATGGGACCAGGGGGGACAATAAAGGCTACAGGAACGACCATAGAACACTTAAATACTCCACATGGGACAACACATTTACCCAGAGGTGATGATCCGACTGTGTGTTTACACACACACACACACACACACACACTCACACACACACACACACACACACACACACACACACACACACACACACACACACACACACACATCGGTGAACCTGACAGCCACTTAAGGGACGCATCACTCAGATAAGCCCTAGCCCCTAAGCCAAAAAGCACACGCACAGAAGAAAACTGCAGTGCAGTCAGACTTGTGTGTCAGACAAAGCCTGTTTAAAAGAAATTTGTGATATTTGTTTGTTTCAGATTTTCGCAAATCAAATGCAAACACATACAAATAAATAACACACTTACCTGGAAACTCTCAGTTATTTGAGCAGACAGTTCCTTTTAGCACTGCAACATAAAGCATTTGAATATGTTTTTGACTTGCTGATGCATTACGCATTCAAACTGAAATCAGTTTTTATTGTTGCGCAAACTTTCAAATGCCCACGAATTTATCTTTGTTCAATCCAGACTGTAGAGCATACTAGAGCCTATATACTGACCCTAACCCTGCTCATTTCATCAAAAATAATAGCAGGAGAAGCAATGCTTTGCTATTTTTACTGGCTGATTGATATTATGTTACAGGAAAGTTTTATTGGCAGTACCCTAAATATTTCTTATAAAAATTCAAGAAATCATTTTACAAATTTAGCATACTGCTATTCTGATGACACTTTGCTCATCTCTCCTGAACCGATGAACGAGTGACGTAATTTCAGTCATAACCCCAAATGATTCAAACACCCATCCTTTGAAAATTGCCCAAATGATTTTCTGATTGAAACACTCATTTGTTGAATGAATGGTGAGCAAATCTTGTTTTTAACCTAAACAGATTCACTGACCCATGGAACTCTGTCGAAGGATATAAGATGTTTAAAAAAAATTCCTGCTCTTGCTTACTTTACATTTCAGCAGCTGTAAACAGTCTCCCCCTCACGAGCCTATCCGTGGACACTCAAGACTCTTTCCCTAATGTTTAACAAAAATTTTAAACAGGTTGTTATAAATGTTATGGTCGGTGATATTTTCAGTGTCTACCATGTGACATGAGATGCTACTATGTAAAAGAACCCTGATTTGATAATGCTAACCAGCCCTGTAGTAAGCTTTCATGCACTGTTAGCCATATTAGCATATTTGGACAAACAATTTATTTTAATCTCTATTTGGCAGTAAGTGGCACTTGCTCAGTGATAGTACAGAACTGGCTCTGGGGATCATGACACACACAGAAACAGAGAGAGAGAGAGAGAGAGAGAGAGAGAGAGAGAGAGAGAGAGAGAGGGAATTCTCCATCCTTTCCCAGAGTGCAGTGAAGCAGGTCATTGGTCGTGGTCAGGGCCTCATGGTCACCCCAGCGTCCTGCCTCTTCATTTCCCTTTCATCTCTGGTGTGAAATCGCTGCCGGTGCGGCTCTGACCCGCAGCATTAAGAGGTCGTCTATTGAAATCTGATGTGTGCCTGTTGGCAGAGAGATGGGGGAAAGCTGAGACGGCAAAAGATTGAACAGGGACAGGGATTTCTGTAGGTATAGGACGTGTGCTGTGAGACATATCCAACACTTAGTCTCAGGGGGCTGAGGGGGAACTTTTAAAACACGACTAACCATGACGCTCTACTTTAGCCACTGGATGTGCTCTATTTTCTTATTTTTCCAATAGTATCGTACCGCATTGCACATCGCTAGCCTGGGAAAAGATCTCAAAATGGGAGGGTTGCATCAGGAAGGGCATTCGACGTAAAACCTGTGCTGTTGCACGGATCAGTTGGCCCGCTGTGGCAGCCCCTCAACGAGAGCAGCCGAAAGATTAACAACAATTTTTTATTGCTATACCGCAATCCCCTGATTATTAGCTCAATCGAAAATGGCACTCTCTCTTGTTCTCCCCTTGTCCTTCCCGTATCTCCCCGCCTTACTAATAGACATTTAGGCATCTGACAGATGCTCTTATCCAGAGCGACTTATGTAGGCTCTTTGAAGTCTCCATCATTAAATAAACCCTTTCATTGGTTCATTGGTTACTAAATAGAAGTAGTAAATTTAAATTTATTCTTTAATTGAAGCATAAAAACCATTGATTCATTTATACAAAGTAAGTAACAATTTAACTATCAGTCATTCTTGAGAACTGGGACAATTTTTTTTTTAATTATTTCTAAAAACGTAATATATATTGTTGAACAGTGAGGTGTTATTAAACCCTGCAGGGTATGTACAGGAAACTGTTCATTCTGTCCAAACTGTTCATTCTTTTGTCACATGCCTTCCATAGACACTATGCAGTGCATTACACAGGAAACAGAATGAACAAACGACTCCTGAAGAGAAGAACTGTTCAATGCTGTTTCATGTGTAATGCACTGCATAGCGTCTATGGGAGTCACGTGACGATTCGGACCAGAAGACATGAGAGGTGAGCTGCTCCGTCTGTTTATCATAATTTGTCCTTAGCTGCATTGTAATATTTTCATTACTGGAACTATAGCCAAAATGTGTGTATGCATGAGGTGTTGGGGGTCTGTTTATTCAAAATGTAACATTTAATTTTAATTCTGATCAAAAGATTTGTTCATTTTAATGAACGAGATTCATCACTATTTTGGAACAATTTGTAACAAGTTGTAATATTTTTGTACAAATGGCAACCTTTTCAATTCATTACAGGATTTTTGTCAAGACCGTCAGACATTAATAAATCCCTTAAAGCTCAAGCGTCACAGATATAGTACGTGCCGACAACTCAGCATAGGTCTATATTGCTAAAATTTTTTTTATAAAAAATGCTTATATAGAAACCTTGCTAGTGTGTGTTAATGGGGAGGCTTCATACTTCAAACCATTTGGATTTGGATTTTTGGACATGTCATGTAGAACAAAAATTATCATTACTTTTATAGGATACATTTTTACCATTACCATACTTTTATTATTACTTGTTTGTAAAAAAAAAAAAAAAAAACCGAAATCAACAATAAAAACACAAGATCATGAGTATCTGTGCTATTCTTTTTGCCTATGTGACCTAGTTTCTATCTTTTCTTCATGTTTTGGGAAGTTGGTTGAAATGAACTAAAATTCAGTTCATCAAATTGCCTGCTCGATCCACACAACAACTTGGCACAGGTTTTATGCCGGATGCCCCTCCTGACACAATCCTTTATTTTATTTGGGCTTGGGATCAACCTATTTTGTGCAGCTAAAAAAACAGCTAAACATGTAATGGCTAAAATGCTCTGAACTTAAAGGGCTACAAGATGTATTAAAATTATTATTATTATTATTATTATTATTAGAAAACAGGTTTTGTCCTTTTGTAACTGTCCAATTATTACTAACTATTTAAAAATTGAACCCAGCACCTTTTAATAGCATTCAGTTAGGATAAAAACTAGCTTCCTTTAAGTTTTTAGAAAAGAATCCATCCTTGCTTTTAACCTAAAAACAATAAAGTAGCAATTCCATTAATAAAATCTTACTTAATGTTAAGAAATGTAATGTTTCATTAGAAATACACTATTGTGGGAACCGTTTACTAAAAACAAAACAAAACACAATACTAAAAATTCCTACCTGGTGCTGTTTGCACGCTCTATAAAACAGCTAATCTGTTTGTTTGTTTGGGCAGTGGGCGGCAGGTGGTGCATGGCTGGTGGGCGGTGATATTTGCACGAGTAGTTACATGTGCTACTGTATTATCAGCTTTTACGTCATGCCGTGGGCAAGTTACAGGCGATTATCAACAGGCGAACCTCCCCGACGGTGACAGTAGGCAGCAGCATCATCAACTTTTACGTCACACAGAGTCATGTCACAGCCGTTTCTCACTGAATGCAAGTAAGGATTTGATTCACTAGTGCTTCATTATGACTCAGCTCAGTAACACGATTCGGTTTGATCCCGGTCCTATCCGATATGATTCAGTGTGAAAAAACCACAACAGCTTTGGTATCAGATGCCCTAAGTTAACAAGTTAACAATTAGCAGAGAAAATGTAATATTTTTCAAGAAGGACTTACAGAGTTCAAAAATACAAACAGAAATAAAAAACGATAAAATTCAAGTTCTATCTCCAGGTGACGTTAATTTTAACGCTGTCTCTTACCACCTGTTATCTTCCCCAGTTATCTGCCGCAGTTATACAACTGTGAGAAAAGTGTCAGAATAAGAGTCTCTCATTGTATAACGCTATTGTAATTTATACTGTAGTTAATTAATTAAAGAAAGTGCAGTAAAAATTTCACGAGACACTAGAAAGTGATAAATCTTATTATTATAACCCGCCTCATCGGGAATTGCTTTTGCTATTCAAACCAAAGCCGTGCGCTCTTTCATTCAGACACGAGAGCGATGTTTTTCCTTTTCCTGTGCTTGCTAATGTACAGTCACCTTCTGCTGCTCAACTGGCAACCAGTTAGTTAGAAGTGCTGCATTCTAATCAACAAGTAGTTTCCTGTGAGGTAGACTGCACAGGGATCAAGAAGGGCATGTTTTAAAGTGCAGAGCGAACGAACCACAGCAAACGGCAATCCATTGCTCTTCCTGTGATATCCCGGATGTGAAGGCCTGATCTTTTTTTTCTACCTGAATTTTATTACCGAAATTTTGTCGACCTGAATTTGTGAGGTTGAAAAATGAGGAAGATTTTTTTTAATACTTGAAAGTAATTTGAACTGCAATTTAGTAAAGCTGTTTTTTTTTTAAATGCTTGAATTACATTTTCATTTGAAATATACAACCACAATAAATTGCAGTGACAAAAATGTCAAGCATTGTAAATGCTGTAAGGATTTGTTCCATTTAGATCAATTTGCATAAAAGAATGTTTATTGCTACAAGTTTTTGTTCAGTTCATGTAATTCAACATGTCATAATGCTTTGGGGAATTTTGGCGCTGTTGTGCTTCCATACTGTAACTCTACCAGCTTTGCACATCTAGAGAGTTTGTGCCCACTCTTCTTTGCAAAATACCTCTGTCAGGATAAAATACATTTATGTTTGTGGTTGTAATGTGACAGAATACGACCAGTGTGTTCCTAAATAATTAACACACCTAATCAAATGTTTCCTTTTAGTCAGACTAGCAATTCGGATTATGTGTGTATTGGAGCCGGCGGTGAGATTCAGGATGAGTTAAACACTTGGTATAAATTACAGCTTAAACACAAACTTGTTTATTTCTATTTTTCTGCAGTTCTGCGAGTTTGCATCCCTGTTCAAATATAGTGTATCAAAAAATGTCCAAAACTTATAAAACTTTTAGCTATAGAAATGAAAGAATGTATTCTGAGAGGGAGGGAGGGAGGGAGGGAGAGAGTGGGGTTCGGATGAGGGAATCTATCACAGGTAACTGTTAGATATGATTCTCCTGATAAGGAGCTGTAATTTGGCTTTTACAGATAGCTGCAGGGGTTAGAGAGCTGTACCACGCTGATTTACTCTCTCTCTGTGTGTGTGTGTGTGTGTGTGTGTGTGTGTGTGTGTGTGTGTGTGTGTGTGTGTGTGTGTTTTCTTCCTCTTCTCCTTCACAATTTTTATCTCACCCATTCAAGGGCTCTTTTTTTTTTTTTTATCTCTGATGATTTTCACTCTTTATATTATTTTATTTTGTTATTTCTCTCTCTCTCTCTCGCTCTCTCTCTCTCTCTCTCTCTCTCTCTTTCACACACACACGCACACACACACACACTCTTGCTCTCTTTTCCAGGAGGTGAGATCAGAAACCCACAGAAGCCAAGAAGTGGCCATGTTTTAAAAGCACTGGACAAAATACAAATATTTGAAAATGTATTTCATGGCAATTATGTTGAGTTTCATGGCCCCGGCACAGTTCTGAGGCGCAGCCTGGATGCCTTAATTTGTATAGAAATTGTAATCATTTGTTCATTTCAAGGTGAAAATTGCATTTTTTAATTTAAATCGTATCCTGCGTGATAGGCTATTATCTAGAAAAATTGTCTGCGTGTATGGCGGTCTATGGCAAGGCGTCACGCATGTTAAGAGCTCACTTCCATTCAGAAAGGGCTTATGTACAAAACCCTGGGTTTGTTCTTCACTCACTCAGGGCCTCTCTCTCTCTCTCTCTCTCTCTCTCTCTCTCTCTCTCACACACACACACACACACACACATACACACACACTCTCTCTCTCTCTCTCTCTCTCTCTCACTCGCTCTCTTAGAGTGGCTCATTTCTATTTTACTTATTAATATTAATTAGTCTGAGAGCTGAGCTGAGATTTTATATGTAAATCAGAAACGGCTTCATAGTGATTCTTATCTCAGCTGAACGTTTGTCTGATTTATAAGTTTGTCTTATCTACAGAGGAGAGACAGGTGTGTGTGTGTGTGTGTGTGTGTGTGTGTGTGTGTGTGTGTGTAAAAGTGAAAGGGATTTTTTTCCTCCCACCTTGAATGACAAACACACCTTCAGAACCAAGAACCTGGGACGATCCTAATCCCAAAATTCCTTTAGTATATGATCAAATCCACATTTTGGCCGTATTAAGCAGTCAAAGAAATGCTTCCAGACGTGAGAGTGAAATCTCATCTTACTCAGGACTCAGAGTGGCGCAGGTCCTTCGTATATCCTGGAATAATTACAGGATTTAAGGAATTACAGCCAGCCGTAAGTGCTATTGCCGTGACGGCCGTAAAGGCAGGATGCAGCGGAGTGTACACTTAAAACACATAAGCCTCGGTGAAGAACAAACGCAACGTGGCCGGATCACATTCTGAGATTCTTCAAAATCCTTCTGCTCACTTATTCAAAGAATTAAACACTGCATTGTTCTGTTATGGTAAAAGCAGAGTTAGGGTTACCAAACAAAAGCATTTTATTTCTCTTACACCACAGCAACTTAATGTTTAACTTGGTTGTCATTAAGATGTTACAGAAGAAGCTTACAGCTTTAACTCTGGCACTGGAGATTCCTTCCATCAATGTTATAATGCAAACAAATGTCTGTTTACGGAAAACAACAATGACCCTGATGTACAGTACAAACAATTAAAAAACGCATTTGCAAAAAAAAAAAAAAAAAAAAAAACCCAAAAAAAGAGTTTACTCATAATGGAAAGGATAGATCCTTACTGAACATCATTATTAGCTTTCATTCTATGTACATTTCCATGTAAAATTAATATAGAAATGATAAAGTACAGAAAGTTTTGAGGAAACTTTCTTCACTTTGTTTTATCTACTTATAAATATAAACAAACTGCCGCTCCTCTACACCTTGCTTTTCTCTGCCAAAGTTCAAACCAAGCCATCTTACAAATAAACACTTTATTGAACTTGATTAAACTTCACTCTGAGGTTTGAGCGAGTCAGGTTCTGCAGTGGCTTCTCCTTCACCATGTCTGGCCCTTCTCAATTATGCGCTCCATTTTTTTTTTAAACTTTTCAACTGAATTAGATCCAAATCGAAGCCCTTCTTTCTCAACTCACACTTTCCCCACACCTCATGCCTTCCAGGAGAGAAAGCAGCCCACCGGCATCCCCGTTTCTCACACACATATCACTGGACCTCAGGACTTTCATTTCCATCCAGACAAGCACATTATGAAAAGTACGCGAGCCACAACCAATGGGAAATTGTCCTGGGGTTAAGCCACCATGGCACCTCCACACCTTCACTGGTCCTATGTCTAAGTGCAAGGCACCATGCAGAGTTTTATTTACTATCAGAACCTTTCCAGGAGAAGCGAGAGGAATTGGCTCTTGTGGGTTCTGTTTATCCGTCATCCTATAGTCAATCAATTACAGCATCAAAGCAGAGAAGAGGAGGCAGCCACAAAGCGGAGGTGCACGGTGGATTGGGATGCAGCCTCCAAGAGGAGGACCAGGAAAGACAGGAGAGATGGAGAACGTTTGGACGCAGATTTGGAGAACCATAACCATCACACGAATGGCTTGCATACTCGCATGCATGCAAACACTTGATTGACCTGAATAATTTTAACACATTCTTAACACATTATTTCACTTCACCACATAGTGTAAGAAAAAGGAATCTGACAAATATATTAAAATATGATTTTGAACATTTAGAAACAATATATACAGTATATTAAAGTGTTTATTTATTTCTGTTTATTATGTAAATGATTTATAATGTTTGTTTTTTCTTTCAGCTTTCATATTTTACAATTAAAGAAAAAGCAGAAGCAGTAAAGTATTAAACATGATCAGGGACATAGAAACATAAGAAACATAAGAAACATAAACTTTGAAGAAGATGCTACTAATGAAGGCAAAGAAGGTGCCAGTGATTTACAGTACATTTAAAAAGTGTAAGTTAAAAATTTTAGTGGATATTATAAGAACAGGCTCAACTTTAGAGTTGTGGTGCCAATCATTTTAAAAAGCAGCAATTAAGGAGAGTATTTATATGATGAAAGTTCACCTTCTGTGTTGTGATTGTTGTGGATATACTGCCATATACTGCATTCAACCATCAGGACAACTGCAAAATAATCCATTCATGTTTCTCTACAGATGCTGTGGATCTTCATGATCTTCATGATTTTTCAGAGCTCTTCTCATGGTTTTCCTCAGAGATCTCCTTACGGTGTTTTCTCAGGGTTTCCTTTAAAATTCCCTTCAGAGTTCCTCTTAGAGCTCTAATCTGGGATCTTTTTAGAGCTCTCCTTATGGTTCTCAGAGCTCTTCATAAGGTTTTCCTCAGAGTTGTCCTCAGAGCTTTCCTCAACTTTTTTTTTCTGAGAGTTTTTCTCAGATCTCTCCTCAAGATTTTCCTGTATTATCAGGAACATAGAAGGGTGTGTAGATTTTGTGTGATCAATCTAGGATATTAGTCCAAATTGTTGTCTAGGCTCAGTGACTGAAGAGCCTGTCGGAAGGAGAAGCTCCTCATTCTCTTTGTGTTGGCCTTCAGGGAGCTGAAGCATTTTCTGACAACAACAGAAAGATGCTTCAGTTGTTCTTCACTGTCTTCCTGGTCTTGGTCCAGCACTGACTATGGCAGTGGTGAATTCCAGAGGAAAGCTGAAAGGCTGCCATTTGCTGGTTAGGAGCTCCTGGGTGGGTGTGCAGGAATCTGAGAGAGATACATTTCCCATGCTGCCCCACCAGCTGCTGTTTACCATCGGACACACTCATTCCAATCTGGCAAATTATGTTCATCATTAAATGTTGTTTTTAACCATACTTAAATTTTTTTAATCACTATATCATCCTCTTTTATTTTTTTAAACAAAATGATATAAAGGGCAGTAAACACTAATAAATTAAGCAAAGTCAGTATGCTGATGATTATCTTGGAGAATTTGCCGCAGTTCTTCTGAAGACTCTTTCAGGTAAAACACCAAGAAACTTCATTATGCTTTTTTTTTTTTGTCTGAAAAGTGGTACTTTTGGCTGGAAATTTTATCTAAAATGAACATCTAAATATTATTAAAACAAACATTTAAGATTATTAATTTAATTAAATTACTTTTGCTTAAATGCAGTTTCTACGTTCACAATTGTTGATACAAATCATTATTGGTTCACAAATTGTGATAAGTCATGGGTAGTCATATGGCAAGAGCATGGCAGAATAGGATGTGTCAGAGTGTGTCAGGTTGACTTGTAGTGAATTATATCTTGTCAGCATGGACTCAGAATTTTTTTTTTTTTAGATCTTGTAAGTCTGCTGTATGTTCACTGTATATTTCCATAGTTACAGTATATTAATAGGCAATAGTAGCCTGCCAAGTGGCTACAGAAACCAACAGAGACCTAAGGCAGGGCTGCGGCAAACAGGACGTAAACAGGAATTGTCTGGAAAAAACAAAAAAATAAAAATTTTACTCCCTTGCAGCACCAAAATCCAAAAGCATGCAGGGCCCAGGGAACTGCCATGACACTTTGGCGTTAACAGCTATGGTGTTCTATAAATCACTACAGCAGCTCCTGGACTGGTGCCCTGCCACATGATGGCACCAGACCTTTGTAGCAGTTAATTTCCTCAGCTCTAATATATGAGTAATTAATGCTTCAAATGGACCAATATTAGACTCAATGTGATAATATTTTTCTGCCACCCTGCAAACTCTTCCTATGACAAAAAGCCACAATATTTAATCCAAATCATGAAAAAATGCAGTCTTTAGATTTTAGACTTACAGTATCAATTATTATAAATGTTTAAGAAAATTCCAGATTGTTGCTAAGTTATTAGCCAAATCTGTTTGCTAAACGTGGAAACTTGACGCTGATTAATTACTGATGAATACAGACTCCTCACCTGTCCCTAAACAAAAACTTTTTCTATTCTAAGTTGGGTTGTGTAAATGTTTTCATTAATAACAAATGATGAGTGAGAAGTTTCATTATTAACTTCTTTTAATGGCTAAAATCACTCATTTACATTCTTTACTGCATTTATCCTGAACAGATTCAAGGGATGCCTAGAGTCTAATTCAGGGGGCTCTGGGCACAAGACAGGTTACACCCTGGACGGGGTGCCAGTCTATCACAGGGCACAAGCACCAATGCACACACATTCATTTACACACTATGGGCAATTTGGAAATGCCAATTAGCCTAATCTACACGTCTTTGGACTATGAGAGGAAACTCGGAGGAAAACCACCAAGCACAGGGAGAACATGCAAATGACACAGCAACACTTGAAGCCTGAAGATGCAAGGCCATGGTGCTAACCAGTACAAATGGCATAATTTTATAATTCATAAATCAAGTGAACAATGATTTTACCTCACTATACATGGAAACAGTCAGTTTGTGGATAAAGGGAAGGAGAACCTAATTTTCAACCCTAACAAAGTAATGTTATGTGAACCTGAAATGTAAAATTTGCTGTGAAATCAGCACAATTAAAGTAATGTTAAATCTTAAATATTTTTGTTGTGATTGTGCAAAACCTTACCAGAAAAAAAGCTGATGTCATTTATAGATTCTTTCCTATAGATCAATACCAATCTTTCCTTAAAAATGTTTATTAAAAAATAACTCATAATATACAAAAGGGTTTTTTTCAGCTTTAGATCTTTAATCAGTAACATTTACGCCAGTGTTACAGGAAAGACACGAAAGTAGTAAATACCAAATACAAGTTTCACACTAATCTACTACATCATACAGCAGAATAAATTATACCATGATACACACACTCGCGCACCCACACACATATACACACACGCTAAACAGAAATGGAAGAAAGCATAAACACAAAGTGATCAGTTTAAGGTTCCAGGGGTTCAGGAGGGAATAGATACACTTTTAATATCCAAATGTCGATTAACGCACGTTAGCCACGGATGGTCTATGCTAAGAGTCGGTTCTCTTGTTATTTATAAAAATGTACACAATCAGGGGGTCAAAGGAATCATCTAAACGGTCAACAACTACCCGCAGTGTCTCGAGGCTTCATGAGGAGTTCATCAGCGATGAAGCCTCACTAGCACCGAGATAGAGGACATCCAACAACAATCCAACAAAGGAGAAACGTCACATCTGCAAACTGAAAAAGTCTTCTTTTTTATCAGTGGCGTCTGTTTGTTGTCAGTGGATGTGAGTTGTTAGAAAGAGTCATATTTAATCGGTACTGTATACAGGTCAGAGTTTTTTGGGGAATTTATGGAATGCGTTTTCATTTTATAACAATTTCATCATAGCATCATCACATAAACAAAAGATAAGAACAAAAAAAAACAGACTGAAAAGTACTGTATTTTGCTAAATTATACATATTAATTAAAAAGCAAATGAAAGCAAAAAAAGACAAAGACAAAAAAAATCCCTTGTTTCATCTACTATCAAACATCTTTCTCACTTTTTTGGTTTAGTATAAAACATACTCTTTATAAACAAACAATACAATCTGCATGGTGTATTGTACAATTTCCTTCACGGGCAACGATGGAATATATAAGGTCAAAGATTTGGAATTGTGGAATTGTTTAAATGTGGCATAAGGGATTAAAAAAGGAGAATGTGATGTGCTGATGACCTATACTATTTAGCTACTGAAACGTGTGCAGTCTGAGCGATTCAGAGCGTATGAGAAACGAAACAAGCATAAACTATGTTCACATTACAATTCAGATTGTTCAAATTGGATTTTTTTTTGTTCAGATCATATTTGCATGTCATGACGGTTAACATTCATAAAGTGACTTTTCTCTGACTCTAATATGGACGTGTGAGTCCTCTGCGACAGAATGCATGCTCACATCAACAAGTATTGGATAACACCCTCTGGGTTAAAACACGTCATATTTGTGCCATTTAAATATAAATCTGCTTGGGGGTTTGCTCTGGAGGACAATGAGCAGTTAGTTGGCTGTATTTGTTGAGGTCCAGAAGAAGAAAGAAAGCCAGGAGCCTCACTTTAGCTGTTGCTGGTGCTGACTAATGATGTCAGTGTGCTACAGTATGCATGCCCAGAGGCAAAAAGTCACATGAATTCTGTTCTGACTGTTCTCATTCAGGTCACATGACTAGATAAGATAATGAATCATATCCAATCTGAAACACATCAAATTTGTGTAGTCAGACGGCCCTGAAAAAATCTACTCTGTGTCACATTAGGGGGGAAAAAATCTGATTTGAGCCACTTAAAAATATCGAATATTCCCACGCTCCTACATGAGTAAAGGTTATTTTTTGAAAATGTCTTGATTTTATCATATGTCTTGATTCTAAATATCTAAGACCATTAATATCTGGGATTAATTGCTCTATTGGTAATAAAGAAGCGCGAGCGGACCTCCACGAGTCTGCGTAAAATCTTAAGTCAACTAGAAGACGCTACAATGCTGCTACATGAACTGAAAGAAAAAAAATGAATACAAGGACAATAAAGCATGATTGTGACCTACTTAGATTTAAAAATGAGTACAATGCTAGCTAAATTGTACTAAATTTAAGTACCGCTTTGGTGCTGATTGGTCACAGAAGGAGAGATTTCTTAATGTCAAATAAGCTCAGTAAAAAATGTATGATCTTATTTGTTATTAATTATCATCATTATTTCAAATCACTTAATGATACATAAATATGGTTTTGCTTAACTCTAAGGTTTAATAATGAAAACACAGCCTTTTAAGTCGCCCCTTCATACTCTAGGTTTGTAACCAATCACTGTCGAGAATGAATTCTTGTAACCAATCATAACACAGAAGGCGGGATTTCTTAAAAATGAAAAAAAAATTTTTTAACTTACCAAATAATAAACCAAAATGTACTGTTGTAATGTAATCTTTTTTTTTCTTATCATTTACCCCCCCCCCCCCCTTTTTTTTCTAGTCTAGTTGCTAGTGTTGATTTTACACACACGCCTGGAGATCCACGGGCTTCCCTGCACAAGAACAAAACACTTAGAATGTCTGAAATTCATGTAAATATTTCTAAGATTTGACGTAAATTCAATCGAGTTGTTGCTGAGAATAAGAACTGTTGCCTTTGGGAGGTGAAATGGGATTCTGAAAAAAATCCAGTTTCTCTCAAAACCTCATTTTTACTTCCAATGATGCATATTTAACCTGATATAAGTCTTTAATTTTAAAACTTCACGGATGGATCACAAGACTTTTTGGTTGTCCACAGAACTATATTAAAATCCCCCAAATCCTTTTCCCCAAGAGAACATTAGTCTCATGAGTGATGATGTGAATTCCCATGAGAACGTCCTCAGTCAGACTTCCCGAGCTCTTCTGGAATGTAAAGTGAAATGCAAAAGCTCGAATCACTCAGGACATACACACAGGCAGCCACTTGGGGAGAAAGGAAATTATGGCAGCACACACCGTATCACATCACGATTTCAAAACGGCAAACAGGAAAGGAATGTTACGGTCCGAGAAACATAACTTCAGAGAGGATGAAGGAATGAAGGGATTAGTGCTTATAGATGTTTTTAACAAAAATTCATCATAATCATCATCATCATTAGAATTAGAATTAAAAAACTTAATGTTTTTTTTTTGCATGAGATCTGGTCTGTATTGTGTTCGAGAGCAAAAAAGCAAAAAAGGCGTTAATCATAATCACAATAACAAGGAAGAGGAGAATGATCATTCTCAGAAGATTACTAATAAAAAGGAAACATTTCTTTTATGACACATGATTTTACAGATGAATATTTACAGGAAGAAACACAGTCAGAAATATAGTCTCGACTGCTTTCTCGTTTAAACACCAGGAACATCGAGGTGTAAGTCTCTCTATCGCTCACACACACAAGTGTTGCAGGATTCCAAGCAGAGGCCGGTGTGTGTGTAAGGGTGTGTGTCTAAAGGTGTGTGTGTGATGATCAGTAGGCCTGTCCTGTCTCCACCTGCAGCAGTCCGAGTACTGCGGAGTGATCGCCCAGCTTCATCCTCCTCTGGGTGGACAGACTGACATTTTTGGCCAGGTAGTCAACAGCACCTAGAAAAGTCACACACACACACACACACACACACACACACACACACACACACACACACACACACACACACACACATTAGTTGGATTATTCTAATTCTACTGTTTCCTTAATGAGCTGATTACAGAGCTACTGTTGTATTACTTAAGTCCTGCCCTTTTATAATAAAAGACTGCTGGAAAATTACTGGCCTGTCTGATTCTAAGATTCTTGCAGAGAGATCATGTGTGGCAGATACTTCACACCAGCATTGCTCTCTAGATTTGGTGATTTACCTGTGAATGAAATATCTATTTGATAACCTCATGTTCCCAACAACCAATCAATGACAAGCATTTCTCCCTACAACTAATCAGAGATCAGCATTGTTTCCCAATGACCAATCAGTGATCAGCATTGTTCCCACACTGGCATAGCTGTCACTTATTGGAGATGCGTGTGTGTGTGTGTGTGTGTGTGTGTGTGTGTGTGTGTGTGTGTGTGTGTGTGTGTGTGTGTGTGCACGTGCCACTCTTTATTATGCTTGGCATCTCAGATTTCATGCCTCACACGCTCCTCATCAAAACCCTTCCATTCATTCTGCAGTCATTAAGCAGCTCACGTCGCTCAATCTCGCAGATAATTAACCTGACACTCACTCGTCAGCTCGCCTCCTACTGCTCCTGCACCTTTCCATCGATCCAACATCACACCTACACACACACACATACACACACTGATCTTGCACCTCACACACTGAGGCACAAAGCAGAAGTGCTATAGTTTGGCCTCAGTGTCAACACCAGCCACTGATTATGTTAATTCAATCAATCAGTTCTTTCCTGCCTTGCAGTGTGTGTGTGTGTGTGTGTGTGTGTGTGTGTGTGTGTGTGTGTGTGTGTGTGTGTGTGTGTGTGTGCGTGTGTGTGTGAGCGAAGGTGAGAGAGGTGCCTAAAAGGACACTGACCCCCTGGGGGTCCTTGCTGGGCTTTGAAGCATCCTAGCGCCATTTCCCAACCTAGCAGATCGGGGTGTGACTAACCGCACAGCTCCAGGACATGCAGGGTCTTTATCAGGAGCATGTGTGTGTTCCTCTGACCACAAGGGTCACGAAGGGGGATGAGAGAGAAAGAGAGAGAGAGAGAGCCATCGATTGACATAGTCACCACTTCCACCACTCCTAAACAACCTAATTATTTTTGTCCGATGGTAGACAGTCAAGGTGATTGCTCTTGAAGGAATTGTGCAGCTTATCTGAGGTTCTAGATTAGATCAGGGTTCTTTATTACTGCCACACGCTTAAAGTCAATGAGACGAGGCACTGAGATAGCTCAGGAGAAATGTGTAAGAAGTAAAACACTCAGAGTTACAAGCAGACAAGATATGTTTCCTTCCTCTTACACCTTAGAAAGTTTCCAGTGTCGATTTGTTACTACAGAAACGGTAAGATGATGGCTGTGTAGCTGTACTCACTCTGGCCGTACTGGCTGTACTGGTATCCGGCTGTAACCGGGTCCACGCTGTAGCTGGTTGCGCTGTAAGTCGGGGGGCAGTAGGATTGGGACGAGGCTAGGCTCTCTACGCTCTTGATGGGGTCCGAGCGCTGGCTGCAGCTGGCTGAGATGGATCCAGAGGCGTCCAGGCTGCTGTGGAGCGGCGAGATGGAGAAGTCGTGCTGCGGCTGAGAGGGCACGGCGTTGGGGTTGCTCAGGATGCTCATCACCTGCAGAGGCGCGGTGGAACAATGCAAAGGATGCTTAAAACTTTCAGTCTGAGTTATTCCGGCTTATTTAATTCAATTCCTTTTAAGAAAAACAGTAACGTGATGAATTGCATGGACTTTGACACTGCTCTACTGTATGTTTAAGGACTGGTTTAGAGGTTTATCCATCAGCACAAAATACACACAGACTCAATCTCATCCTGGAGATTCTTCAAGAGATTTATTAAGAGTAAAAGAGCGCTGAAAAAGCCAGGGCATGGACGTCAGCCAGGGCATCAGCGACTAGCTCACTGCCCAGAGGCCTGACACTCAACAAGCACTGAGGGAAAACTTAATCCCACCCTCCAGGCATCCCACAAGCCCCTGCTCATGAATAATAACGAGTAAAGAGAGATCCAGCCAAGCCCCTGGTCGTGAGCGTGCCTTTTTGTTTTACGAACAAATTACACTACGCTTTATACAACAGACCCCAAATCCTCAGCTGTTTCACTTTGCATATAAAGGAATGAGAAAAAATACATTGAAGGAACAATTTAAAAGTAAAAATATGTTTGTTTGTTTTTTTTTGTTTAAAAAATTTAATGTAACATACTAGCACATAAAATAAAAAATGTGTTTTAAAAGGAATGTAATGTGTTTGAATTTGGACTTGCATTTATTTATATACTGTAAAATGATTCTTGCAAATTTGCCCAGTTCAGATGATGGTGAGGTTTTAGGGCTGGAGTTTGTGTTGTAACTTTTCTTTGGGCTTTAGTATGAAATAAACAAAACAAACAAACAAACAATAAATCCAGCCTGTATTATGTTTTCATGATCACTTTATTAATATATGATTCTCTTTTTTAAATGAATGAATTAATGTGTAAGAGTGATGAAGAATGCTTATTACATTGATCGGATGTTGAACTAGAGCTACATATATTACATTGTAAGTAAGGGTTCAAAGGGGATCTGGGCAATTGAACTCCAGGTCATAACACTGCCTCCAGAGGCTTGTACAGTGGTCACTATGCATGATGGGTGCGTTGCTTCATGCACTTCCCTGATGCGCCAATGGCTCTGGAAGAGGCTCAATCTGGACACATCACCCCACATGAGTTTTTTCCATCGCTCCACAGTCCAATCTTTATGCTCCCTAGCAAACTGAAGCCTTTTTTCTTGTAGTCTCACTAACAAGTGACTTTCTTATGTACACACAACTGTTTAGTCTCAATTCTGTGAGTTCTTATCACATTGTGTGTGTGTACGGAAATGCTCTTACTTTCACTATTAAGCATAACTCTGTTTTTTACTGTTTTTTTTTTAATGCAACCAAGCAGTTAAATGATCTGTGTGAGGAGAAAAAAGATT
This sequence comes from Clarias macrocephalus, assembly GCA_011419295.1. Classification (NCBI taxonomy): domain Eukaryota; kingdom Metazoa; phylum Chordata; class Actinopteri; order Siluriformes; family Clariidae; genus Clarias; species Clarias macrocephalus. The sequence continues at coordinate 38,105 of JAAGKR010000437.1, read as the reverse complement.
TGTGAGTGTTACCATGATGTGATTGTCTGATGAAGCAAAGAACAAAACTCCAAAAATGGTAGTGTAGGAATAAAATCTGAACAAAACCAATGATATTAGTGCAAGTGCGAAATCATACATCCTGGAATGAAAGAAGCTGAAGTCGTTCGATACTGAGATTTACAGCAAGGCCAGATGTGAGACAGACAAAACGAAATGAGGGAAAGTGTTTAGGAGACAGTCTCAGGGTGCTGCGTCTGTTCTGTAAACAAGATGGTAAATCTGTAACCTGCACAGTATATTTAAAAGGTTTATGTGAGGCCCTGAGAGAGAGAGAGCGAGAGAGAAAGAGAGAGATAAAGAGAGAGAGGATGGAAAGATGCCACACATGATCTCTCTCTTTCTCCTCACATCAGGTTTGTGTTGAATCGGCTACGCTGCGCTGCCCTTTGGCCTCCCTGCCTGCTAAACCAATTAGTCCATCATGGAGTTGCTTAGACACACACTCACACAACCTGTGCACACACACACACACCCCACAAAATAGCCTCTGGTGGGGGGGGAAACACACAGCATGGACATCCGAGACGCCTTGATGCTCTGGTGGAAACGTATTATTTTTAATACTCGACAAATGCTTCTTTAGGAAATGGGAAACACTCGAGGCACATCGGTTAGCCATTTCCGCATGTTAATTCTATCAGCAGATAGCCCTCCTCACACACATGTACACACACATACGGTGCATAAATATGACACGGATTCAAATACACTGGAGAACCATGCCGTGTCCAGTTGAGACATGTGGACAGACATGTGGAGTGTCATGTGACCACACGGAGGGCTTTAATGTTTCCTGATTAAAACAGATTAGCAAGTAGCCTCTGTCTAGCCCTGGGTGTGCTTTGGGGAAAGGAGGGGACCAGGAAAGATTGGGGTTCAGATTCAGTTGGCTGAAGCTTGGATTGAACAGATTCCTTTAAAAAATTTAGACAAAAAAATTAACTTCTTTTTTTTAAATTAGTTTTGGATTGTAAAATTGAAATTACAAAAACAAAAACTACATAGCAAAAGTTATTTACGCCGGGTACTTTTTTTTTTATTTTCCCAGGAAGAACCCCCTCAGTCACTGCGGGAACATGATACCTGAGGTCGAGATGAAACCAGTAATGCTATAGGCTACACAAACCCTTTAAACACTACAACAGAGTGCTTTTTTATTGCATAAGGTTCAAGGAAAACCATACTGAAAGCTGAAGAACAGTTTTTCCTTTCAATTTGTAAACCTTTAGAAAAAAAGATCTACACTTTTAGAAAAAAGGGGTGCTTGAAGGATTCCTGACATGCACATGGACTAATAAAGGTTTTTCTCCTCCTTCTAAAAGTTTTCTAATTAATACTGTATAGTACACTTCAATGAAAGTGTTCTTCAAGGGTTCTTTCAGGCTTCATTTGATGATGATGTAGTAGTAGACCAGTTTGACTTGACCTTTTTTTTTTTGTTACAGATGCACTCATACTCACAGATCACAGACTTGAGAACACCTTGTATGATGCATAGAACAGATAATCAATCATTAAAAAATAAAGGTGCAAACTAGAACCAGAAAATGGTTGTTCAGAGTGATGCCAAAGAAGAACTATTCCTGGTTCCACAAAGAACTGTTCCATAAATATGACTCTTTGAGCCAACTTTTTAGCTTCTTTGAACAACTCAATAAAAAAGGCTCTCTTGGAATGAATGTTCGGCAGGATAATGCTTATTTAAAGCAACATACATAGTAAAAGTATTGGCCCCCTCAACCCCATCCATCCATGAAAAAGAACCTCTATTAGACCAAGAACCCTTGAAGAAACCCTTACTTTTATCATGCCACCCTCTCCTATATCTTTTTTTTTTCTCTTAAAGTTGTAAAATATAAAATAAAAAACTTTTTGACTCTGGCTGAACCTTAACAGGTTATCTTTAGAACAAAATCCTTTGGTTAAATTTAAATGATTGACTGATCTTGGTTTTGGGATCATTTTTTGGGACATAGCCTTTTTCTTTCATCAAGAGGGGGGTGAATCCTTTATGCATACACAGATGGGTTTTATGCTTGGTGTGTAACAAATCTTCCAAAGCCAGAGCATTGCTGTTAGTGTTAAACAAAGATAAATCTACAGTGAATATCAGCTACAGTGTGAGTTCCCTGAGGAAGAAGTTGTTTGTCCTTGGGGCAGTGAGATGATCTCCTTCTTTACCTAAGATCTGATCACACACACACACACACACACACACACACACACACACACACACACACACACACACACACACACACACACACACACACACCTCGTCACCTTGAGATATTCACATAAAAAAACAGAAATCGATAGCACCCAGAGTCTCAATCTGATAGCAGGTTTTATCTGGATCATCTCCTGCTGGTGGAGAGGAAGGAAGACGAGCACCTCGTGGCTATCACTCACACTTCACACACTCCTTCCCTCCTGCAGTCTCTCTCCCTCTCTCCCTCAGTCTCCATGTGACTTTGATGAGCTGTGTGTCGTGTAGATAACTGCTGCCAGGACTGCAGTGTGTAAAAGCACAGAGCCTCAGGGTACAAGCCTGTCTCCACACACGCCTCTCTCTCTCTCCCTCTCTCTCTCTGTCTCTCTCCTCATAGATTACTCAATAAGTCGTAATACGAAGAGGGGAAAAAAACCTAATTAATTCTCCCAACTTCTGAGAGCTGGCAGCCTGCGGCGTCTCTAAAGCTCGAGTGTAAATTGATACAATGTGCATCCTTTCAGATAAACAAACACGCAAACAAAACGCTGGGCTTTCACTCTGTCCACACATATACACACACACACACACACACACACACACACACACACACACACACACACACACACACACACACACACACACAGTCAAATTATACACTATAAAATTATTATGCTACAAATGTAAGTGGCTGCTAGATGACATTTTCAAAAATAGGAATGAACATTATAAATAGGCTGCACAGTTCTTCATTTCTTTCTTCATTTCTCTATTTATTTATTTATTTATTTATTTATTTATTTATTTATTTTGGTCTATTGTCCCTAACGGGTCTGCTCCAGGTCAGACAGGTCGGTTGAATAATTCTTGTAGATTGCAGGATAGAT
>JAAGKR010000437.1:0-34947 GCA_011419295.1 Clarias macrocephalus | reverse complement strand
TCCCTCCTGCAGTCTCTCTCCCTCTCTCCCTCAGTCTCCATGTGACTTTGATGAGCTGTGTGTCGTGTAGATAACTGCTGCCAGGACTGCAGTGTGTAAAAGCACAGAGCCTCAGGGTACAAGCCTGTCTCCACACACGCCTCTCTCTCTCTCCCTCTCTCTCTCTGTCTCTCTCCTCATAGATTACTCAATAAGTCGTAATACGAAGAGGGGAAAAAAACCTAATTAATTCTCCCAACTTCTGAGAGCTGGCAGCCTGCGGCGTCTCTAAAGCTCGAGTGTAAATTGATACAATGTGCATCCTTTCAGATAAACAAACACGCAAACAAAACGCTGGGCTTTCACTCTGTCCACACATATACACACACACACACACACACACACACACACACACACACACACACACACACACACACACACACACACACACAGTCAAATTATACACTATAAAATTATTATGCTACAAATGTAAGTGGCTGCTAGATGACATTTTCAAAAATAGGAATGAACATTATAAATAGGCTGCACAGTTCTTCATTTCTTTCTTCATTTCTCTATTTATTTATTTATTTATTTATTTATTTATTTATTTATCCATTTATTTATCCATTTATTTATTTATTTATTTATCCGTTTATTTATTTATTTTATGCAAAAGCAGTGAAAACAAAAATCCTACATTTATTAAACAACACGGTATGCTTAAATTTCTTAGTAGTTTATTAAAGATTGTATTATTTATATAGTTCTTATTTATTCTGATTTTTCAGATATTTAGTTTTTTTTATGAATTAATTTGCCATATTATTTAATTTTTTTCGGTAATGTTATTTCAAAGAATCAACAATAAAAAAATCCTGAATAAATTCCCCATGCCACATAACGACACATAACTGCTTATAACTTCCCATCTACCCATCTTTAATTAATGGAGCAAGGGTCACTTTTCATAGGTAAACGGTAAACTATCATGTTGATTGGCTCTGTCTTCACATGGTTTTAAGTGATCCATACTATATAGCCATGCCTACCTTGAGAGGCATTTTGCTCAACATTTTGCTTTATTTATGATGCAGGTTTAACTTCAGGCAAATACTAAAAGACTGAAAGGGTGAATTCTGACCAATGTACAGTCAAACCTTTTAAAATTATTTTTATAGATAATTTCTGTAATACATTTCAATTATTTTAATATTCAATATGAAAAATAATGAAATAATAATTAATATTAATTAAATGTTTCAAGTTTGCAAAAAAAAATCGTAATTTAACGTAAATGAGACCGTGGGAAAAAAAATAATAAATTCCTGATATAAAAGCTATTCAAACACAGAGAGAGAGAGAGAGAGAGAGAGAGAGAGAGAGAGAGAGAGAGAGAGATCTGGTGACTGAGAAAGTGTGAAGTACAAAGACTTCTGGAGGACTGAGTTACTGAATTCTCCTGAGGGCCGACAGCCTGCAGAGGAGATAGCAGAACCCTTCCTTCCTAATACACACACACACACACACACACACACACACACACACACACACACACACACACACACACACACACACTCTTCTAATCTGTCCTACAGTGGATTATGGGGACTTTTGTCACCACAGACTCTCAGAGTCCTCAGTGCCCCCCGGTGGTACCTTCAAGTCTAACAGAGGTCAGGGTGGAGAACCATTGCCTGTGTGTGTGTGTGTGTGTGTGAGACGCTGAGAGTTATCGGGACAACATCATAGACTGGCCAAGCTGAATGACAAGTGGTGCTTCACATTCAGGTTTTCCTTAAAAATGATTTGATGCCTTCATCAATCATTAGAATTCTCCTTTACAATACTTAATTCAGGTCAATTTGATTTGATTTATATAGCGCTTTTACCAATGGTCACTATCTCAAAGCAACTTTACGGAATAAAAAACTAATACTAATTACTAAAATAATCTTAAATAATATTAATAATACCATACCGACCCTGAAAGCTTGCTCATCGACCGAGATCAAAACCTCGCTGATTTCTTTCATTACAAAATAATAATTAAATCACAACTTACACAAAACAGATCATATAACTACAATAAAGTATAGCTATAAGAGAAATCAAGCCTAGCATAAAAAATCTGGCTGTTAACAGTTTCCTAAGAAGACAAAATCAAAAATACCAAATCCAAAATGTTCACCTATTTCAGCATTGGATTAAAGTCTTTCTTATTTTCTCTGATGTGCGATTTCAGACCAGTGATGCTGGAGATCGGACCAGGACTGTAGGAGAGTTATTAACAATATATATAAATACAATTATATAATAAAATATATAAATACAATTAAATATTAGTAAATAAAAAATGAAAATTGAATACATCGTGAACAGCATAATCTTTAACGAGTTTTTAAGTTTACAATAAAAAAATCAATTTCAGTACAATTTTTTTAATAGAAATATTTTCTAATTTAATTTAAATAACATTTAAAATGTGTAAATATTTTAATCTAATTTGAAATATTTTCAACTTTTTAAAACGCTGTAAATCATCTGATATGCTCCGTAAATCAACATTCCTGTTTTAATACAGCCGGGGTAGAAATAAACTGCCTTACTGTAGTTCTTTATTAACCTTGTGTAAAGTGTGTTAATGCTGAAGTAGGCGTTAGTTCCTGCTGTAAGTAATGTACATCCATCAACCCATAATCACACGAGTCTAGCCTGCAGAAGCGTCGACACACACACACACACACACAACACACAGAGCATAGCACAGCCCCCATCTGAGGAGACAAAATGACTATTTAAAAATAACAGTGGTTGCATAAATTTAATTAGGGGGCTTTTGGTCACGGTGGAAGGCGAGCGCGGGGCAATTAAGCAGCCTGGGAGCGCCGAGCCAAGCCGACTGGTGGCAGGGAGCAGATGACGGGGGCAGCGGTGGGCGTCAGCGCTCTAATTGGCCGCAGCACATTAATCAAAAGTGAAAAGAAGCTTCCGTCGAGGACAGAGAGAGACAGAGAGAGAGAGAGAGAGAGAGGAAATGAAATAGAGACTGACCCAGGAGATGCTGAAGCGATGAAGGCAAGGTGTGATAATTGTGTTCAATTAGGCGTCTGATTGGCACTGACAGAATCTGGGCACTGACAAGCGCGGCACAGATGAGAGCGATTAGCGGCTGCTGGAACAAGCTGTCACTCCTCACAGCTCTCCAACGCCATGAAACCCAGCGCATATGGCTTCCTGTGACCAGTGCTCTCTAACACACACACACACACACACACACTTTGTCTACATCACCGACACACTGGTCAACTCTCTCTCTCTCTCTCTCTCTCTCTCACACACACACACACACACACACACACACACACACACTACATCACCGACACACTGATCAGCTCTCTCTGTCTCTCTCTGTCTCTCTCTCTCTCTCCTCACACACACACACACACACACACACACACACAGACACACACTTTGTCTACATCACCGACACACTGGTCATCTCTCTCTCTCTCTCTCTCTCTCTGTCTCTCTCTCTCTCTCCTCACACACTCCACCAATCTCCACCAATAATGCACTGGTTAGCTCTCAAGATTCAAAGTTGTTTTATTGGCATGGCAAATATTTATATTCGTATTGCCAATGCTTAAAAATATGTCACAAGAAAATACATGTAAACACACACAGCTCAGAGCTTCCACGTCATCCTGTTTGTAAGGTACGGATTTATCACTTGTTTTACACTTCAACCATCCCATTGTTTTACATGTTTTGCATGTAATCTTACTTTACTACATTGTTCAATAAATGACAAAAAAAATCCCCTGACCAGTGAGACTGCAAGCTCATGGGAAAAGTAAAAATGAAGGATTTGTCTAAAATCACACGTTTTTCCCCTTTCATTTCCTATAGTCCTTATAAGATGCTACAATGTGTGCATAAGAGTAGCTAGGATAGCTAACTAACTAACTAACTAACTAACTAACTAACTAACTTAGTTTGCACTTGACATGTTTTCTTTGATTAAAACAAACTTCAACGAACGTGATCACTGCTGTCCGAACCTTGGAAAAAGGTGCTTGAAAAGGTAAGTTTTCCTTTCTAACAGACTGGGATGTGGGCAGGGTAAGGGGCGTATCTGTTAAAAAGTAACAGAAGTAAGGTAAACATAGACATGAGTTTCCAGGCAAGAACCCAGTTTTCCCAACCACTTTTCTCCACCACATAACCCACGGATGTGTATCATGTTCTATTATTTTTTTTCTAGATTAATTTTTAGAAAATAAATCTTGAAAAAAATTAGTAGAACAGGATTGAAGGGGGAATACACAGTCTGTGCAAAAGTCTTAGGCACCATATTATCTGTAGCACAAATTTTGTTATACAAGTTTGTCTTCATTATTATGTACAAGACTATTCCCTACAAAGATACACTAAAATTAATGAATAAATAACATTAGCGAAGAATATTTGCATGTCTGTAAAGAAAGTGACATATTACATGACAGACCAGTTTTCAGATGAGAGAAAAAAAAAATCAATAATGTAGGCTTCTGGGTTTTGCATGAAAATAGAAAGGAGTGAGTGTGACGAAGTTACCAAAAGAATTCAAATTCTCCAGCATGCTCAGTAAAACCCAACAGATGTTTTTTTTTTTACAGTACTGTGCAAAAGTCTTGGGAACATCCAAACAAAAGCCACATGCAATGATGCCTTTGAAAACATTTCTACATTAAAAGAAACTTCTATAAAAAGCACTAAGTAATAACATAAACAATAAACGGTCAATATTTGGTGTGGAAGCTCTTTGCTTGAACATAAGTGGTAGTGTTTGATAGGTGCAGATGTGTGCAGTATTCTAAGTAAAACAACTGTTAGGTTTTACTGAGCATGCAAGAATATGAGTTCTTTTGGTAACTTCGTCACACTTGCTCCTTTCTATTTTCATACAAAACCCCAGGAGTCTACATTACAGATTTTTTTCCCCCATCTGAAATGAAATCTGTCATGTCATATATCGCTTTCTTTACAGATATTCAAATATTCTTCTGTAATGTTATTTATTCATAAATTTTAGTCTATCTTTGTAGGGAACGGTCTTGTACATAATGATGCAGACATAATAAACTTATATAACAAAATTTGTACTACAGATAATATGGCACCTAAGACTTTTGCACAGTACTGTATCTACTATGCCCCCTTTAATGCAAAGGCCAGTATTAACTATATAAGGTGAAAGTGTGTGTCAGGGAGCAGACAGACACAATAAAAAGGTCTCTCTCACTCTTTCAAGATGTGGAAAGTGTGGGATAGGAGCTTGAGCTAAGTGAACAATCCAGCTCGCTCTCTAAACGCCAGCAGTGTGTTCTGCAGAGAACCAGAGGTTAATGTGTCTTCTATTGGGAAGCAATTTCAGAGCGTGAGGAGCGTAGTCCTCTATTCTCTGCTAGTGATATGCTTGAGTGGCTGCGGGATGGATTCAGCCACCAGGAACAGGAGCACACACACAGACACACACCTTCGCAGAAATTAAACGGCACATTTTATGATTCCAGATGAGTGCTTTCAGCATGGTTGCGGCATAGAGAAAGAGAGAGAGACAGACAGAGAGAGAGAGAGAGAGAGAGACTGAATGTAGTAAAGGAACGGAGGAAAAACCTGAGCGGTGGGGGTTTGTTTGCTGAAGACAGCAGGGGGGCGTCCCAGTGAAAAATGTCAGGTTAAATTATTCTTGACAGTGTTAATATCTGCACCTCATAGCCATAATCACATGTAAATAAATAGTGAAATAGCTCTCAGCTGGAGGCAGGGAGCAGAGGGGCATCTTCCAGATGAGTGCCTGGGCTGACACACACTTCCTAAACACACCACAGGGAGCGTGTTAAGAACCGAGCTAAAACAATAGAATCTGATCATTTTTATTCAGCCATTATTCCCACACTCTCAGAAATCAAAGGTAACACTCTTTACTTTCCCTTAATGCTGGATTGCATGATTTGACTATTAAGAGTGCTTCTATCTTTAGTGTTTACCTTTAATTAGCTTTTATAGTAGGAGTGATACATGATGCCAATATAAATGCAAATCACAATCTCTGACATGGAAAACTATGATAGAATGGTCGTTCAACTTGGAATTTCAGGAAGTCAGGACAGGAGGAACTGCAACAAATTTACCTTGCACAAGTTTTCTGACATAAACACACCTAAGACCACACACATTACGGTGATCAACATAAGGAGAATTCCCTTAGCATATTTTTTTACTTGATAAAACTTGATTTGTAAGTTGTAACTTAAATTGTAAAATTGTAACTCTGCTTAGTAAGTTTAGATTAGTATTTTATTTTATTTTGTTTACTAATCTTTTACTTTTTATGAGGTTTGTGGAAGTTTGCATGGGTTTTGTTCGGGGTTTGGAGGACATTGTAAGAGTTATGCAGGTTTGGAGAGCTTCATAGAACATCATATAGTTTTATAGGGTTTTGTAGGGATTTGGACTAGTTTGTGTCTGTTTGAAGAACATTGGAGGACATAATTCTGCTGATTCAGATAAAATATCATTCCATGATAAAACCACTTTAAAATAATACTTATGGGCAAACACCATTAATTGCTTGGCGCATCCACATTTTGGAATTCTTCAAAACTCAGGAAAATATAGTTGGAACTTTTCCCAGTACTACTAATTTGCAGCATTAAAATTAGCTGAAACTAGATGAGGCCTGGAAAACTGTATTGGCATAGCTTGTTTGCATGTGTGTGTTTTGGCACTAACAATTCCTTTACAGGTAAACAACAAACCTGAAGAAGCAGTTAAGAAGTGTGATTATTATTATTATTATTATTATTATTATTATTATTATTATTATTATTATTATTATTATTATAAGAATAATTATCATCATCATTATCCTAGTCATCTTATCCATCAACAGGTTCATGTTAAATTATTCTTGGTTTTGTTTGTCCTGCTTAAAAATTGCTTAAAAACCTACTTAAAGTAAGCACATTCAGAGAGCATTAATATCCAATCATGTCTATTAAAATAAATTTTTTTCCACATTTAACAAAAACTTGCTTTATGATACTAAAAATACAGCATCATAACCCAATATCACCCTTTCCTGAAATCATTCAAATCCTGATCAAGCCTCTTTAATTTGTTTAAGAACCATTTTATGGATCACCAAAGACGTCCATATTTGATATCCGAGACAGAATTTAATCTCAAACAGAAAAAAGCTCTGAGGGTTTTGGTAGGATTTAGTCCAGTGGGGTGCCAACGACTGTGAGAGAAAATGAGAGCGTGTGAGCGTGGTGTGTAAGCAAGTAAGAAGCCGTCGCGGTATTAATCACGTCCACGCACCTGTCACACTGGCATGTGGAACTAACAGGAAGCACATTGGAGAAAGTGACGCCGTCCAAATGGCTGCAGCTCGCAGGAGCGCAGGTTCAGCCCTGTTTACTCACGCAGACAACGACCCCCTGACCTCTAGCCCCACTGACCCCTGCAGATCTGAGGACAAAGCCATGCCTGGATGTGTCTAAACACCCTCTCACACACACACACACACACACACACACACACACACACACACACACACACACACACACACACACACACACACACACACACACACTTCCACCTGTCTGGAGAAAATATATAGAAATACAATAACCTGTACAATGAGGTGAAAGAAATTACACACACACACACACACACACACACACACAACTTCTAGGATCTAAAAATCACATTTCCTTACAGTACATACACTGATGATCAGAAAGCAGGGGGGGGAGCGTGAAAGAGCAAGAGATAGAGAGAGAGAGAGAGAGAGAGACTGAGACAGACAGAGATAGATATACAATACATAGAGAGATAGATATGGACAAAAACAAAGAAGAGGAACAAGAGAAAGACAGAGGAAGGGGAAAGAAGTACAGAGAGACAGATAGAGAGAGACTGGCAGAAAAAGAAACTGAGACTGAAACATAGACGTGTAGACAAAAACAAAGAGAAAGAGCGACATAGAGAGATTGAGATAGGGAGCAAGAGAAAGAAATAAAAAGAGAAGAAGATCAAGGAAAGGGAGAGAGACACAAGAAAGACAGAGACACAGATTAGAAATGTTAAGAGAGATGGGGAAAAGAGAGAAACAAAGACAGAAAGATGGAGGGAGAGAGAGAATCAGCAATACAGGGGGAATACAGACTGAAAAAAGAGACATAGAGACTGATAGACAGACAGGTACAGGCAAAAAAGGCAAAGAAAATGAAAGAGAGATAAGAAAGGGAGAGAAAGAAAGAGACAAAGTGAAAAAGACAAATAGAGGCAGACAGGAAGAAAGAGACATAGTGGGACAAAGTGACAGACAGAAAAATAGACAAAGAGAAAAAGAAATTCCAGGGATTTGTAAAAATTCACAAAATAGAGAGCAGAAGTTTTCGAAACTCTCAGTGTTGTTGTTTTGTTTTACTCTCCCTTATTCAGTAATACCTGAACTACTGTCTCTACTAGTGAGGGTGAAAAAGGCAGATTATTTCTCTTAATACAAAGACAAATCAACAGAACCCCGAAACAGACCCCTTAGTGTTGAAAGTTTTAGCGCCCGTGGGTGATTTGGGAAAACCCGAGGACATTTATTGGCATGGATCATCTTTCTCAAGCCTCTTATGTGCCTTTTCCAATCACACCACAAGCATAAACAGTATCATCTTTAATATAATTATTAAAATAAATACCTCTCTGTAAACACACATACACACACACACACATACAGGGTACAGGGTGGTATAAATACAGATATGTGCTCTTCTGCTTTGAGAGCATGCCAGCTGACACCGTGCCCAGTCTGCAGCTTATAATAATGCCCAAGTGTGTGCATGTACGCGTGTGTGTGTGTGCCTGCTCATTTATATGCAGGAGAAGCAGAGGTTTTGTCAAAAGTCAGTGAGGAACACAGAAGATGGAAGCTGGAAGAAGGCGAGCTCATTAGATCTGTGCTCTGTTCTTTAGCATGTGTGTGAATTGCAGTGCTGCAGCGTAGACGAGGAGAAGGGTTCAGTCGGAGTCGCACCGTCTCTCGCCCTTATCTCAGTCAGACAGTTGTGGAGAGCTTGAGAACAGCGGCGGTGAGAGCGGGTAAAGCGGGCGGCGTGGGCACACACAGGCCCGGGGACAAGGATCAAAGTGAGAAGTGTGGAAGGAGTGTGTGTATGGAGGCTTCCTTACTTTTACTCACCAGACTGCCTCACTCATGTGTCCAGAAATTTCTCTGACTCTTCCCATTTCTAAAATCCTCAAGGTGCTGATTAAGCGCATAACAGTCTGGTGATTTTGGCTGATGTAATGATTTGCAAGTCAATGAGTGCGATGACTGATCACAATCATCACGAAATAACTTTTTAAATTATATTTTAAACTGATGTGTAAATAATGTAACAACCTAAAAAGTACTGCACGTAACAACCTCAAAAGGCTGCAAGTACTAAAAATATTCCTTTTCTATCTGCGTCATTATCAAGTGCATGGAATCACATTATATTACATCATATTTATCATATTATATTACATTGTATTGCATCGCATTGTCCCATATTGTATCGAACCATATTGTATCGTATACACTGTATTGTATGATATTACATCTTATTGTATCATATATTACATTGTATCGTATTGTATAATACATTTCATCGTTTTGTATCATATCATATTGTATCATGTATTACATTGTATTGCATCTCATTGTCTCATATTGTGTCTTATTACATTGTATCTGAAAAATTGAAAGAAGACTGAAAACCAGTTTTAATATCTTAGCCTGTTCAATAATATAATTTAATATAATAAAGTGTGATTATTTGGGGACACATCTTTTGCTTTCTTCTTTAAATTGTTATTTTTCTATAACATATGAAGGGATCAAGGAATGAAAAAATCGCATTTTCCTTGTTATTTTTCTGACCTGTGCTTTCCCTATTGACCAGCAGCCATTTTCTCCTTTCCTTCTTCCAACACCTGCTGTGCTCCAAAATGAAATAGGGACTAAAAAAAATCCATACCTCTGGCCTGGTTGCACACCGAGTAATAGATCTCATTTTGACATAGCGGCGCTCCGAGTTGAACCTTTCGACTTCCTACAAGCGACGATGAGCACAAGCAACAGCGATGAGTTTTCTGCCGGGCCGTAATGAGAAAATGTAGTGTGTCTGTGTGGGTTATGGGATTGTAAAGGTGACTGCGACGGCTGTCCCGAGATCAGCAGGGATCCATTACCACAGGCCACTCGGCCACCGCAACCCATTTGCCAGGAGTGACAACATTTTCGTCAATTTCTACCAACCGTGAGCAGAAATAGCTTGTCTCCACCAAACAGATGTTCAATATAGTAATGCTTATAGCTAGAAAAGTGGCGATCTCTTGTTTTTCACCAGAATACAGAGAGAACTCTCTGGGAACTCGCCAAGACCTAAAGATGCATCTCTTACATGTTAAAGATTCTAGCTTAGAGATTTCAAATTCAAAATCATCTAAAATAAGAGCTTTTCATGTTACTGGCATAGTTTCTACTAATAGAAAGTCTCTTAGTCACCAGAGGATACACAAGGTATGAAACATCAAGTTCATCCAAATATACTGTGTATTTTTGTAGATTTAGAAAGATGTACAGTTTGATATACATTACTGTAAGTGTTACAGTTCAAATTAAATGTAGTACTATTATAAAAACAAGTATTTGAGTAATTCTAATAAATTACTCAAATATATATTTATTATTAAAAACTTTTATTTAGAGAAGAGATTAAATTTTTACTTAAATATCTCCATTATTCGAATTTGATCTCACAGCTAATGTATTTAGTGTGCTCTTCTGTTTTGAAAAACCTCATCGCTCCTTTTTTGTCTTGTAATTTTTTAGGATTTTTTCCCACCATATTTGTTATTAAATCTTGTTCCTGTGATGAAAGAAAAAAAAAATCTGCTTGGGAAAATCTTTACGACAAACAGCCTTTTATTAGGAAATGCTGCTGGAATGCCCGGCATCTCCTCGTCATCTTTAAGTTTTTGCCCAGATTGAGCTTTACTGTAGCGTGGAAGCTGAGAGATTCCTGGTGAAAAGGACGGATGTGGACTTGAGCAGTAAGTGACTGCAGCAGATGCTTGAGTGCGGTAGGGATTCCTGAGTTCGGTCGGAGGTTTCGTGTGAAAGTGCTGGCAGCCACAGCGTACAGACTTTGAGCTGAGGCTGAACTCTGGCTCTGCTGTCAGGCCGGACATATATCTCCAGCCCAATGAGAGTCTGATAGCTCTACCACATGGCCAAGAGAGAAGGACAGAAGGAGTAAGAGGTTTAGCCCCTCACCTTCCTCTTAAACCTATGATTTAATTCCTATGATTTTCCACATTTTGGAACACACAACAGCGAGAAAAAATCCCATCCATAAACAATGAATCAGATTTATACCACAGCTCTTACTGTAGCTCCAAAGGGATAAAATTGTTATGATTGGCAAAGTAGAGATTCTTCCCTCTACAGCCCTCTACACAGAGAATTTCTTATCAAATTATAATGCACAAAAATATGAACCGCTCATTCACATCACTGAATTATGCCTTTCTAAAACGTCTAATTAAAAATGTCCCAGAACACAAAAAATATAATACATCATTTTTCAGGCAAAATGTTAAAAATGTAGCACCTTCATGAAAAAATACAATCCAAAATTAATTTCTAAATTCTTCTCAATCTCAGACGCTGCAGTCCTAATCCACAGCTTTAACCAGGAAGCATTTATCAAGTATTACTGAGAAGCTGATTCTGTAGCCGGTATTACTGAGACACATTAACGGGTAAGAAAAACCCCTCTGTGTGTGCTGTGGCATTTACGCAGGTTGAGCAGGAGAGCATTAGTGGTTTAAACCTCTGCACTGTGATTAACAATCACACACACGGCGAGGAGCCCGTGTTATCCTTCTGCAACGGAAAAGCTTTTTTTTTGTCATCAAATCCTTCATTCTTTCTTCTTGAGGAAAAAAGAGGGAGAGCTAATACCACGAAATGTTCTCCAATCTGCTTTAAGAAAAGGAAAAAAAAGAATGAGACTGTGGGAGAAAAAAAAAACTCTCAATAAAACATGTGTGAACGAGGGGTAATTGTGGACAAATGCAGCATTGAAATTCATTTTCAACTCTTTACACACCATTTCAATCTTATTTTCTGCTTGTTAGCCACATCTTGTTGGTGAGGGTCAGCAGGACTGGCCAGTATTGATGGGTAATTGTGTATAATTCACTCTCTGCTCGTGTCAATATGCATTGTTATTCATCGCTCTGTCTGTCTAAACAGACGTTTGTAACAGATCTACAGTTAGCCGTACACAGAAACACACACAGTTGTCTACCGGACACATGCTGAATAAAGAAACCCTTAGGCTTGTCTGTCTATTGCAGTTAGGATGCTGAAACATCAAATCACATTCAGTGTTTCTCTATTAACTCCTGGAATAAAGACAGGAAGCACAAACACACCAAAGAACTCCACATTGACATGGCAAAAAAATATCAGCTTCTATTTCCCGCTCATGTTGCCTCAACATTTTTTTGGAACTATAGCTATTTTAGTAGGATTTTTTTTTTACACACAAGGTGATGAGAATACATTTAGAATCAAGCTGTTGAAGAAAAATAATCAAAGTCGCATGTTGCTACGAAGAGTAATTCCTTTTCATATTTACAAATATGATCATTTTGCTTCAACAGCACATCTCAGAGTCTAAAGAAAGTTGCAAACAATTACATAATTAAAATGTGTCATACTTTTTTAAAATACTTCTATAAGTAGAAGTTCCCATTCTCACCTGCGTTATAGCAGCTATAAATAGTCGTTCGCTCACAGGCCGCTCTTGGATAATTTGCCATATTATTTAGAAACCACAAATTAGTGTGAACTCCTCCTTTCAAATGTGGTAAAACTTACATTTACACTTTTACCTCTGACTGTTACAAAGCATTAACACTGGAGACTCCTAACATGTGTGTTACAGAAACATCTCCATACATGAAACTGTACCATATCAGAAAATATTTGAATTATTATTTTATGGGAACAAGCACATGAATTATAAATAAGCCTGTGATTCACAGCTGCACTATAGTAAGTGATGTTATTCTAGAGAATGATTCAATAGTTTCAAGAACAGAATTAAGAATTTAAGTGTGCTTTGATATAGATGTATAAATCAAGCCAGGACACTAAAAACTGGAAACAGGATGAATAATGAAAAAAGGAAACTTAAGATAGTATCTAAAGGTACAGTTTGTGATGTTATAAAGTGTTTCAGAACCTGATGGTATTATATATTTTAAAGAAACCTTAAAAGAAATACAATTCACAATAATGCCATGCAATGGATGTCAGTAGGTGCTTTGTCTTAGGATTCTGTTTCCATTTTTTGGGGGGCAAAGAATTCAGCTCCACAAGTCATTTACTCTTATTTCCTTAAACACAAATGCACTTTTATCAGCGGGGATGAATATGGGCTAATCGATGTTTTCATGTAATTTGCATTTCAAATCATAGGCACATGGCCCCTTTAAACTACCCAACACTGAGAAATGTGATTTCATTTGGTCTGACCTGTGGGGAAAGCCCGTTGCTGACTGGGTTCATGTGGTTGCTTGAAGCCGTCGGGTTCATGAAGGTGTCTGAGTAGCTGGAGAAGGTGTGGCGATTGGACGAGAGGCCGTAGGCGGAGCTACCGTCGGCAGAGAGCCCCCCCTGGTGCATGGAGGAGGGCGGGAGAGGCTGAGGTCGATGCAATGTGCTACTGCCATCTAGATTGCAAATGCACCATGTATTAGAATGATAGCAAAGTCACAGTTTATTATCAAAC
Source organism: Clarias macrocephalus (assembly GCA_011419295.1). Lineage (NCBI taxonomy): Eukaryota > Metazoa > Chordata > Actinopteri > Siluriformes > Clariidae > Clarias > Clarias macrocephalus. The sequence continues at coordinate 21,064 of JAAGKR010000437.1, read as the reverse complement.
ACATGACTGGTTCTTACCCTGGGAGAGGGTGGTGCTAGGATATGTGGTCTCTGGAAGCTGATAGGTTGGAAGTGTTGGCATTCCGGTAGGAGGAAACCCTCCAGGTAACAGGTGGTTAAATGCTGCCAGCTGATTCGCTCCTGCTTGTTTGCGCCACCTGGCTCGTCGGTTACTAAACCACACCTGGATGGAGAAAAACAAGAAGTCTGTCAAAAAGAGCATGCAATTTATTTGTCAATCAAATAAAAATTATGTTTCATATGAATGTATCTATAAAAGAATATCTTCGAAAGTCTGTGAAAACGCTTTTTATTTTCAACAAGTTCTGTTCAGGAACAGAATATATTTAACTGCATGTAATGTGAAAGAAGCTATCACACAAGCAGCAATGGGTAAAAATTTCGCAGAAGGACGGCCATTTTGACGCAAAAGTGCTTCGTTCGATCTGCTGAAACACTTTGCCTCGCTCATTAACCATTAGACACAGTAAGAATAAATCTGAATTTTCGTTCTATTCAGAATTAATAACCCCAAATATTTATTGCTCAGACATAAATGCGCACAGTGGGGATGATTGAGAGCGTGTCCCTGTGGGATAGTGTGTTTTATCACACAGCGAGACCCCTGTTGTTCTTGCTAAGTGCCTGAAGCTGTGTTCTGTGTAAACAAGGCTCCCTGAGCTGCCATTTAGAGAGGCTGCGTGATTACGAGGTCGGTGGTAGACCACACATTTCCATGACACGGACATTCTCTCGGACAGTTTGACCAGAAGATCGCAACAGATACGTTTTAAGCAACATTTTAAGCAACCCATTGAGGCTCAGTCAGAGAGTAAATTCCTTCTTCTACATAATCCATTGTCATCAAACTGCAAAATAGGCTCCCAGTGAAGCGACTCTAGACGCTCATCTTTAACCGACAGTAATTTACACTTTGTAAAAGGCTTCTGCTTGACCAAAACATGAATATAATTAGAGCACGTGAAAAGGCCCGGCCCATACTGACGGCAACCTGTTCCATTTCACCAAGACAAGGCCGGGGCCCTGTGTGCGCTAAAGGTTGAACGACATTGATCTATGCCTCGCACTGGCAATTCATCCGCACTTAATACACTGTCAGCGCAGTTCATCTACTGTTGTGTTTCAAATGGCCTAGTCCATTGTGAGGCAGGATGAAAGAGCAGGACAAAGAACTCTCAATACAGCGAACTGAACACTGGACACAAAGAGGGGGTGTCCCTTTTTAAACAGGCCTTTAAGAGTTCCACTTTCATGGTATGCACACAAGGACACACTCTATTCGGAGGCGGTGGAACCGCAGACACACTCGACAAAACACACATGCACAGACACACACCCACACACCCTTACTCACACACCCCTTTCTTGCCCGACTCCCCCCCTTTTTTTTCAAAATGGTATTTATATTGTCTGTGTGCAAAACTGTCAGGTCGCTAGCAGCTAGCGTCTCATTCAAACCGGCTTCAATGGACCTTTAGCGTTTGATTCGACCAAAGATGACTCTTAACCATCTGTCAAGTGTTCGGTTCAACCCTCCCCCCACTTTTTTCCTTTAGTCTTTAGTAAGAGAAAGTGACGCCCACCCTTCCCCCACTTCCAGACTATAGAGCTTCTGAGGGGGCCCTTTAACTCGGACCCGAGCCTTAATCCAGAAAACTCCGGCAGGGAAAAAAGCAGCAAAAGTCTGCCTCATGTCATCGACTGGCTCCATTAAGGTGCGCTGGAGCGGGTGGCTAGGCTTGAACTGATCCCCTACTGGGGTTGAATAAACAGGTCTCTCCCGGCCCTGGGGCACAGAAGCTGGGATGCACCACTTCCTTAACTTAAATGACTCTGAAACAGTAGCAGTGCCACATGACCTATGACCCCAGGACCCTACTCTTGACCCTGTCGCTCTTTTAAATCCATAGTGCTAAAACAACACAGTGCTTGTGGGTGTGAACATAAAATTTCTATATGTGGCATAAAAAGACGACTGTGATTCACAATTTATTTATTTATTTAAAATGTGAACACAATTTATTTAAAAATGTGAACATGCTTCTACAATAACAAGAAAATTCTGTGAGTTAAGAACACCTTCACTGAGGTCTACTGTGTGTGTGTTTGTCTGTAAAAAAAAATGGTTCCAGGCCACACCAGCTGCATTTCTCAGCTGGATTTAAGGCTCTGCTCTGGACCCTGATCACAAAGTCACCTTGGACAGTCCTAGTTTTCCCTCCATTCGACAATCCAACCTAATTCCTCCACAGAGGCCTGTTTCATCCTTTATAAGCATTTCCTGTCTACTGAGACAGATGATCTGAAGCAATTTGAAGGACGACACTTTCAGAAACTGTGAAAGGGTTGCTGCATATTAGAACAGGACACGGTGATGGTGACAGCGACAGTTAAAGCATTTTTCATCACCTGTGTCAAGGCCATAATAGAAGAAGCAACATTTGGTTATAGACTGGAATGAAACAAAATGTTAGTTTTAAACCATTCTGATGTAATGCTCTTTTACCAATGTAAAGTTGTAGATAGATTCAAAGGGAAAAGTTATTTTTTAAATGTATAAACATTTCGTCATATTCATTGCATCTCAGAAGATTTTTATCTGAGATTAAAGTCAGAATTCTGAGATTAAAGTCATAATTGTAAGAAAAAGGCAGAATATTAAAGTTAGAATTCTATCAGGATTCTGAGGTTAATAGCCAGAGTTTAAAAATAATAATAATTAAACTATAATGATTAATAATAAATATTAAATAATAAAATATAAAATATAAATAATAAATTGTTTATGGTGGCCATAATCTTCTGTAGTGATGAATACCAGTCAGCCATAAATAACCAAACCACTGATTTACATTTAGTCAGGCACCCAAGAGATACACTTTTTTTTTTTTATCTTTGTCTTAATTTACAGGTTCACTAAATTCCTAATATGAACATTTGCAAAAAATTAACAATCTGTAACATGTGTAACATCAGGTCAACATCACAGCATTGTTAACAGGTAGAGAGATAGAATCATATGAAACTTTCTCTCTCTCACTTACACACACGCATACGTGCGCGCACACGCGCGCACACACACACACACACACACACACACACACACACACACACACACACACACACACAACAACAGCCATGATAATTAGTTCCCTATGTTGCGTCATTCTTTTCACTACCTGACTATGTGTCCTACATGCATAGTAGACTACGTAGTGTGTAGTGTGTCATGTGATGCATGTAGCCAACCAGCACTCAGCAGTGTCACTAGCCCCACCCAGTTCCGGTTCTTGTTGGTGCCAATTTTAATCAGATATGAGAAACCTTTCATCTAAAAATTTAATTTATTTCTATTTCTAGATTCTGATGCAAATTTTTTCCGGTTTTGTGTACAATGATTACACACAGACACATAAACACATAATTACACACACACACACTCACACACACTGACAAGTGCTATGCTAATTAATGTAGCTGTTAGTGCGCAATGCAGGGAGAATGCGAAAGGATTAGCGTGATAAGTATCATAGAATACAGCGCAACTCAAAGCAAGTAATTTAAATTCTAATAATAAAAAACTGTTCGTACATTCACACAGATGCACTGCAACAAATTTGCTCGTCTGCAATCTACACCAAATCCTATTTATTCTTTTATAGAACATAAGCTCAGACTCTGAGGAACGAGGGGCTTGCCTGTCGGGCTGGGTGGGATTTCTGTGCAAGAAACTTACTGTAATAAATCCAGGACGCGTCTCAATACGGCTATTACATATAGCAGATCACGCTAATACTAGCACTCAGCGCTGATTTGTTTTCTCAGTGTCAACGGTTCTACTACAAGCAATAAAATAAAGTCCTCTCTCGAGCTGCTAGCATAAAGACAGATGCTACCACGATCCTGATTCGAACCTCCTGCCAAATCGATTTGTATGCTTCATAAACAGGCAATGTTTATAGCTTATTAGATTCTACCTGTAATAACGTCATGCGCTGTGTTCATTAGTGCTGAAAAGAGGATCTTTGTGATGGAGCTAAGATGGAGATAACTAGAGCCAGTTTGAAATACGTCAGCGCAAATGAAATGAGAACGCAATCCAGGTTTAGTGGAAGAAGGGCTGATTTACAACGAGCAGGATCTTCTTCATGTTCTGTTCCTAGCCTTTGGTCTTTACTCGTCTTACTTTCTCCATAAATGTCCTGCACTTTTACATTCGACCCGGCTAACGTTTCAAAGCAACAGCAACAAGCCTCTCTCTCTCTCTCTCTCTCTCTCTCTCTCCTCCTCCTCTCTCCATCTCTCCCTTTCTCTCTTTTTTTGCTTCTCTCTGGGAATCACCCTGGCCGTTAGCTTTCCAGTTCAGTCTAGAGGGTAGTATTTGGTGTTTGGGTAGACCAGAGAGGCCGTCATACCAGCGTGGAACTAATACAGATCCGATCGCGCAATCTATCAACCGGGGCAATAAAAACTACACTAGGGGTTTCTGATGAAGACAGATGGGATGAGGCGTCAAGTAGGAGGGGTCTGGAAGCGGATCTGACACAGGAGATTCTGCTTCACAGTGAACACTTTGATATACGTAGAGTTATCATAGTTGTCATATCTCATCACGTTTAGCATTTAAGCAGAGATGTTTAACAGCTCAGAGGTCGTGAGACATCAAAAGCTTAGCTTTGCCTTGTGTTGAAATAGTATCCGTGGCTGTCTGCATGCTACAGTAGCAGCCCTGTTACCAATAAGTAATTTTACTACTAATATTATTATTATTTAAACAAATTAAAGGAAAAAGTTCCTTGGACCAGGTTACAAACAATCAAAAGTAGATTTTGATAGTAGATACTTTATTATTTGTTTATTTGGAAGACATTTTGCCATTTCAAGCAAGGATTTATAAGGATTTATTCCAAACAATTATTATAAATAAACACATACCTACTTAAAACTTTGTACATTTAGACACTAGGGGGGAAAAAATCCAATAATATCAAGATGCCTTCCTCATAACAATGTTTCTAATTACAAAAAGATATTGTAGTGAGGTTTATCTTGTCAGAAACAAACTTTGTCACTAGTTTCCACACAAACCAAGACAAGAGTAACATGATAAAACTTCACCCGCAAATTTGAACCTCGGTTGTCTGATATGTTTTTGAGAATACTCAAGTGGGTGAAGAGGACACACAGATCTGACGTGTAGATAATCGAGGACTGGTGAGGATGGACCCCTGTCCAGGCCTCTTTCCCACCCCGCTGTCCTCAGCTTCAGCCCTACTAAACTGACATCTGCTGGATGGGTCTGCACAGCTGCCAATGAGCAGGTCAGCAGCGCTGCCAAAGGCCTGTCTATTAGCTAGCATGAGAGAGCCAAGTATATAACAAATGCCCCAAGTTTGTGCCCAAAACCAGACAAAGGAGATCATAAAATTTTCGTTACTGTTGTCTTCCAGAAACCTGTTATAAATGTGGTCAGTAAACCTGCCAAAGCATTTGTTTAAAAAATGGATTAAGGTTGCTATGGACACAATTTCCAAGTTTTGGAAGTACAGTAGATAGAGAAAACAGTCTACAGAAGTGTTTCTGTTATTTTATATTTATGTGTTACAAAACTGGAAAGCAGGATTCTGCAGTGGCCATGTGTTTTTGTGTTTGTAATTTCCTTTTGTTCAGTCAAAGCAGTTAGGTTGAAACTTTTTCCTGCCACCAGTCAAGCTTCCATGGTATTTCTCTGTAAATTTGTGAGACTGGTTCACAGATCTTTTAGAAGGGCACACACTTTGGTGGGCACACACCACTTGTTGTTTTGAAGCCGGTCCAACAAAGCAGCTGAAATGAAGTCTCTGTGAGGATGCCAACAGATCATGAATTTGCGTAGATGGACTGAATCCAACCAGTGACAAAACCACTCATGACACAAAGTAGGGGAAATTTCAGGATGTCTACAATTGACCCCACACTCCCTACCACTCTCGTCCCACCCCCACGGCTGCTGGCTGAACAAGACTTATGGCTATTATTTACTCGGTTTAACCACAGTCCCTCTCTAGGGGAGACCTTTTTAAGAAAATTGAGTTTGAAATGACCTTTGGAGATTTTCAAAGTGTTTCAAAATTAGATTAGGAGGAGAAAACTTCATTAGTAAATTTTATCTGTAGACATGAATTCCTCAGGCCTTCACATGACATTGTTTAGCATCATTACACTCCATGACCTAGATGGCCCATAATTTTTTCCATCATTTTAAATCGTCTCATTTGTACATTTTTAATCTAGCTTACCGCCATTTGCTAAGGGAGGATCAAAGCATGACTGTGCATGCTGTTAAAGGAAAATAATCAACACCACAACACAGACGGCTGGTACAGTACCAGTCCAAAGTTTCCATTACCAGCATACCCTTAAGTGTTCTATCCCTCATTTACTACGGGCGTATTTAAGACCCACATTTATCTTTCTTAGCTATTTATTATTACTGTAAAATTTGTGGTAGATCCATGAGAAAAGTTCCTATTGTTGTTTTTATCCCGCTGCAGTTATAAAAATAAAATCAACACCTTCTGACCAATCAGAATCCAGAATTCAACCACCCTATTATAATGTTGTTCAAAGCACACACTAAAGAATGTCTTATGCAGCAAAGCTGAGTTCAAACACTGCTATTTGTCAGACGTCTTTCCGGTTTCGCTCCATAACTCAAAATCACAGGAACGGAGTTGTCCATGTGAGTTTTATTTTAACAGTCATGCACATGCAATATTGTTTATTGCATCAGTCAGATTCTAACAGATGTACCAGATAAATGGGCCATCGATCTACTTCTGTCCCTGAGCTCATATTTGTCTAGAAGGACAACTTAAAGTGTCAAATAAAATGAAAAACAAGCATAGGATAATCTCTCTGCATTCTCCCAATAGCACACAAGCAACCATGTAGACATGGGTCCTTCAGACACATGCAAAAGCCGTTATGTTTTCTAGATGGCTCCTGAGTGCAGGGAAAGAGGGTCCATGAAGGGCAAAGAAAGCGAGGGATAAAGAGAAGGGAAAAAAAGCAGCCCCCTTTTCTTCTTTACTTTTATACAGGCTTGATTGATTAATGTTGTTGGGGGCACGGAGTCCCCAGAGAGCACGAGCGATCTGTGATACACAGAGTGGTTTACAAGTGGCCTGCTGTCTTTTAAGCACTAGGAGCTGATGGAAAGCCTAGAGGAGAGATGAGAAACTCATCAGGAATGCGTTTTGTCTCACTTTCTCTTCTTGTCTGTCCGTTTGCCCCCTACTCATCGTCTCAGAGACAACAGCTGCTGCTATAACTCTACTGTATTTGCTTTTTGCTCTCCATAAAATCCACAGGGTGGCAGAAAGCTGTCAAAAAAACATCTCAGAGGGTGGGTTGGATAATGATAAATGGACGCAGGGTCCCCTCATGATTTTCCTGAAAAAGTTTCCAGTGAGTTAAAACATGAAGTCATGTGTGGATAAATATACAGTATGATAACTGTGCATAATAAACTGAGACTAAACCAATTAGTAAACATGGCGCTAAAGACCTCTGGGCATGTCATCAATATGTAAAAAAAAAAATAAATAAATAAATTCAATTCAATTCAATTTTTTTTGTAAAGCGATTTTAACAATTGTCATTGTCATAAATAAATGATGCCTGCAGATTCACCTAAAAAATATATATATATAATCTAACAGAAAAACTACTCCATGATAACATATGTAGTGTATTGCTTTATATAATTTGATTTATTACAAATAAATGGAAAATATGATATTTCCTGCACTATGTACAGATTGCTTACAATTCTGTCATTGCAAATGATCATAAAATGACATGTTTTATTTGATGATTGTGCCATTCTGTTGAGGCCATATGAACTTGAGGCCTATAAGAAATAAAATGTATTTATTTTGCCTTCTCACTCATGTTTTCTTTAAAAAATGGGACACATCATGCAAATTCTCTTGCAAATCCTCCCAAGGTATGCTTCTATTGTAATGTTGAACATCTTGTTGTATTGGTATGTTGCGCTTAAAAAAGAAAAAAGAAAAAAAAAGTCTATATTCTATAGTCTTTTTCTCCTGATCAGAAGGTCAGTAGTTTCAGAGACAACCCCAGCTCCACCAAGCTGCCACTGTGGGCTCTTAACCCTGAAGCACTGTATCAAGCTTGACACTGCGCGCTGACCCCAGCCCTGGCACATGCAAAGACGAATTTCACTGTGCAGTAAAATGTGGCTCAAAACAACTTTGGTCAGCTTCAACTTTTAAATGTGGAAAGAAAAAAAAAGAAAAACTAATATATCTATAAAAAAAATGGAACACTAATGAAATCATAGAGGGAAAAAATGTAAAAGAAGAGTGCAGGACAAAATCATTCAGATTACACATTGTATATTTGGAGTTTATACATTTCTATTGTGGACCTTATGGATTGTTATGTTACTTTATCTGACCTATGCATATGTACACTGCTTTGTGTGTGTGTGTGTGTGTGTGTGTGTGTGTGTGTGTGTGTGTGTGTGTGTGTGTGTGTATGTGTGTGTATGTGTGTCTAACCTGTACGCGAGCCTCAGTGAGTTTGGTCCTCTGTGCCAGCTCCTCTCGGGTGTAGATATCAGGGTAGTGTGTCCTCTCGAAGGCCTTCTCGAGCTCCTCCAGCTGCTCGGCGGTGAAGGTGGTGCGACTCCGTCTCTGTTTCCTCTTCAGAGGCAGGTCCGGCTCTGACTCCACATCCGAACCCTCGTCTGTTCGGTGACCTGAGGTTCAACATCATGTTGTCAACAGATATTATAGCACTTTCACTGTCAGCTATTTTTCTGTTATCTGCTTATCTGTGCTCGAACAAGTAATGGAATCGTCTATTGATATGGTTTGTAAAGTAAGGAATAAAATGCTTCACGACAAGCGTTTTTAGCATTCGTCATTAATCTTTCAACAATTGGAAGTTACTTTTTACTTTCATAATTTATATTTACTTAATGAGAGACAACTAAACTCCTGTTCTCACTTCTGCTATAGCAGCTAACAGTCCTTCTTTCACAAGCCTCACTTTATTCTCTCTCATCTTACTCCAAAGTGTCGATACGTAAATAAACGTTTCCTTGCAGCAAACATCACCCCACGTCAACATTTACATTATCAGGCACGCACATCCTCCCGAATGATAGAAACAATAACATATTGCATTAATGTGTGCTACAGAAAATGAATCAACATCTTCTGACAAATCAAAAAAAAAGAATTCAGCGGTCATGTTGCGTTCAACTTTCCAAAATCTAAACAATAGTTGCCAAAGATAAACAGTTCTTTACCCGCAGCAATTTATGCACAAATGGACATGTATACAAAATGGCAATACAATGAACACAAAAAAAAAAAAAGAAAAGAAAAACGGGTGTAAAGCCGAGGGAGTGCAATCACAGCAGTATTAATGTTGTGTTATCTTCACACGGAGCCCAGGCTGCACTTCGTATGGGTTTTATTCATGTGTGGAGTCTTCAGAAACATAATCCTGCCACTGAGCTCCGGAGGCCTGGGGACAGCGCTGGGAGGGTTATGGTAATCTACACAGGACACCTTGCCGTTCGGCGCCTCTCTCATTCTCTCCACGGCGGCCCGAGGCTAGCCGCTCTGAGGCAAGCACTTCAAATAAGTATGTTTGATACTCTATTACTTCTGAGCCATTGAATTCCCTAGTCTTTGTGGTTTGGTTTGGAGCTAGGGTTCGAGAAACATATTACAACAAATTGTACATTTAGCCTCTTTTTTTGTGCTTCTGTCAAACAAGAGTACAAATTTAGCATCTTTTTTTGGCGCGCACAACCAAACTGCATTACAGCTAAAAAAAATAATAAAATTCTTTATCTCACATGATTGTCGAAAAATTGCATTTATGTTGCATATTTACAGTGGGCGGGTTTGGGGGGCTTGTGCAACTTTACCACAGAAAAGGTTCACTGCATTTTTTTCTGACAAGTGGAAGAACATGGACAGAAATGTTGCTCCAGGTTCTGTGTTCTTGCATCATCGCTAAGCGAAAAAGAACTCAAATTTAAAATAAGAAACGAGGGAGAGGATTGAGAGAAAGAGAGATGGAGAGGATGTGAGCACCTTCCCCCGCAATACCACAGCTGTGAGATGAGAGAAGATGGAAAATCTCCTTTTGAGACGCCGTGTGTGTGTGTGTGTGTGTGTGTGTGTGTGTGTGTGTGTGTGTGTGTGTGTGTGTGTGTGTGTGTGTGTGTGTGTGTGTGTGTGTCTTGCAAGGCTTTCACAAGCCTGGACCACTTCTTAGCATCTTTCTCCTCTCTCAGTCCAGCTCCCAGCTTTCCCCAGTTCATGAGGCATCTGCCAGGAAGACTATGTGCTACAGCACTGTGCCAACTGTGTGTATGTGTGTGTGTGTGTGTGTGTGTTGTCTGTCTGTCCATCTGTGCATGTACAAGCATGTTTTGGACATGCACCAGAATTCACAACAAGACTGAGGGCAAATACAAAATCTGTTAATAATAAAAAAGAGCAAGCAAAAAAAAATTGGCTGGGTCTCAATTCCAGCTCCGGAGTTTAATTAAACAAGGAATTATGGGATTATATGGAGACTATCATTACAGGCCACTTGAGGAGTCTTCGCCGAACGTCTTTTTTTTGTCTCCCTGATCCGAGGCTTGATGATTCTCAACGGATTACACGCGGCCGCAGGACATGAGTCCGCATTCATTAAATCAATTCTTGCGTCTTCCCATCTTTTAATAAAGATTGATTTTTCCAGAGCACTCTAGAAAAAATATCCTTGAACATACAAATTTGGACGTCTATAAATCTGGGAATATACCTCTGTTGGTTTTCATGACGATGTGGCACTGAGATTGTTCTTTTTTTTTGTGTGTCTCTAAGGCACCGTGACAACACTTGAGCTCAGTGCAGTGGGCTGTAGATCACTTTTCAAAGTCACCTGTGCCTCCCGTGTGTGTAAGGGGGTGGGGGAGGGGGTAAGATAGTGGAACGAGGCGCGATGGTTACGTGCTGCTGTGGTATTTTTACCTTTTGATTCCACATGATTCCACACCACAATGGCGTTTGCTCCAACTCTCATTCACTCACTACATTCATCTGTATTTGATTCAAATGAAAAAAAAAATAGTGAAATTCTGATACAATTTTGAAATTGTTGGCGTTGAAACAGTAAATATTATAAAAACTATAAAAATATTATAAGTATTCTCCTTAAGACCTGGATGTGCATCAGTGATTATTAATTAGACTAAAGATCTTCCCTGTAATATCGATCACTTTTTAAAAAATATTAAGAAGGCATCGGAAATAGAAGTCAACACAGTAGCTAAGAATGAACAATGTCTTCTCTTTTTTAAGTCAATAATTTTTCTCATTCATTGAATTAATACAGTATTCCATCTTATTATGTTAAATGTCTTGAATAGAGAAGTGTTTCAGTGAGTGTGTCATGCAGAATAGCTGGTTTATATTTCCAGGTCAACTCTGATCACACTGAAATGCACTACAGTGGCATTTTTTCATATAAAAAATATATATTTTAAAAATGACTTAATTAATAAATGTCCTGTTTCGTGAAAAGTTCTTACACACACCCAGGACTGAAGGTCAACAGCCAAGGACAAGGAGCCATGCATTATGGTAATGAAAGGGACACTAGCACTGATACACCAGAGAGAGAGAGAGAGAGAGAGAGAGAGAGAGAGAGGGCAGGATACGAATCCCATCTCTATCCCAGTGAGCTCCTCTGATTGGAATGATGGGTTTTTATCAGAGGGCAGAAGGCTATGACGATGTCATAAAAGACATTTCAGGTTTAATCTGATTTACATACAATTTTTTTCTGCAGTTATAAATCTGAAGACTAGTGATGAACCTTGTTTATTTACAGACTCGATAAAATGGCAGCCTAATTATCACCCTCGGTAAAAGTAAAATCCCGGCAGATGATGAGGTCAATACACAAACACTTCTCCCTGTTTTACAACAATAAGATACATCCAGATTAATCCCCCACATAATGACTGTGCTGTAATTCCATTTGAAGGTTGTGGGGATATTGATAAATGCCAGCTCACTTATCAAGCAATTAAAGTCTAATTATGTTGCATTCAGTCAGTGCTACTGCCAGGATGATGTTTTCCTCCAGGGCCTAATGTGATCTTTAACTAAATATTGACATGAGGCAAAAATTTAATTTGGCATGAATCAGGTGCAAAACAGATGTTCAGGCGAGGTTTAGATTCTAAACAACTCCTCACGGAGCAATAAGAGGTGGAAAGAGATAAAGTTGTGCCAGAAACAAAGAACTGTTTAACTGAATTGAATATTCTCATTAATTAAGAGCAGGCTTGTCCTGCGGGATCATTTAGACTGCTAATGATCCATGAATCATTTCAAATGATTCCATTCTGACATTCAAAACCATTTGAAATTAATGAATGTTATGGGAAAATACTGAATTGAATCTTAGGTATTAAACAATACTCAAGCATAAATTTAACTATAATATTATGTTCTATAATGTATGATATATAACGTTCAGAGAAATATCAATATATAGTATGTGTGTGTATCCTTTACAGTACTAAACTGTATTATGCAAAGCTATATAACCGATACTGTTGTTTACAAATACTGTACTGTATTATATATACTGTATTAATACATATTATACAATATAGACTAATCTTTAATTTAGCTTTAATGCTTTACATAAATCTTTTTGACATTACAAGAAATATCAATAAATATAGCACTCCGTACTGTACCATACTATAGTTACACCAGTATACTAAACTACATCAGAAGGAACATTAAAATGAATTCACACTACACTATAACACACTGTACCACACTACACTATACCACACTACACCACACTATACTATACTATACTACACTACACTACACTACATTGCACATTATACTACTCTACACAACACTCCACTATACTACACTATACGACATTATACTGTTGGTTACCATTCCTTGTCCTGAAAGATACCTGCTCTGCACGCTTTTATTGTTTTCTCAGCTTCATGTACACCTGATTTAATTTACAGGCTTCATGGAATAGACGTGGGTATGGTAGAGCTTTACAATGTGCAGGGCAGGGGGTCATCTAGGACCAGCACTGGGAAACACAGCATTATACTATGCCACACACTACACTAGACTACATTACACTACACAACACTATATTGTACTACACTAAACTATGCTACGCTACACTGTATTGCACTATTCTCTATATTCTAAATAAATACTTATAGTATTTTACACTACACAAACTAAACTACATTGCATTACACTGTACTACATTATACTATACATTAAACTTCACTGTACTATGCTAAACTACACCATACCACACTATACCACACTATACTATACTATACTATACTTATTTATATGTATGTTATATATTTATATTTTATGACTTTAGTAAGTCAGTACAAAAAAACATTTAGAATTTTCAAACATTCGTACTCCAGCAAAAAATATATCTTACAAGAAACTGTAGGCCAAAAAAACGCACCATATTACGTAAAAGACTTTTTACGCCAAAAAAAAAAAAAAAGCAGGTGTGACAAAGCCCTCAGAAGGACTGTGGCTGGCTCTGCAGGATGCTGAGTAAAACTGTGCACACTGTACCTGAGAATATACAGTATATTAACGACAAAGTCTGGTCACAGCAATAATTGATATTTATAAACAGTCTTTACTTTTGCTTCCATCAGGCTAAGATGCCTTTAAAATTATAAATCACATCAGTGTCATTATTGATAAATAACAAGCACATTTTGCTCCTATTTCAGGATCATTTAACAAAAACTATCTTGGTTTCTGAGAGCTTCTTAACACAGTGATTAAAACAACAGCTAGTCCAGTGGGTAGCAGAGCTCATGTTCAAACCCCTGCACACGTTCAGCCCTGACATGAGGCAGATGGGAAATCCATCACCTGTCTCCAAACTCCTCCTTTGACCTCCCTGTTGCCTTTTTATTCCTCTTCTCTCACTCCTTCTCTCTCACCCCATCTCTCAAGGGACCTTTTCAGTGGTGGTCCTAATTAAAAGTAATAGAGCCTTGATCAACTCCAACTTCACAGCCGGACACTCCATAAAAAGACATTCCAGGAGATAAAAGGTATGTGCAGGGGATAAATGAGGGGATAAATGCATCAGGAAATTGTCTAACCTTTTCTCAGTGGTTATGTTTTTATGGAAAATCTACAATGGTAACATTTTCAGGTCTAAATGCACAACAAATTACCTGGGATAAAACCATTTCATTCAGACTGCAACTGAATGATATATGATATATGATATATCTCTTCCTCAACTTACCTGCAATGAGAAATCTGATCCTTACAAAACAACAACGTTTACCTTGAGTTAAGCAAAAAATGGGAAATTTTTGTGTCACTTACTGTATGTAAGACATACAGGGTCAAAAACTTTACCCTCACACCACTGCACAGAGCAGATGAAGGCAAAGATTAATCTTGAATTGCATCAGATATGAGAAATAAATCTAGCTGCAGAATTGAGTTTAATACAATTTAACAGCATCAAAACTCAAAGAAGAAGTGTTAAAGATCGCTGTTTGGGGGTGGGGGTGGGGGGGGGGTAATGGGGGGAACGAGACAATTGAATAGGACACTGGAGGTAGACGTGCAGATTTCACCATCACCCAAAATCCTGTGAATTAGTCAGGGATAAATGATGATGAAAGGCATCCATGACATGGTGAGAGGGTGGTAGAGGCGGCTCGAGCCTCGTTGGAGACGCCTGCCTTTGAATCAGCATTAGCTCAACATTACGGCAAGATTCCATGGAGCCTTATTTTAATACCGTAACCAATGGCCTCGATATCAGCTGTAGCTACTTCGCAAACTATCCAAGACAGAGGGACAAAAAAACAGACAGGGATTTTTTGCAGTGAGGCATTAGCTCATAATGGCTCATTTTGAAAAGCGTATTAGTTCCAGGATAATTACAAACAGGTCCTCACACACGCTTTTTTCTGGGACGAGACATGGAGCAGGGATGACACCAGTTGAGTGTAAATGACAACCAGCACCACCACCACCAGCACCATCACACACTCCCACCTCCGTAATCACAGGACCAAAATAACAGCACAAAATTAATCTTTTGCCATCTCAATGTATTTGGTTTGCATGTTTATTTTGTGCCTGCCATTGTGTGATTTGTTGTTGCAATCATGCTTTTTGTCAGTCACAGAAGAACACCCTCATTACACAAACAGTTCCCAAAACAAGACATCGTATCTGATTTGCTATCTCTGACGTCCATCTGCCTCTCGCATATCTCTCTGGCTTGCGGCCTGAATGTAACCATGCGTCTCTTACAGATAAAACTAAGATACCAGTGTGCCTACAGTGGAAGGAGAAGGAGAAGGAGGCGGTGGTCTTGAGGGGAATTTGTGGTGAGATCCAAAATCTGACAAGGAAAGAATTAACTTTTTTTTTTTTTAAGCAAGATTGCACCCAGATTTTTTTTTCACTGCTTTTAAAGTGTTTCAAGGGACAAACATGGTTAAGCCTAAAGACATAATGTGTGTATGGAAGAAATGAGCCAAATTTGTAGCAATATAGTGGTATGGAAAATAAGCGAGAAAAAACACAAACAGTAGCCTCACTGTTTCCTTCAGCCAAACACTACAGTAGATTTGGGTCTAAATGTGTGTTGACTGCAAGGGACCTCCGTATCGGCTGACTTTTTTTAATCCCAACACAACTCCCACTGAGGTTTGTTCATTCATCCATTCAGCAGCTTTTCTGCAGCTCTGAGTTGACCAGATGCTTACAAACACTGACTCAAAGGGCTACTTATGTGTTCCTCACACACTTTTTTTTTTGCAGAAGTAGTTTCATGCAAACTGCCTTAAACAAGTAGAAACATAAACTGGTCATAAGTAAAATTCGAAATTAAAATTATTTCTCCCGAATACTGCTAGAAGAATGTAGGGTTTAGGTTTGCACAGGATAAGTATGATAGAAGTGGAAATGTGTTCACGAAGTGTATCTTTAATGCTAACCAATTTAAAGCACTTATTGATGGAAGCTTGATCATTTGTAGTTCGCATGATCATAACAAGGAAGTAGGCTGCACCTGTTTTAGGAATGTTCCTCTCATTCACACTGGAATCATTTAAGATCCACTTTACCACTTATAACTGAAACAGGTTATAAGTCTTTGTCAAGAATTTGACATACTTTGTCAGTATGGGAATCAGGGGCAGCGATTGCGATCAAGGACAAGGTTTGAGATCACTGTCTGGGATTGGGAACAGTTGAAGGGGCAGGGGCAGGAATTGGGATCTGTAGCAGAAACGAGATCATTAGCTGCAAATGGGATCAATGGCAAGGATTCAGATTAGTGGCAGGGATTGCATCAAGGTAGAAAATGTGATGAGTGACATGAATTTGGGATCAATGGTAGCAATTTGGATTAATAGCAGCAACTGGGATTAATGGAAGTGATTGGGAATGATTGGCAGAAAATGGAATCCTTGTCAGGTATTTAGATCAGTAACAGGGATTTCAATTCACAACCTTATTATCAATAGCCCCATGCCTTAACTCCTGTGTCAGTGACTTGATATTTGACCTAAAACATTTCTCTGACACATTCTTTAAAAATTAATCTATATATTCTTGTTCCACATTTAAAACCTAAACTTAATTTTAGTGAGAAACAATAGAAATAAGTAAGCTCTTACTTGGGAGCGCTTACTGAGGAAAAGTGGGTAACCTCATTTCCAGAAGGTTTTTCATAAATATCAATCATAGTCTAGAGTTAGAGGTTGATTAAAATAACCTGATTTTGTAGGAAAAAATATGCCATATTTCCTGAAAACAAGTTAGACACAATGAATAAGGACAGGGCTACAATCCCACCAACACATCAGTAATAATTACATTATCGCACTTCGGTTATTAAAAATAATCCTGTCTGAATAGGCGTTTCGTTTTTGCTTCTCTCTTCAGGACAGCTGCCTTGAACTACCAAATGATCCTCATTGTCAAAACCATTCTCACTCTCATCTATCAGCATTACCGAATTAACAAAATTCTTGCACACACAACATTGGGATAAAACTTCTCATCCATTAGAAATGACAAGAGTGCCAAGTGAAAAAGGAGAAGAAAAAAAGTAAAAAGGGGAGGGGGTCTATAATCTGTGGCTCCCACAACAAACAATTAGATCTTTTTTTCTCTTTTTAGGAGGTAGAAAAGAGGAGGTTTTAAAGAGAGAGGGAGAGTGAGAGAATGCGGGCAAGAGAAGTGGCAGAGGCGCTGCTCTTTTATGGTTTCTGTCATGTGTGTGAAGACGCCGAGCGGTTGGAGGAGAACGGGCCCGGGGCCTCTCGGCTCCTTTAGCCCCGCATAGATGCCGCACACCAGGGGGCCATTAGAGCCTGAATAGGGCCCTGACAAGGCCGTGCAGCTTGGTGGGGTATCGATAAACGCTGACATATTGACTCCCTGTGCCCAAGCTCCAGGGGACAGGCATGCCTGAATATAAACCGTGAAGGGCTTGAAGGGTGGGATTATCCTTCCACACCACCACCACCACAACCACCACTATCTATCTAAGTTGTGGAAGTTTCTGGGTCTCGTTCATAAAATCTTTTTTAAGTTTTTTAAGTTTGTTCTTCTGAAACAACCATGCATATAGAGAGATCACAAAGGAATCCTAATCATGCAATATTAGTTGCTCTAAGCTGACAGTTCCTTGTACCACATAGGGTAATAAACTCTATGTTTCTCCCAGCTGTGTTTGTCTTTAGGGTCAGCCTATGATATATTAAGTTTACAGCTGTGACATAAACAAGAGCAGCAGAGATGAGAAAGCAGATTCAAAAAGGTTGTCCGGGTTTTGGTGCAAGAATTAAAACGGGTCTATGATGGCATTTTCCCCAGGCAGCATGGGCAGGATAAGACATACCTGGCTAAGACATAATACTGTCTAAAATATTATAAAATATTTAAAAGAAAACTCAAAAACTAATCAGAAGAATTGAAAAATATTCTTTGTTGTTTTTGTTACAAAGTCAAAAATCAGCAGTTTGCCTAATTCACTATCACTACAAATACAGTCAAGATTTACAATGAGCCTCATGACATGATGTTCTGTTCTCAAAGACATTGCCAATTACAATTATTTATAGCTGATGACAAAAAAGACAAAAAATGTATAGATGAAGACAAAAAAGTCGATTCAAACACAAATATAGTAATAGTGACATCTAAAAAAAATCAGAAATACTAACAACAATGGCAAAGTAATAGGAATAATATTAAACATTTGAGTTTAATTTACTTCTTAACGTTTGTTTTCTTAATGTGTTTTTTAACAAAACTATTAGTTTGCATTTGCCCACATTTTTTAAGCATCTGTTAACACTTTCAGTGGTCATCCAATTCTCACATTTCTAATAAATCACTACTGGAAAGAAAGGAAGAACTAGTGATGCACAAGTAAGTCAAAATTGTTTATGATGCCTGACTTCTATGTTCTGTGTGAAATTACAGCCCTGGGTTAAAAAAAAAAGAACTCTCTCATACATCTCTGATTTGCAACACTCAAAGAACATATTTATTGTCCTGGTGGGTGTGTGGCTGAAGGAATGGCCAGACCTTAAGTGAAAATAATGAAGATTCCACTTGTGAAGGGGATCAGAAGCATAAAATGGGCGATGTTATGGCCCTAAGTAGCATGCGCTAATGGTGAATTTAAAGCAGCCGAGCATGATGTGAATGACTCTAATTCATCAGTGTTCAAACTACACGCACGGCTCCAAACTTAATTAGTGTTGCCCATTATGTGGGGCAGTTTTTCTCCATTGTAATGAAATTAGAGGGGAAATTCCTGTTGTCTTTTCCACTGCGCCTTAGCGGTAAACAAGCAGCTCATAAATAATCCGGTACACTGCATGTGCCCATCCGAGCCAGCTGTCAAAACGGACAGGCAGAGAAAATCAGAGATGACAAAAAAGTTTTTCCTCATGTACAGGATCATTATACAAGCCAATCAAGCAGGTGGTGCAGTCTCTGAATAACCACACCGAGGTAAGGGTACCAAGGTCATCTTTTAATTTATAACCTCTTCCACAGAATAATTCTGCTTTAACATCTCATATGGTTAATACTGAGCAAGACATTATTTATTTGCAAAACTTTATTTAGCATTTAATGCTATATATATATGAATGTTTATAATATTTATTACAGAGAAAACACTTTTATCCAAAGCACCAGCATAAATCTAAAAAGAATTTCCCACCATTGGATGCAACTAATCGCACATTTTAAGCACAAAAACACTTTACAAACTGTACAGATGTAAAGCAAAAATCTAATCAGAGATTTTTAGACTATGTTTTTAAACATTTTAATTTAAAAAAGATTTAGGTATGTTATAGCAGTGAATTAGAAAAAAAAAATTTATTATAATTTTAACAATTTTATGTGAAAACAATAAAAATCTGAATTAAAATTGAAAAGTAAAAAAAATATTTTTTGCTTTTTTTTTTACATTAGTTATTTTAAATACTTTTAAAATTATATGTGTATGACGTTACATAGTTATACACCACAAATAAAGGACATTAGGTTTACATGTAAATACTAGTAATTTCCAGAAAGTCTAAAGGTACAGACTAAGATTTATTGTTAATGGAGAAACTCATTACATTGAAATTAAAACCTTAACAGAAAGTAAAGATTTGCTCATGAAACAGTGTATTGTTTCTTGAGTTATTTGTGTTTCTGTCACAAATAGTGTAACAGGACTTTTATGAGAAACAATAAGGTACTTTATATGGCGTCCTTCAGTAGAGTGATATGTCAAGTAACAGAAACAACATCACTACTGAACCAGAATTAAAAAAGCATGGCTTAATGAGAATGAAAGTAGTTAAAACGCAATAATATTTGCTCCAAAAAGCAGC
The DNA here is from genome assembly GCA_011419295.1 of Clarias macrocephalus. Taxonomy (NCBI): domain Eukaryota; kingdom Metazoa; phylum Chordata; class Actinopteri; order Siluriformes; family Clariidae; genus Clarias; species Clarias macrocephalus. Next base: position 1,036 of record JAAGKR010000437.1, on the reverse strand, counting down.
AAATACAGAATAAAAGCACAACGAAAACACTCAACAGGTAATGTGTTTCACACAAAACCCCTGAAACAAGAGGCCCTTCTCTTTTTGTTTGCTTTCTGAGGGCTGTTTCGAGTGTGTGACAAGAAATCAACTCTAAAAGGTCCAATTTAATCGGAATTGCTTCCAGTCTAAGAGCAAAATACAGAAGCCTGGAGTCAAAACCCCTTTGGGAATTTATTTCCGACGCTGAGGACCCTCATCCTGTCCGAGATGGATTGGAGCAGAAAGGGCTTTTAGAGATGTCATTTTCTCTCGTCATGACAAACACCTAGTTGAAAGTGACAAATGTCTTTTCCTATTCCCAGTCTCCTATCTCCTGTTCACGAAAGGCTTTTGTCTAATGAAAGTGATGACCTGTGATCCTCAAGCCATATCGACCCAACAGGAACACACTTCTGTCCTATCAAAGAGTTCTTAAAGCTCTCATTACATCGCATGAGTTCATGATAAACAGATCTTTAGCTTAACGCTGGAGTGAGCCAAGAATAAATTGGATTGCCGATACAGACACCTTCAGGAGTAGCAGTTTGTGATATTAAAGAAGAAAGCAGCAATCAAGAAGAAAGCTGGGGAACTCGAGACGAGACCCACCAGAGCTCCAGCTCCTTAACTCGAGCATTATTGATCTTTTCATCATCTGGTACTTTTAACTTGTTTGTTTAGAGAAGCTTTATCCCTGCTAATAGCTGTCTCTGTGCGTAATCTCCTTCATTCTGGGTCATCCCTCCACACATTCCCACCCCCTTTTCTAAACCGTTTTGTGTGTGTGATGGGGTTCTACTGGGTGAGACAATTGTGTTGCAAATGTGGACACCTGCCAGGGTGGGGAGGGATAAAACCACCACGTCACATCACCACATACCATCACTACATCATCACAGGACTCATGTGTACACAAGGGTTTCAGGAGGATGAATCAAGAAAATACTTTTATCTAAAAGATATTACAGCATGAAGATGTTAAAATGTTCTATCAAGGCATGCAACCAACCACAAA
>JAAGKR010000436.1:0-204071 GCA_011419295.1 Clarias macrocephalus | reverse complement strand
CGTACAAATTATGGTATGTTGTAAGAGCTCCCCATGTTCTGCTGTTGTATATACAGTAGTAGTTAAATGAAAGAAATACAACACACATGTAATATTTTGGATATTTTCTTTCTAAAGGGCTGGGGACATACACTACTGTATATTGGTACTTGGAAGTTTTTTTTGTTTTGTTTTGTTTTGAACAGTTGGATTTTTGGTTCTGAGAAGTTCTGTACAGTATGTCGTTGCCTATGAATGTATTCTCTTTCTGAAAAGACAAAATATATATTTTTAAAAACAAACAAAAAAGCATAGATTTAATCATAAATTAAATCTATAAATCAAAATAAATCATGAATTTAATTAGTAAATTCACCAAATGAAAGTGTACAATGTGAGAAATATTGAAGTATAAAAATAGGAAAAGTATAAAAAATACACTCTATGTAAAGTGGCACATTTACCTGAAGGTGTTGTGTGTCATTTCTCTCTCTCTCTCTCTCTCTCTGTCTGGCAGTAGATTGTATAGCATGTCAGCAGGAACAGTTCCTTTAACTTATGCTTTTGTGTTTGCTTTGACTTTCAGGACTGACACAGCTTTTGGGAAGCGTTTTCAAAACCTCACGAATCAGGAATAATCTTTTTTTTTTTAATTTACAGTCTAGGAAGAAAATATCATCAAATGAACAACATGCAAGCACACTAGCATAGCAACTGAGTATAAGTTAGTTGTTCAGATTTCTGTTTTTGGCTGATGTTACCAACCTGTCGAGTGAGAACTCCACATCGGCTTTCATACCTTTAATTCTTGGATGTCTCTCCAACATTGAAACGCCTCACCAAGGTACGCGGCTCTTCACCACGGCTGGTTCATATAACCTTCTGGTTACAGTTTTGTTCTTCAGACGTTCTTCTCTTTCCTTCTTGACAATGCATGGAGGCTAGTTGAAAATAATAGGACAAATCATCAATTTACCCTTGAACGTGTTCCCTTTGATCATTTTCATTTAATATTCATCCTACACTTTAAAACCACAGAAAAGATCTGGATAAATATTATCAGTTACTACGCAATCTATACACGGCCTGAGGGTTAAAATGAATGTTTCTTGTTTTGAATTTCTGTTAATGGAATATGTTAGGCTTAATGTTGAATTTCGATTTATCTCTATGTTTGTAGCTTACAGAACAATTTAATTAAAACATAAAAATGAATCAATAGTGTAAAAACCTTACAATAAAACTCAGTAATGTAATACAGACCCCAAATACAGAAGCATATTATGGCTGTATAAGAAATAGTACTTGTACAACATGCACTCAAAAACAATTCATGTCAACTCATGGGCATTTTCTTTTTTAAATCACTACACACTGATCACTAGGAATTTCTGGCTCAGGATTACTGATGGTTGTCATCTGTTCCTATTTTACAAGCAAATATAAATACTCTTGTAATTAACAGGCTACTTGGTAACAGTACTGATGTACAGACGTTATGCTTTGAGGCATTTTTGCCTCAAGAACTAATTATAAATGAGGCCTACACTTTCTTTAATAATTAGCACTGATGTAGCAGGAAAATCATTAACGGCAGGATCTGTGATGCAGCCTGATGTAAGAATATAAAAGTCTGTCGAAAAGTGTTCCTTCCTTTGCTAATTAACCAATTTACCAAGAAGGGCTATTTATAATTAATGGAATATGTGTTTAAGCCATTTATGGCTGCCTTTAATGAGTGAATAAAACACTCAAAACCCACAGTTTCTAATGCTATAAATAAACCAGAAAGTATTGAAAAAATACTGTTAAGTGCATCTTCTTAAAGGTATCTTAAGGAAAATGAAAACTTAGCAGTTTAATAATTAAACTTATACATTATGTTAAGTTTTATATATAAAGAATCCACCAACCATCAACCACTGACCCTGAGAATGTGGATAGTGGAAAGCTTGGATAAATGAGAAAATGTTTATTGCTCTGAATAAGGGGAAATGCTGTGAATGTTGCATTAATACAAATCTATAAATAAAATTACACCTGCTCTTAAGACAAAAATTATTGACACCACTTTGTGCTAATTCTACCCAGGTAATCTAATGGCAACCCTTTGGTTTAACTCTAACTAGCTCTGTGTAATATCTTAATGAATTGAGCTTTTAGCTTGATGTATATTTACAGTATGTTTAGGAAATTAAAGTAAGGAACCTTATTGCAAAGTTAGATTGCTTGTTTGATATCAATCTAGATTTAGCTTCAGTAACTCCTGCATATTACAGATAACTTTGTTGGTTGTCATCTCCGTATCTTTAGCAATGACTCAAGTGCACGGAAATCTTATTAACAGCATTATTTAAAAAATAATACATAAATTTAGTCGTTAAGACACATTGTTCTCTCCATGCTCCTTTTCACACAGATGCCTGCGCTCATCACTGACAATACCACAGCAACAGCATATCTTTCCATTGAGCTTGTATAGATTTGCCTGGATTCATTTACTGTAGCAGTCATTAGGCCTATGTTCAATATAAGACTGCTGGGTACACATGGGTGTAGGACTGTGTAGATGCTTTCCTAAACCAAAACTACAGTAAGACTTTTGAACACAAAGATTACGACAGAGAATAAAAAAAACAAGGTGATGGGTTACCTGAGCTTCATGCAACTAATCCTCAGAAAAGTAAGAATGTGTGTGATACTGGCTATGAAGCTTTAGACTTGTCTCACCACCAAGTGAAAAAAATATATATATATATTTTTTTACTAAATAATTGACTACGCTGCAGTACATAGTGGATTGTGAATAGATAAAAAAAAAAAAAAAAAAATTATATATATATAATACGTTTTTATATATATTGTTTTAATCCTGAGGAAAATAATCTGCATAAAAGTCTGAAAATGGCACTCATTTTGTAGCCAAACTTCACTCTCAAATAATATATAATAAAAGAAACAAAGAACAATTACTAAAATTAAAATTCTAACAAACTGTAAAATTACAAACAAAAGTAAAAAAGGAAGAAATATACCGTAGTTCATGATCACCAACTAATGATAACAGTACACATCTAGCAAACTTGAGTCTAATTAAAGACTAATTTTAATACTATTTAAAAAGTAAATGTTGTCCCAGTGGATCTCTAAGTAAGGTCTGTGCACATCCCCAAGGATCTGTGAACCACCGCTGGGGTTTAGGGTTACAGTGGTGGAAAGCGCCTGCATTTATATTTTTCAGCCTACTGTATGTGACTAGTCATTGAGTTTGACTGAATTTGATCAACAAAAAGAAACAGCCTACTGTTCTGAGAGTATAGTATCTTTTGCATTTGTTTTTTTTTTCTTTTCTACTCCTAGAAAGCCAACAAGAAGTTAACTGTGCCAAAGGCACATTGAACAGTAACCAAGGACAAAAGTGCATAAACTATTATTGATTGTTATGAGCAAACCAGCAGGAACATAAAGAAACGCTTCTTCCTGTTGAATGCACTGCCAATAATCATGGAGCGAATCAACAGAGACAAGTAAAGTAACAGCCGCTTCATGTTCACCTGGATTAATCCACCAAAGCATAAGAGTAAGTAAAGTGGACATGTGAAAGGAAAAAGAAAATCTTGATTATTTTATTAATTCAAAAAGCATTTAATAAAGCCTAAATACAACATGTAATTACTGTAGCTATGTACAGTAACTATATACTGTAAGTCTGTAACAATGTAAATAAGCATAACTATACTACTAGTAAATTCTATTAGAAACTTAGTAGGTGTTCATTGATTTTTTATACCAGGAAGCTGCCAGAAGTGCAAAATAATTTATATTAATGCACTAATTATAATATTTTATCATTTCTATCGAAACAGCTAATTCACAGGACGCATCATATAACTAAATAATATTAATAAACATAAAAATAAGTTTAAAAGATTATTATTATTAATAATAATAATAATAATAATAATAATAATAATAATGTGAACTATGTTATACCCCAAGGCCCACTTTTACGACCCTGTTATTTTATTAGATTCATCCTGACATCCCTGAGGTGAGCCTATGAGGTGAAGAACATCCAGTCCTGTATGTGAGCAAATCACCCCAGCAAAACAGATTTATGCCATAGTAGAGCCATCAACTTGGCCATCTAAGAGCTGCCTGGCACTGGAGAGCCTGTTGAGGTTCTTCTGCTCCTGGGTTCTGCGATGGTGGGCCTACAATCCATGCTTCCAAACAGAGCCATGCTCCTCGCTCAGGTAATACTGAGCGTTCGACTTTGCTCACAGTGGCTTCATTATTTTTTTCTTTTGATTTCTTATTTCAATGTAATATTACTTAACATAACCAATTTACTCACTTTGACTCCTATTATACATTTCAAGTGATGTGGTAGACTAAACAGGTTCAGAGACAGACTTTGCCATTGAGAACTATGACCTGTGTGCTGCATTGATTAGCAATTTGTGTCTTGGCACAGCTCTTTTATATCTAATTATTTCTGGGCAGGAACAGTGCCATTTCAAAAATGCTGGAACACATTCATAAGTAAGAAAAGTGTGTGCCAGAATGCAAGTCTGTAGTCTCCGTTAAAAAGAAAAAGGAAACAGGCAAATTTGCATCTAATTTTAGTGTTTGATGCTGAAACAAAGAGAAAAAAGATCAATAATTTTGCAAACAAATTTTTTTATTTAACCTATTGTGTTGATTGCAGGAATAATATGTTCAGACTTTGAGGACAGCACCACCTGTTGGTAATAAAGGAATACTGCAAGCTTTAGCTGCAAACCATTCTTTTTATGTAATTAAGATTACACTTCAAGGACAGTGTATACATATTTAATTAAGAACAAAGTCCTTTATATAATCCATTAAAGTAGGAAAAACAATGCAAAAAACTGGTAGATAAAAAAGTCCTACATGTTATAAGTGAATTTACATACAAATTTATTTAGAGAAAAACTGCTCTTATACCATAATGGTGATACATTTTTTCATTCTAATTGGATATAAGGTGTTGATCAATTCTCTATATTAGCAGCTCTGACAGTAGGACCAGCTGTAGGGAAAATCAGAGGCTCATTTCAATGTGTGCATTCTAATTCAGTACATTATGTTTCTACAGCAACAACTTGCACAGGGACCTTTGTAATGGACACAGCTCATCTATACATATAATAAAACTGTAAAGTTGGGGTGCCTCTGCATTGGAAATATTTGTGAAGAAAAGAATTTTACAGTAATTGATGGTTTTTGGAAACTTTGTATGTTTGTGCACACATCACGTAAAAACTACTGAACAGATTTAAATGCGGTTTTCACAGGTGTATTTGGCTGAGCTTGAGATAACATATAGGCTTTGTTTCAAGGCAGGCAGCCCATGAGAAGAAAAGATATGCTATTTTGAACCTTAAATGGGGAAACACCCTTACATTATAAAAATTAGACCTTGAAAAAAATAATTTGTTCATTTCAAAATTCAAGAGATGGCGCTGTATATATTTTAAAAAAGTTAATGAATGTGTGCATTCATTAAATTCCAAGCGAATGAAGATGCAGGCACATCTAGTAATAAAAAAAAAAAAAAAAACATTACCTGGACAAAAAAAAAGTACACACACTAAGATTTCATTCAATCAACATTAGCTTTGATTAAGAAATACATTTTGGCCCTTAGAAGAGCCATTAGAAACCAAGGTAGCCATTATAACTACAATAATAGAGAAAAATCAGGTTGGAAAATGGTACCAATTTTGAATTTAATGGAATCAAAGGCTAAAAAATAAATGCGCAAGAGTGAGCAAGAACAAATGGGGTTCCCAAAGCTGAGAGTGCAGATAAGAAAAAAGGAAATTGAGTGAAACCGAAACTGTTGGTCACTTGGATCTTAAGAACAGCTCAGTTTGGTGTACATGGATGTGGATCTTTGTGTATTTATCCCGCCTCAGTGAATTAAATATTTTTACTTTTTAAATGTTTGACTGGGTCAGTGTGGCTGAAAACTGTAGAAAAAAAAAAATCTGATTAATTCATCATTTTTCCTCGCCTTGTTACATTAAGGGCACAGATAAAGTAAAATTACTGTCAAGCTCAGTAGAACATTACTTTATTAGGGAAAAGGTAACTCACATCTTCTTAAGGGCACGATGCATGCACAGAGTATCCAGTGTGATTCTGTAAAGCTCACACGTCTTGGTATCAAAATTCAGGAAAACATTTTGATTGTGCATTTTGTCTTCACAATGATCCTACCCTGTATGAGGAAGGCTAGCAGAGAGAGGGTCATCAGCATGCTTATTGAGTTGGATTAAGTTGGTGCACAGCAAGCCGACACCACCAGATGTTTTGGAGTTGTTAGGAAAGCCATGTCCAGACTATGGAACAGATCCACTGCTAATTACCCTACAGTAGGTCTGCTGGTATTCCGGGGTTACGCACAATAACTCGTCAGACTATTCAATAACTTTTGGGTGCCGCTGGACGTGCCCCATCATTGCCTGATTTTTTTATTTCTGGTGCTGATGTACACAGAGTTCTGTATAAAATTGAGCTGTCTTAGTTTCAATAGAAATAAATGTAATAAGACATTTATATATGTGCAATATTTACTTTGTCCATGAGTATAATAGATGAGAACGCCTGATGTGGAGTTGACCCCAAAGGTGTTCCACTCTACCTAGAGTTCTCCCACACCAACCTTAAACTTTTAGTTTGGGTATACTCAGACTCATTTCTCTCCCCAAGCTAAAAGTATTAGTTCACGAGTGCCGAGTATCATGTGTCACGTATGCGCCTCTTATTTTGACATCGAGCGTCAAGTGATCACAACTGAGCCAATGATTTTTCTCTCCCTTGTGCTGCGGAATTATGAGTATAATAGGTTAGAACACATGATGTGGAGTCGATCCCAAAGGTGTTCCACTCTACCTAGAGTGTTTCCACACCACAGGGGTAATCGTCTCCCCTGCTGGGTCTTAGTGCTCGTCTATTACTGGTATAATCAACATCTCCCTCTCCCTCCTGTGTGCGCACACACGCTTTATTATATTATAAGGTGCTGGTTCATTTGTTTGTTTGTTTTTTTTTACTTTTCAGCAGTGATTCCGTTAGTATTCGCTCACGCAAGTGTCATAAGAGAGATTTCTTTTTTTTCCCCATTAAAACAGTGTTTGCGTTGTGTGTGTTAGTTGTGAAACTTAAAAAGCGAGGTGGGGGGAGGGAGGAGGTGTTTTACTGTGTAAGACAAGGCGAGGGGCTAATTCCACACACACACACAGGTACAAATACATGGCGCCTGCGCACACAAACGGAAACACTTATCTGTCGGGATTTATTTTTACTTTTTTAAAATGTTAAGTGAAAGTTAATTTGTTTTATTTTTACGTATTTATTGTTTTGGGCTGTAGAACGAATAATTTGAGTTTTCATTATTTCTTATGGGAAAATTCTATTTGGTTTATGAGTGTTTTGGAATACGAGCCTGCTTCTGGAACGAATTATGCTCGTAATCCAAGGTCCCACTGTACTTACACACTGAAAATATTGTACATAATTGTAAGTTTTGGTATCTGGTGCCCTTTGTCTATTTTTTGTTCAATACACGTGAGCTCCTTCCGTGTCGAACCGCGAGAAGTCGAACCGCGGTCAGGTTTGAATCGGTGAAAATATATAACTTAAATAATAGAAAAAACAACTATTCTTAATCAAAACAAGAAAGCTACTTTACACCTTCATTCAAGCTTAAAAATGTCTTGAAGTATATGAATATGACGCGCATTAGCCATGAACATACATGCTGCTATTATCTTTGCTGTTTTAGCAGAACAGGAATTACATTTCTTAATGCTTCTGGTATTTCATCACACTCCTTAACTGCATTGCTTTCAAGTGGTCCGTCTACACACACTGTACACTCATCTACATGGTTGTTCCATTAATGCAATATTTACCTCTGCTACTTGAGACAACTTTAACGACATCTTGCTCAGTAACACTGCTGGCTCTTGAGTGTAGGTGTAATTAAATGATAAGCAGAGACACTGAACTAAGCTCACAGTTTGTGCATCAGCTCCAGGCCTCTCTGTTCCTGTCCCATTCAATCATCTTTATTTCAGGCTCAAGGGCTTGATGATGAAAATGACTGTATTCCTGACTAGATAGGAAAAAATTTGTGAATCTATTTAAATGCGTTTTATTCCTGTGCAGGCTTGTGTGCTGAATGGAAAAAAAAAAAATCTCATGATTGTGAAAGAAAATATACAAAAAGCCCTCATCATAAAAAAATAGTTACAACATGCCTTGGGTATTAGATATCAAATGCAAAACCTAATTCTAACGACATGCTGAATCTAATTGCATTTGGACACCTTTACTAAAGAAAAAAAAAAAAAAAGAACAAAATTAATTTTTTTAAAAATCCACGCTTGAAGCATTTCTGTTTCGCTCGTCACTAGAGCACAACAATATCTCTTTATTGCAAAAATACCAGTTCCAGTTTCTACCACAGCATTTACAAACAAGATTCAAACTAGAATTAATCTCCATGTTTAAGACTGAAGGCTATGAATATCTGTATATACATAAGCATTTACACTATTCAATTTTTCCCTGTCTGGTTCACTTCATTTCCAGAAAAAAATAAAATAAGAGAAAAGCGAACAGACAGCTGACTACTGCATACAGTACTGTATCCAATACATCTGGCAAAAATCGACTTCATGTTAAACTTCTTACACAGAAAAAAAGTCTCTAAAATAGCAAAGAGCAATGCAAAAATACTCACCTTCATACAACAAAATTAGACTTCGTTTTTTTTAAGTCACTGAGGAAAAACTAGACTTTTTTTAAAAATTCAATTAGATTTATAATGATTCAAACCATTAATGAACATTTACTGACGTCATGTTTAGAATACAAATTGTTAAAGCAAAAAATCCAGCATTCACTTTTCCCAGACTGTTCAGCTTTTAGAGCGTTTTCACGTTTCCTCGTTCATGAGACAAACTGCATAAAAGACATTTCAATGAACTAGTGGTTCTCAAACCGGGACACATTAAAGCAGGACCAGGGTTTCTTGGTGCGTTTTTGTTTCAAAACCAAAAGATAGAATATTTATGCATAAGTTCTCATTTTAATTCGCTGTGTATAATTCAAACGTCAGTAGACTTCTTAGTGAGACATGTCTCTGACGTCAACTGAGACTCCTGATTTTCGTTAAAACTTTTAACAAAACAAAACAAAAAAAATTAAACAGGCAAATTCATAGAAGCATGAATAGCACTTTTTCTTTTTAGTGCTTACCCATTATAATACGTGGATACGATTGTAACTGATTAATGCTGTTCCAATTCCTACACAATAAAATGTAATGTTTTATTCTGATTATAGCATAAAAGAAAAAGAATACAGAAGTACAATCAGATTGCTAACCTACTTGGGTCTTGTTGCAACCAGGTTGCGCAAAGACTTTTCCCCCCCCCAAAAAAACCTCCTGAGACCCGGACTCGAGAGTACACTGCATTTTCTCCTCATTGTTCCTTTTTATCATCACCTTTGAGCTTTGAACAAACAGAAATAGGCTGGCAAATTAATTATACCCAGCGGTCCGCATAATTATGAGGAATGCACAAGGATATACAGACATGTACACTGCCTGGCCAAGAAAAAAAAAAATCACTAGGATTTAATTCAATAACCTTTAGCTCCCAGAACCACTCTTTCACAATTTGAGTCCTGGAATATACATGTTCCATCAGGGAATAAAATCTCTGGTTTTAAGATGGTCATTCAGTACATTCAGGTCGTCAGATGACTTCATTTTATTGCCACATGACGTGGCTGAGTCTACGCCTGATCAAATGAAGCAACCCCAGATCATAACCCTGCCTCCAGAGGCTTGTATAGTGCACACTGTACAGTACATGATTCCTTCTTACCCTGATGCACCCATCAATAGGTTCAGTCTGGATATATCACACCACATGACCTTTTCTCATTGCTCCAAAGTCCAATCTTTTGAAGAAGCCTTTTTTTCTGATTAATCTCACTAACAAGTGGTTTTCCTATGGCCACACAGATGTTTAGTCCTAATCCTAAGTTCTCACCACTATATATAGAAATGTTCTTACTTTCACAGTTAAGCAAAGGTCTGGTTTTATCTGTTGATTATTTCACCATGCAACTTCACCAAGCATTTAAGTGATGGCAAGCTGATGGCTCAGCACTATCTAGAAATTCTTCAAATCTGCTTAGTTGTTTACTTTGCTTCATGCAGCCCAATAATCTGACATGTTTTTTTTTTTTTTTGGCCAGGCAGTATAGTTAAGTGAAAATCATGTTATATTGGCGTGTATAACATTCAGGTCTCAAGAGGTTAAAAACCACCAAAGAGGTCTAGAATGCAAAACTCAAGTTGGCCCAAGCTTGAATCTATGTGGAAGGTTCAGTAATAAAAAAAAATAAATAAAAAAAAACGCTGGTCAGATTATTACTGTAAATAATAACAAACCTCATATTTGAACAGTAGGATTGAATTTAGGGAATTTAGGAATTTAAGGAGTCCTTGGCTGCACAAGGTTTAAGAACCACTGCAAACTTAATTAAAAGCAGGTCCCAGTTAAATCATTTTGTCTCTACTCTCATGTCCCACTGACTGCGAGGAGAGAAGCGGAACAAGCCCGGTTTCCTTCCCAAAAACTTTATATTTTATATGAAAGTGTATAATTAATTACACTTTTAGAGGTCAGCACTTCATGAAAATACTGATTTATATATTCAGTATCAGTACAGCATAGAAAACTATATATATATATATATATATGACTACATTTTAGATATAGATCTATAGATTACGCAGTTACACATATAAACATTGAAACATTCCCATAATAATGGGAAATGTACGTTACAACAGAATTACACTTCCTAACTTAACACTTGTGAAGTGCACTAAACCAGGTTAACGTAGTTAAGCAAAAATCACAAATCTCAGGCTAGTATACGGCATTAAGTTATATGAACACAGGCCTTGCATATACACTTTGTAGCATCTGTAGCTGCATGGTTTTTAAGCATCACTGTTAAAACTGTGAAAGCATTCATTTAGTGGCTGTGGCCCGCTGAATCCACCACATCATGCCTTCAAGTGCAACGTCTTCCGATATGGGATAAGATGAAATACTGAGTTTGGGTGGGATAATGCGGTGGCCTGAAAGAATACTTCACGTCATGACGTTACTAATATGTGCGTTTTTGCAATATTGGAGTATGATGGATATTTTAAGAGCAAACTTCAGATTTTAAACTGTCAATTTGGGTTTTGCTGTAACACATAACCAATACCTTGATATGATAATTTGGTCAGTTACACGTATTACACGTAGTAAGGTTTTAGGCATCCTTAGGAAGAATAATTTATTTATTTATTAATTTTTTTACCCACTGTATTTGTTAAATTGGCTTCTTTCCCGTCATGATCTTTGCTATTATTTGAAATCTGACGGCTTTTCGCAGACCACCACATATTTAGAGTAACGCTGTAAAGATTCACGGGTCAAAACCATAAGTACTGAGAAGGAACTGAGATTAATCAATATGTGCATCTATAGATCAGTAAAGTTTCCTTTCCTTATTACTGTTGTAGTAAAATAATATATATTTGTTTTCTGATTGAGTTCTTTCCCTGACGTTTTCAGATAAACTTAAACTGTACACTCAGTCATATCAGGTTGCATCTAATCAGCTGAAAATGATGTTGCAATATCTAATAAATAAAAATCCAATCTAAGAAATATGGTTCTAGGTCAGAGAGACGTACTTAACCGACTTGAATACGCTTCAAATTGCAGTTTGTGTTACTTAAGGTCGTCTCCTAACCCTGTGATGGTCATCCTCTGTGCTGCACATTATAACAAACTGGGTTAGTTTCTTTCTTAAGCCTGTCTCTACATTCCTGGTGCAGTTGGAACAGAGCTGCTCAGCTTTGTGCATTTTGCTTCGAAGGCAACTAACCATGCATATGAAGTTTAAACGAAGGGGGCGGAGTCACCCGTGGCGAACGGGACGCCTCTCGGGCAGCTCTGGAAACATTTCTCCTTTAACTGCAGCTACTTTAGCCATGCTGTTACACAAAGGGACTATATCTGGATCTTAAACACTGAAGTAATCAGTAGCATCTTCTGACTGCTTTGAGTAAAATCTGTGCATTAGGTCTTAAATCTACTGTAAATGATGCAACATTCTCGGCTCACTTCACAGCTTTGGTTGTGATCACGTTTGCAAAGTTTTAATAAAAAAAACAAAAACAATAATAATAATTAAAAAATACAAAATGTATATACCTGCCAGACGCAGCGTATGTTTTTAAGACTGGAATAAATATGTTTCATCAGCGTTAATGCTGAGCAAATAACGTTTCAGGTGTTTTTCTGATCTGCTGTACCTGGTACGCCTGTGACTTTAACACTGTCGGTTCCGGTTTATTTAAAAAACTTTTATAATGCCTACCGCTTTAAAATCCTTTCATAATAATTCACGTGACAAGTGTATGTATTTTCACACCGAAATAATCAATCCCATTCTGTCATGAGTGCTTTTCAGTGACACACTTGGCGTGTCATGAAGGTAGAACAGAAAACAAACGGAAATCTTCTCGCTCCACCAGTCGTCCCAGTCCAACATTTCTACTGCACTGGTTTTATAACTCATTCACACTTCACGATAGTTTCTCAACATTAAACAACATAATTTACATCACTCTGCTTATTCGAGAATGCAAGGTGATTTTCAGAAATCTATAATAAAATGAGGATTTTTTTTTTTTTTTAAACAGTTTTATAATCCAGACCTATGGTTCAGTAATCCAAAAATAGTAAGCTCTGTCTCAGTCTTGTCTTCAATTTGTGCTTTTTGTCCTCATAAAAATGCACTCTTACCAAAACACTGTAGTTAAACACCGATCACATTGGCAGGTCATTCGAGGAATGGATTATGTTCTTTCTATTGTGTTTAGTCGATAAAACACAACCAAGAAATCTAAATCCAGAGTCTAAAACAGTCTTCAGCCGTCATGATGTGCACAGTGCGGACACGAAGTTTGAGGCCATTCTTTATCGACTAAAAAAAAAAGAAAAGAAAAAGTAGGCTTTAACCAACAGGGCAGGTTGAAGGAGATGGATGCAGGAAGCGAAACTAAGAATTAGGCTGGTGTACGACTCTCCTTCATTCCCACTCCTTCTCATGCAGATGAATGTATGTCGGTATGTATGGGACGTACTCATGTAACATGACGCTGGCATTTTCATGATGTGGTGCTCCAATTTGCTTAGTTGGCCTGCCTGTAGTGATTTCTGTAGGTGATGCAGGCCTGGCAGTAGTTGCCCATGGGTTCAGATGGAGCCTGCTGGCAAAGGGAACAGAGCTGAGTGTGGGAATCACGTCGGGCCCTGAACGCCTGGCCATCCGGGTGACCTGTCCTGTAAGCAGCATTCCTAAGGTTTCTCTCTGGTGGCATATCCATACGCATGGGCTGAGCAGTGGGCACATACTGCAGATGTCTGGGTAAGCTGGCATGTTGAGGTTGGTGATGGGAAATGGCTACATTTCTGCTAGCAGGCATTGAATGGCCTGAGTGAGCCAGAGTGGCATAGCGGGGATCGGCGTAGTTCCGGGGATCAGGATGAGCAGCGGGTCCGACTTTGGCCCGAGGCACGGACTGCACAGGAGGAGCCGATCTCCAGGGTGCCCGAGGAAGAGTCCCGTAGCTCATTGCCACGCTGTTGGAGCCTTTGTAGTTGTGAGCTTCACCCAGAAACCTGTCGACCTTTTGGGGATCTCCAGCAGATACTAGCAAGCAAGGATAAACATTTTAGATCATTTACATGCTGAAAAATAAAGTTTAATTGAGGTCACCTCAGTGCTAACTGATCAGGCTAAATCAGCTTTTAGACGTGGACAGGAGAAAGAGCACTATGATCGGCTGTTCAGTGAATAATCGTAGGAGAAAGGAAAACAAAATGATCAAAGCAGGAGATCTTTAACAGGTTATAAAAATATAAAAAAAGCTATAAAAGCTGATTTTAACACAACATATGTAATGTGTTGATGTGAGGCAGTTGGCTTTACTAGATGTGATGAGATTAACAGCACTGGGGCATGACAGCTGCTATGTCACACACACATGCCGAGCCTGTAGTGTGTATGTGATGCGCAAGTGCTCAGTGAGTCACATGGTTACCTGATTGTCCTCGAGCGGGCCGCTGCAACGAAGACGGAGGGAGGAGAGCTTGCTTCTGAGGTGGGTGCAGGTACTCAGAGTGGTGGGTGAAGCCCGAAGGATTGTGGGTAACGGATGCGGCATGCAGGGAGGTGTTGGAGTGGCGAGGGTTGAATCGAGGGTCCACATGCTTAGCGATTCTCGGTGGCGGTGAGTCCTTTAAATGGATCAAAATAAATAAATGAGAACAGTACCAACCAGAGGAGTAGGAGAGATACAGCTACACATACAGTACAGACCAAAAGTTTGGACACACCTTCTCATTCAAAGAGAAGTTTGAATTGTATTGTGGCAAGAAAAAAGCAGCTAAGTAAAGAAAAACGAGCGGCCATCATTACTTTAAGAGATGAAGGTCAGTCAGTCCGAAAAATTGGGAAAACTTTGAAAGTGTCCCCAAGTGCAATCACAAAAACCATCAAGCGCTACAAAGAAACAAGGCTCACATGCGGACCGCCCCAGGAAAGGAAGACCAAGAGTCACCTCTGCTGCGGAGGATAAGTTCATCCGAGTCACCAGCCTCAGAAATCGCAGGTTAACAGCAGCTCAGATCAGAGAGCAGGTCAATGCCACACAGAGTTCTAGCAGCAGACAGATCTCTAGAACAACTGTTAAGAGGAGACTGTGTGAATCAGGCCTTCATGGTAGAAGATCTGCTAGGAAACCACTGCTAAGGACAGGCAACACGCAGAAGAGACGCGTTTGGGCTAAAGAACACAATAAAGAACTCAATAAAGAAAACTCTTTGAATGAGAAGGTGTGTCCAAACTTTTGGTCTGTACTGTATCTTTTAATTATGTGGTCTTTCCTGATTTTTATTTCTTTCTACATTGTAAAACAAGGCTGAAGGCATTCAAAATATGCAATAATCTCTTTTGATCAGTTTATATTGAGATGTGTCCACTACTTATGATCTGTAAAGTCGTCATAACGGCTCTAATTTAAGGTGCTGGTTGTTAATTGGTGATGTCTGAGGCTGGTAACTGGTAAAAATGAACTACTTCTTCATGAGAGCCGGCTTCAGCTTGGCACTTGATGGGTTTTGCAAATGCACTTGACAATACAATTCTTGCAAGAACTGTTTCTGAACAGCTGACCCCCATGTCTTAAAATATCAACCGCCTGTTGTTGTTACATAATTCCATAATGTCATGTGTTATTTAATAGTTTTCAAATCTGAAGTATTGTTCTGGAGTGTAAATAGGAAATCACTAACCAAAAAAAAGCACTGAATTAGAAGGAGTGTCTAAACTTTTGACTGTTGGTACTGGACATTCAGCCAAAGGCTGAATTTCAAGGAAATATTATGCTGAACACACATACCAAAGGCCATCTGCACCCTAAGGTTGTATTATAACTAGCTGCCTTTTAATCTTCTGTGGCTTGCCACAGTATTTGTTGCATCCTCAGATATAAAAAAGAAAATTACAGAATGACACATAAAAAAAAAAAAAAATAAATAAATAAAAATGCATGGTCTCTGTATATACAGCTCTGGAAATAAATAAGAGACCACTGCAAAATAACCAGTTTACTATTTTCTGGTATGATGAACAGTAATTATTTTTTGTCAACTGCTGACAATATTTCTCCTAAATTCAAAATACAGTGGAACCTTGGATTACGAGCATAATTTGTTCCGGAAGTGGGCTCGTATTCCAAAACACTCTTAAACCAAAACATCATTTCCCATAAGAAATAATAAAAACTCAAATTATTCGTTCCACAGCCCCCAAAAATAAATACATAAAAATAATTAATGCAATCTATAAAATGAAAATAAAACAAATTAGTCTGCACTTTATCTTTAAAAAAAGTACAAATAAATCATGACAGATAAGTGTTTCCATTGGTGCGACAGAGCAGAGTTTGTGTCTTTGTGAAGCCGGGAGGGGTGAACATCGAAAGAGCGTCTGTGTGTGTGTGTGTGTGTGTGTGTGTGTTTGTGTCAAACTGCGCGCGCACGAGCAGAGTTTGTGTTTGCGAAGCCATGGGGGGGGGGGGGGGGGGTTGTAAGGTGAGAGAGTGACGCTCGGTGTCAAAATAAGAGTCGCATGTGATACTCGGCACTCGTAAACTAATACTTGCTCGGTTTCCGAATAAAAAAATATTTTAAATCTTTGCTCGGTTTGCGGAACACTCGTAAACCACGTTACTCGCAATCCGAGGTTCCACTGTATAACTATTGTTATTTGGGGTGTATATTTAAAGGAAATTACATCATCACAGTGTTTATAAGCACTGTTCGCCAGATGTGGACTTTGTACTGTTAAAATGCCGTCCCTATTATCTACCGAGGGAATGTACCGCGAGCTAACCCCACTGTAGCTTTAAGCAAACTTCATGACACCATTAGTGCGGTAGAGACGGCTCACCCTGGCGCTCTTTTTTATCACAGCAGGCGACTTCAACCAGTGTAACTTACGGACTGTATTTCCTAAACACTTTCAGCATGTAGACATTCCCATCTGTGATAAAAACACATTAAGGCCACGTTTACAGCAACATACGCGGTGCATACCGGGCTGCACCCCGCCCGCGCTTCAGACACTCGGACCAGATTACTCTGTTCATGTATCCAGCCTACGGGCAAAGACTGAAACAAACATATCTCATCACCAAACAAATCAAACTTTGGACGCCAGAAACTGAAAGCACCCTCAGAACTCTTTTTCTCAGACAGACTGGGATGTGTTTAAAGCTGCTGCCACTCTTCTGTCAGTATACAGGGCTATGCCGAGTATGCTACTGGGTATGTTAGCACCTGTGCTGACAAAATCGTGCCCACCATACAAGTCAGGAAGTTCCCCAACCAGAAACGGTCAGGTATGCCATAAGCTTCATGCTTGTTCCCTTGCATTTAAATCAGACAATGTGACGGACTACAAAGCTGCCAAGTACAGACTGAGGAAAGGAAACAGCAGCAAAAAGGCAGTACAGAGAGAAGCTGGAAGGCTTCTATTCCACTGCTGACTCTGGGAGGATGTGGCAAGGCCTACAGCACATCACGGATTACAGGACCATCACCACCATCAGCTCTATAGATAGCCTGCCAGATGATCTCAACATCTTCTACACATGCTTTGAGACCTTCAATGACAGCACAGACAGGAGGCTCACACACACCAACACAACCGAATCCCCCCACGGTCTCATCAGGTCAGGCATACAAAGCGTTGAAGATAAACCCACGCAAGACAGCAAGGCTGGACAACAGCCCTGAGGCGAGCCCTAAGAGCCTGTGCCAACGAGCTGACCTTGGTTTTCACCTCCATCTTTAACCTTTCCCTAAGTCAGTGCACCGTTCCGACCTGCTTCAGAAACACAACCATTGTCTCCGTCCCTAAGAAGAGCCCGCCCACCTGTCTGAATGATTACAGACCAGTAGCGCTAACTCCAAACGTCATGAAGCGTTTTGAGAGCGTGGTGCTGGCCTACATTCAGAACAGCATACCAGACACTGTGGACCCCCTACAATATGCCTACCGGCCCAACAGGTCGACCTCAGATGCGATAGCTGCTGCCATCCATCATTCCCTCTCTCACCTGGAAAATAAAGACTCTTAAATCAGGTTGCTTTTTTATAGACTACAGTTCTGCTTTTAACACAGTCATCCCAAATAAACTCAGCCACAAACACTTGGCCTGCACCCTACACTCGGTGACTGGCTTCTAGACTTTTTGACTGGCAGGCCCCAGTCTGTCAGGACTGGAAATCGGACCTCAGCCAGTATCACTGCAAACAGAGGCACTCCACAGGGATGTGTCCTCAGCCCCAATCCTCTACACCCTGTTCACCCACGACAGTGTCGCCTCTGACAAGGACATCATCATCCTGAAGTTTGCAGACGGCACCACAGTGATAGGACGCATCACTTTCAGGGACGAAGCAGCCTACAGGATAGAGGTGGCCAGTCTAATAACATTGTTGTGGGAGTGTGTGTTATCCACACACCCAGACAAGACTAAGGTTAAAAAAAAAAAATTTAAAAGATGGTTAAAAGGGGTCAGCAGCAGCTGTACTTCCTTAGAAGGCTGAGAAAGTAAACGCCTGCAGAGAGTGCTGAAGACTGCTGACAAGATCACAAGGACTTCGCTGCCATCCCTGCAGAGCATTTATTATCGTAGAGTCCGCAGGAGAACTGCCTCCGTCCTAAAGGACCCCACCCACCCCGAGCGCTAGGATTGGGTACCGAAAACCGGTGTCAATACGGCACTGGTACCTATATATCCGGTATGTACCGGACCGAAACAGAACGCGAATTTCGGTGCCACTTAAGTGGCTAAACTGTCGATTAATATATTTGATCTCTGGGGCACCGTGTTTGATAGCTTGCGGACAACAGCTGGCACTATTGGTGTGGATGACACCAGCCTCGGTCATGGGTTAGGTGGCTTATGTTTTGTTGTTGTTTTTGTATTTACTTATGTATTCATATATACTTTAAAGTTTTAATATATTGTCCAATTTTAAGCATCACATTTTTTGTTCAATAAAAATGTATTCTTGAGTCATCCACCATCATTTTGTGGCTTTTGCAAAGTATCGGTTCAGGCACCGTTTTGGCACCGGTACCGGTTTAAAAGTATCGATGTATCGAAAAAAACCCAAACGATACCCAACCCTACCAAGCACAGACTGTTCTCACCACTTCCCTCAGGCTGGAGGTAAAGAAGTGTGCAAGCATGTTCTTTTTCAACCGTTTCCAACTACTGACAGATTTTGAGACATTCATTGCAGACTTTGCATGATCACCTGCACAATAATAATCATGAACAATCATTTGCACAATTTGCACAAACCACTGCAGCCTTTGCACACACACTGCAGGCTTTCTCTCTTTTTATACACATTATGTGTTGATATACATCCTTTTTTATATACCTATTCTTTTGTATACCCATATTTATTTTCTTACTATTTTTATTCTATTTTTTATGCTTATATTCTACTTTTTTAGCAGGATTCATTAGTGGGATAGCAAAGGAAGAATTTCATTGTACAGGAGGGGGGAACATGTTTCTTTACTGTGCATATGACAATAAAACTTGAACACATTATAATGATCCAAGATCATGCAGTATTTGCAGAGCTTTATTAACTCAAATAAAACAAAACGCAAATAATTTGTAAGCATTGTGTTAATGCTTATGAAATCAGTATTTGGTGGGATAACCCTATTTGTAATTACAGCTTTCATGCATCTTGGCGTGCTCTCCACCAGTATTTCACATAACTTTATACCACTCTTTTTGCAAAAAAGCAGACAGCTCAGCTTTGCTTGACGGTTTGTGAGCATTTCATCCTTCTCTTAATGACATTCCAGAAATTTTCTGGAGTAAATTGCAGTGGTCTCTCTCTCTCTCTCTCTCTCTCTCTCTCTCTTTTTTTTTTTAAAGATATGTTTGAAAACGAACTAAGTTTAATGTTTTACATTTAATTATGTGTTGCTATGCAACAGAAACTTGAGGAGTTCAAAAAGCAACTTGTTTTCAGTGATGAGGCCACATTTCATACGAATGGCAGACGAAAGTCAACAATGTTCGCATTTGAGGGAAGAAAATCCCCGTGCTACAGTTAAGCCTTGTGAAATCGGTTATAAAATCTAGATCCGTTTGAATATATTGTTGGAATTTTGATGAATGAATCTTTTATTTTCCAACGTGAAGACTATTTAATTTCATTCACCTAGAACATGCTGTTGATCACATATTCATAATTCAAATGATGTCAAATTTTTCGGGACACCCTGTGTGTGTGTGTGTGTGTGTGTGTGTGTGTGTGTGTGTGTGTGTGTGTGTAAGTAAAACATTATGCTTCATATACTCTCATACATACTGTGTGTTTATTTGTGTGTAAAAACTTACAAAGCTGCGAGAGGGGACAGGGTTCTCTGCTCGTCCTCTGACGACCGTGCCACTCAGACTGCGAGAGATACGACGCAGATTCTCAGCACTGTACATCTGATCCTCACTGGCTGCTACGTCACGCACCGTAGGTGTAACAGGCTGGCGGAAAAAAACAACACATGCAAAACACATGCAGTTCAAATTTAACATCCTGATAAGCATAAATGAGCGTCATCACTTATTTCAGTGCTAAAGGCAGGTATACAGTACAGCTGTGCATGAATTCATGTTCATTGACGCGCGCACACACACACACACACACACACACACACACACAAATGACTCACTCTGTGTGGAGGCGTGCTGATGTACTCTGGTGTTCTGTAAGCACTCCTCTCGATCTCAGCAGTGGGGGTTTTGGAGCGGCCAAGTGAGCCCGAGTGTCCAGATGTGAGTCTGCGTGCTGCAGCAGGACCTGCACAGATGAGGTCATGCTCAGGACAGGCTTTAAAAAAATTAAAAAAAAACCCCACAAACTTATAATTTTACACATGCTTCTGACGAGACAGAACTGATGAAAGAGCGACACTGTAGATTAAAGCAACATTTTGGAATATATATTCAACCAAAATCAAAAACTGAAAACGAGATAAACTTGTGTCTACCTACAGTAACTCTCAAGCGAAAGCTACTGTAGTGTACGAGCAGTTAGCAACACTGCTGCAGCTGATGGGACTTTTTGCGATTTGTATGTTTTTGCATATGCGTACTGTACGCCCCAACAACATAGCAGAGTATTTGTTTATACTTTCCAACACTGCTGCTGCTTCCCTAAAACCTGGGCTCGTCCCCGGCTGGACTGGAAATACTGTATGATCGCACTCCCCATCCTTTCAACACACTTGCACTTACTGTCCGTCTTTACTCTCCTACACCTGTAACCTCATCATTTGGTGCCACCCAATTTTCTTTCTTCCACCAATCCCCTTTGGCTTGCTCATTAAAAGATCTAAATCTATATCCGGATTTCTGCAAAGCTGTTTTGCGGCTGAATTAAATGGAATCGAGATCGATTCCGTGGCTGGAGCGGTCGTCTCAATTCTGAGAGCAGTAAAAGCCACCGCCAGCAGACACAGGAAAAGATTTCAATGCTGCAGCAATGTTTAACAGCAGGCCTGCACCATACCCAAATCCCTGTGTGATGTCGGACTCTAGTCCAGTCACTGCCTTTGTATACAAAATGAAAATTATCCAGAATTCTTTCATTTAATACCATTTCCTCCATTCAGAGACACTACAGAATGCAAATAAATCACTACCTTAGATGTATTATCTCTTATAAGCTGCGTCTTTAATACCCCCCCCCCTGACTCTTTACTCTTTTTCATGTTGTAAATAAACACCTTGTCTCCCGGTGGGATGCGGACTGGGCCCGCAGGAGCCTCGTGGTTTGCTGGGAGCCCGCAAGCTGGCCCGGTACAGCGAGTCGAGTTCGGACTCTTCACAGGACGAGTCACATTGCTGTGAAGCAGTTTGGGAATTGTAGTACTTGGTAACATTTTCAGCCCAGCGCTCTACAGGCATGGGCCTGGCCGGTGAGGTGGAGCGAGGCAGGAGGCACGGGGATGAAGGGAAAGATGACATGGAGCTCTGCGTATGTGGAGTGGTGTCAGGGCGCTGTGACGGCTTTTGTGAGTGGAGAATCTGCGGCTTTTCCTCTGAGGGATCTGAGGAAGTGGACGATCGAGGGACACTGAAGCTCCGGGACATGGGTGGGTGATGGTTGTGAGCGTCGGGTCTGTCTCTGGCTGACACCGGCACCTGGGCAGCGCCGTTTACTGTGGGTTCACAGGCAGAAACAGGGGGACGCTCCTGTGAGTCCGAGCGAGTGTGTTGATGCTGTCTGTTATCGGCGGGTGGAAGACGTTCAGGGCTCTCTCTGAAGTAGGAGTGGGAGAGATCAGGCGTGGATGGAGCCGGGGAATGGGGGATTATGGGGGATGGTAAGGGTGGGCCTAAGGAAGCTTCTGAGAGCGCATCCACAACCTCCTCTTGAGCATCTGTCAGAAGTATTTCGATCTTGACAGGCTGTTCACTATAAAATAAATAAATAAATAAATAAATAAAAGAGAGGAAAATGAGCACTTGAACAATAACCAGTATACACCTACAGTACAGTACATCCAATTAAACTCCTGGCAGCGAATAGGGTTTAGTCTATTGTTCAATGTTCAGGCGCATTTCCCCTGCAAGTGTCCAAGAACTTGTGGTGCAGTTACACCCAAGAAAACAAAATTCGCACAGGTCCTGAGAACAGAAATCGGTGTGTGTCTTGGTAAAATAAACGATTAGCCTAATGCAAAACCAACTCGTTCAAAGATCCTAGCCTTTAGCTATTAAGCGTTTCTAAAATATACTGTATATTTTTTTATAAATATTGATATTTTGCATAGGCTGCAAAGAAAAAAATGTAAACCAATCAAACGTATTTCAGTCTTAACTTTTTGCTTGTCTTATTCAGACCAGGAACTCCTGTGTACTCATTGAACATTGTCGTTCCATTCGCTAGTTCAAGAACCTCAGTGGAAACACGCCTCTTCGACTACATACAGTAAATGACGTGATGCCGTCGCCTGTGCGACCCAACAGAGCAGCAAAACCTGATGTCACTCTCCCATTATTCTTCTCCTGTGAATCTGCTGCCTGACAATTAAGCAGCTCGTCTTTTCTTACAGAGGTGCACGTGCGGGCGTTCCGGCTGGAGTGTGTCCATACACACACGCACAACACATCAGAGCCAGCAGCAGGTACCTGATAGGCAGCTTTTGTTCCTGCGCTTCCTCCCTCTCCTCCTCCTCCTCCTGCCGTTGCTGCTGCTGCTTCTCCTGCTGCTGCATGCGCTGCTGTAGGCCTCGCGCCTTCCTCAAACACTTTTGCATCCGAGCCTCAGCCACTGTCCTGCCCTGCCCGTTAGCACTGCCTTCATGCATGGCATGCCTGAGTTTGGCTTCAGCAGCAAACACAAAATGAAAGAAAGGAACAAAAACAAAATAAATGAATGAAAAAAAAAATGCAGAAAAAAAAAATAAATAAATAAAGATTTGTCATGGGATGCATGCAAACATATGCTTGGTAACAACTGAAGTATCACACTGAGCAGGATTAGAAAAGGGAAAGGAAAACTTGATTTGATTTGATCGATTTGATTCTTGTGAGTTTTCACAAAGGTTAAACTGCAACACTTTCCAGGAAACCAAAAAGAAAGAAAGAAAGAAAGAAACTTATGATGAATGTTAAAGTTTGTAAAATTAAAATGAGCTGCATTTAGCCATGGAACGAAATTAAAAGAAACAGTAGTCGGAATCAAAAAGTAAAAAATCTGAAAATCCCTCTAAGCTTCAATTCCTGTGGAGTTATTTAAAAAGAGGTGAGTCTCCTGTCAGCTCAGAATACTTGATAAGGATTTCGTCAACATTTCACTCGACCCGACTTGCCCGAGTGCACAGGGGAACTTTTCGAACGCAGGCACAGGATTAAGGTTGAGGTAGCGTGACATAGAGTACAGTATGAAAGACAGAAAAGTGTGTGTACATGTGTGTGTCAGTTGCACTTTAGGGATATTATACCTAAACATTTATACATTAAGACAAAAGCCAGACACACCGAGCATCTCGAGGAGACGAGTCATATGTGGACGACAGGGAAGACGCACAGACGTGTGTTGACATTTACAAACCAGGACACCCCCAGCCCTCCCCCAACATTCGAAGAAGCATAAAAAGAGGCTGCCATGGAGACATGCACTGCCCCAATCTCATGCCAACAATTGCCTCATGTTATTCATATGACAGCAAGGACGTGGAGACACACTGATAAATCCCCCCTGTAACAGGACATGCTACGCAAGTATAGTGGGATTTATTTGACTTCAAACAAATTACAAGATAAAAGAAGCAAGAAGGAATAAGATACAAGAAGATGAAAGGAATCCAAAAGTGAACAGCTAACTTTAGGATTATGGCAGTGACTCAGCTTCCTGGAGAATTACTATGACAACTAGTGATGATCTTAAGCCCAGGTGCAGGGCAAAGAAACAACTCGAGCAGTTTCTGACTCTTTTATTCAGCAGGAATAAAATGCCAAATAAAGATCAGGGTCCCAATTAAAAAGTAATCTGTTATAATATTTAAGATGTTTCTTTTAGACTCAGTTAACGGAGCTTGCGGTGGTGGTTATTAAAGCTGAACAGTGTGCATCGAAAATATTCAGGCATAAACCAACATTCAGTTTAAATTTGTTACATTCGAGAAGTGTTTATAAACTAAAATAAATAAATAAATAAATAAATAATAATAATAATAATAAATCAGCTCTCCTTAGATTTCGGAACAGATGGGACAACCACTAGCCCTGATAAACATTAAATCTGGATTCTGTCGTTTATTTGCTAAAATGTACAATATCATATGTGGCACGGTGGTGTAGTGGTTAGCACTGTGGCCGCGCGACAGAATTCGATTCACGGGTCCGAATGCGTGGAGTTTGCATGTTCTCCTCGTGCTTGGTGGGTTTCCACAGTTGTAAATTAGAAATTAGGTTAACTGCCGTTCCCAAATTGTCTGTAGTGTGTGTGCCCTGTAACGTATTGGCACCTGTTTGGTTGTGTAGGATAGGCTCCAGGCTTTGACAGGATCAGTGGTATAGACAATGAATGAATGGATGAATGAATATTCAAGCTCATTCTAGTCATTCTCAACATGTTTCCAAACAACAGTCTAGTAACTGGCAGGTTTTCAAGGACCTGTAGGAGACCTGAGACTATCGAAATAGAAGCAACCTTTATGAAAAAATGTTCAGTGTTTCTTCAATCAGTCATGAAGTACATGAACCAGGATTTAAGGTTTCCTTGTAAAACGTTTCCCCAGAGTTCCTTCCTCCCATAGTGCATCCTCGTGTCATCTCACACATAAACCCGGCCATCGACAGGATATGAAAGAAACTGTGATTCCATATCTTCCAAAGTCCAGTCCCTGATGTTTGAAGGGAGCTTTTGATGGTGGACCACCGCTTTCTCTCCCATTGTTCATCAATGAGCCTTAGGTGCCCATGACTCCGTCTCCGGTTACCTGGTTGCTGTTCCGTGGGGCACGTCTGGTAGGAACTAATAACTGCATACCAGAAACACCCTCCAAGACCTGCTGGTCTGTTTTGGGAAATGCTCTGATCCAACCAACACAATTTGGCCCTTGTTAAAATCACTCAAACTTACTGTATGCTTCCCCATTTTTCCTACTTTGAACACATCAATTTTCTGAACTCACTTTACTTTAGTTCAGTTAGCTGAAAGGGTGTACAGTACATTTGTGGATATGAGGCTTACGGAGTCCAGCCGTCTGAAAGAAACGTATTATAGAACTAGATGTATTGAGATATTCTGCTCATGGCCAATGAGATGATGAGAAGATGTACAGATAATCATTTTTGAAAATGTTGATGCAGTAATGCATGTTTTGTTCTACATATTGCATTCCACAAACAGCAGCTTAAACACACACGTACAGTAGAAACACATGGTGGAGATGGCACATGTGGAGCACAGCACTTTCAAGGTAGGTTAGTGGTACTTACACATTGCTTCGTTTACGACCGAGAGCGCGGCAGCGACCTCGCCTGCCTGCTCCAGCCTCAGAGACTGATCTAACAGAGCTTCCGCGTCCAGCACGCACCGCTCAAAGCCGTCCCCTTTACCTGCAGACGACACGCACACCAATGCACTGCATCACGCTGAAGCCCAGACACCCGCACCACACCTACACACTCGTGCACAGACATTAGGATGTGAATGCAAGCATCCACAAACACGCACATTGCACAACACAATGTGGTGAGAGCTAGGCTACTGGTTAAAATGTTACACCCACAAAATACTAGCACTGGCAACCCCAAGCATTAGCAAAGCCCCAGAAATGCCACCAGCTCTTCTCCTCCTTCGTGTTTAGCACTGTTAGACTCTGACCTTGGTTCTGGAGCTCATCCAGGTCCATGAACTTGCTGGGTTTGGGGTTGAAGCCCATGGCTGCTTCTTTCTCTTTCTCCTTCCTCCTCTGCAGCTCCTGCTCCCTTGCCCTGCGTGCCACCTCCTCCTGGAGCTCGTCCAGCTCGCTTCGGCCCTCTGCACCTGCTTGAACGCGCAAAAATGGGGAAAAAAAGGATTTGTTGAAATATCCCCATTTTGTTACTTTTAAACGCAAGTATGAATAAAAATAATGTTCAAATAAGACCATAATACAAGAGACACCGTTCTAATTACACACCTAAACTTGTATGACTGGTTCCTCTGATGGAGGCTTTGACATCCAACAGGAGGGAACTGCTGCTTTTCGACTTCTGTACACTGTTCCAAGCAGGGCCGTCACCGGAGGGGGGCTTCATCAAACCTGTGTCTTTTACGCTGGGAGAAACATGCGAGAACTCGGCATCAGCAGGTATCTCGGCAATGTGCGCTACGGTAATCGTGACATGCTGCAAGAAAACTTCTTTGCCTTCATGAGTAAAGCTGCACTCATATTAGCACACAACCATCTCTTCTTTATGACCCAAACGCAGCTGAAAGTGTTTGTCATTCAGGTAAACATATAAACTGTCCTGGCTGCAGTTTCACTTCTAACCACCCTCATTTCTAGTATGCATTTACTGTATACTGTATATGAAGAGTTATACAACAAAAAAGAGATACTTTCAAATGAAGCAATAAGTCTTGCAAACTGATAAAGAATCATTTGTGCATGCTTTCTCTGACAAGGGTGTAAAAGTACAATCATCAATATAGAATGTTAAAATGGTCTGTTATACAAGTGTGAATATTGTTTCATTTTGCAAAATGCTATAAATCCACTTCTGGCACAAGGCAAAATCGGTTTGCAGTGGTGTTTAAGTCATTTAATTTATGTATGCAATTTAGCATCAATAATATGTTGGTTGGTTTTTACAATTTTCTTTTCAAAAGTATGCTCATGCTTTGATAGTGAGCCATGGAAGCGAATAAAATCAAGGAAAAAGTTTAGATTTTTTTTTTTTTGCACATAACTTTTTTGATCACAAAAACTGTTAAAGATCATGAGAAACATTATAAACAATGCGAAACAAACAAACAAAAAAAACAACTTTACAGCATCATCGGTCATCTCTGCCAATCTGAGCTTCACTTCAGTCACTGACTGCAGCAGCTTATCAAAGTACAGGCAGTGTATCTGTATCTGTACCATACTGACCTTTCGTAGGCATGAGACTACCATGACATCAGTCACCGCAAAGGAACTGTAAACTGATATTAGGCTCCTATGCATTTTCATTGATGGTTACATTTGATTGACTGATCGGATTACCCTATGGTTTGTTACCATAAAGATCAAACAGTAACCTAGCAACTGATATCTCCTGTTCGGCTGATTATTTTCATATGCAGTATATTATGGTGGACTTCATAACTTATTTAAAAAAGGACAAAGTGTGTGAAAAATGAAAAAGGTCATGAGGATATTCATATGAGAAGTTATCATATTTGTTATCATAATGTGATTACAGTACCTCATACGGTATACAAATGTGTGAAGCCCAAGCCCTACTTGGGCTTCACACATTTGTACACCGTATGAGGTACTGTAAAATGCAAAGCTAGCAGTGTAATGTAGTGTTGAATCTCTTGTTCCGCACACATTTGTAACCATGAACAGAACACAGAGGCAATCGGAACGACTTACTGTAGAAACAGCTACTAAGGAGACAAAGTGTAGTTGAAGATGACATAACATTATCAGATTTGTCTTTTTGCTGAAAGTGGTACCATGACTGGTTTTGAATGTTGGAACTGGCATCCAATAAGTAAGGTCCCTTTCGCCATCCAGAAGTGGGCGGGACCAAGGTGAACAGATGTCATGGCATCATTTACACTTATCACATTTGGCAGACCCCCTAATCCAGAGCAACTTAATTTTTTTTTTATCTCACAATACATCTGAACGGTTGAGGGTCTTGCTCATGGGCCCAACAGTGGCAACTTAGCGGTGGGGTTTGAACCTTAAACCTTCTGATCAGTAGTATCCTACGGCAACCACTGAACCACTACACATCATGTGCAAAAGGGCAATAACAAATTTGCGCACTGACTAACTGCGAATGTCCAAACATGGACAATGAGAGCTGAGCAGGGCTTTATGAAAAGAAGAAGAAGAAAAAAAAAAAGAAAAATCACATTGTGTACCATTTTGTACTCAATCTCATTAAGAGAATGTTTGCCGTTATTTATCCATCACCTCAAAATGATATAAAAAATAAACAAATAGCTAAATTATTGAAAAACTCGACATAAATTCCTGACTGCGTACATTACCAACAATAAACTGCAGCCTTTTGTGATTCAATAATTGCACAGGATAATTGTGCAGCACTTAAAAAATAATAAATAAATAAAAATAAATAAATAAATAAAAAGCTCATTTTATATGAATGTTTTATAACTCAGCCATTTTTCTGTTACAGTTCATACCTGTGTGCGCCATTCACAGCTCCCTCTGTAATGGGGATGTCCAGGCTCACAGGACTGTTGCTGTTTCTTTCACTGCTTTCATAGCCGCTCTCCATCCTCTGGATGAGCCGAGGAGGATCCATCCTCTTGCCCTGAGTTGGTGGTAGCGTTCTGGATGCAGATGTCGCGCCAAAACGCATTTGATCCAGTGAGCCTGTCAGTGCCCCCTGGCGGCTGCTATCCTCAGACAACACGGTGCCCAGTGGAGCGTAGCCGGCCTGCTTTCGTTTATCTCTGCTGAAGATGCTGTCTATGTTGAGAGTGTCCCGGCGCGGTTTCCAGGCCGGCCTGTAGCGCCCTCCACCGGCGCTGGACCTGGACTCGCTGCTGGTGCTGTCGGCGGATAGCGGCCGGCTCAGGATCATGCTGCTCATGCTCTCCTTAAAGTCCCGCAGACGGCTCGAGCAAGGTTTAGGGGTGCCCCGAGGGACCTGTTTCTCTTTCAGGGTCTCACCTGAGATCAGAAAGGGCAGGGATGAATAAAAGTAACAGCAATGCTGATAGGCAGAACAAAAACTGCCCCATGATACACAATCATCAAGCTGTAATGTTTTACACAAAGTTAACTCAGTTACTAACAGGAACTCAAACTGTTATCGGTTTCACATTTCAGCACTTTGTCTTATGTTGCACTTCCTGATGGATCTTTCCTGTTGTGTGTGAAGCTCCATACCCTCACTGTGGTATCCTGCAGAAGACACCTCGTCGGACTTTGAGGTTCGACTTCTCTCATCGAATCGGCGCGGTCGGCTGGAACTCCTCTTCCTGTCCACCGCTCCACTCTTCCTATCTGTGGTCCCACTTTTTCTAGGCGTGTGGCGCTGTGCGGGCTCGCTGTCGGGGCCTTTGAAACACACAGTAAGGAGAGAACTACAGTCATGAAAGCGTTTCTCAGTCACTTGTTTGGGCATTTGCAAAAGCGATATCTAATGTTTTGTTTTTTTTCCTCATGTTGATGATGCGTGCATGGGGTGTTTGGACGGACCTGTAGTATCTAGACTGCTGTGTGACGCTGCGTTTTCGGGGTTGCACACGATAGTTCCCTGGGAGTCTGACGAGAAGTGTGAGGCCATGGACTCATGGTGCGAGTGGGTAGGTTTATAGCTGTAGCTGTCCGTCGACGAGTCTGTCCGCGTGTCGCTCGAAATGGAGGGCTCACGACCTGGGAGAAAAAGAAAAAGAAAATTGCAACGGACTAAGCTAAAGGCAGAAGTACTAGAAACTGAAGTATGGCATTGTATTCAGAAGGAGTGTTATTTATTTAAACACAAAAACGCCTGGAAGGGATCCTACATTAACGACGCAAATTTATCTGGTACCAGGCGTTTTTAGTATAAGAAATACTAAAGCAGATTATCCAAAATATATACTGTTCATACAAATATGTTTCAAGTTGTATTAGTGATCGAGAACTGCATGCATCAAGTGATCTACCAGAGTCCTCGCTGTCGTAGTAGGTTTTGGTGTAGTGGTGAAGGTCCAAGCGAGACGTCAGGTCCTGCACGGAGACCGGGGTGCCGCGGGGGTCAGCGTAGAGCAGCAGGAGCGGCTGGTAATGACCCTTTATGCAACGAGACACCACGTCCCTCCATTTCGGCCCAATCTGTAAAAGACAGACAGAAAAAGATTCAGGGAGTTGCAGAATTCTTCGAACCCCGCTCAAACCTCGATGTTTCCGCATGCAATAAAAGCACCGTTTTTAGTACCAACAAGCTGACGAGATCATTACGGAGGTTTTTTTTTTTTTCTTTTTTTTTTTCAAGAAGCTGGACAAGAAATATCGTTTTTTTTAACGAGCCCTTACCCTGAGGCGGATTTCCTAAACTGACATTCTCTCTGCTCCTTCCATAGTCACACGGAGACAGGATGCAAAAACAGTCCGGGAATAACGAACAAGAATGTGAGACGTTGAGTGTGTATGTGTGTGTGAGAGAGAGAGAGTATGGGTTAGTGTATGAAGTGTGGTGGCAGTGTGTCCCTGTTGAGGCCACACCCCACTGCTGTCCAGCTGGAGAGGATAAACAATAGCGGGATATCCTTGTTTTGAGTGCACTTTTGTACAGCAACAGTTGTGACTCACATTGGCCTGACGAGGAAAAATCGTGCAACTGCCCTGGATTGCGAATGTTATTGCGGAAATGAAGCCATGCTAGGCCCGAACCCAACACGGGGGCATGTTCTTGGAGAATAAAGGTCCGACAGGGTTTCTTCGTGATTAGATTCTTCTTAATTCTGTATTTTTTTAGATTATAGATTTCAAAGCAGTTTGTGACAGACAGGTTTACGCTGATTTATGTAATTCCATAAATACATAACATTCATTTTCCTTTTTAACCCCTTCCACTGAATTTTAGTTATGCCATCACATTCATTTACATTTAAGCCACTTAGCAGAGACACGTATACAGAGCGACTTACATTTTCACCTCATTATACATCTGAGCAGTTGAGGGTTAAGGGTCTCGCTCAAGGGTTCAACAGGGGCTTGAACATGGGACCTTTAAATAATAGTCGAATGCCTGAGCTACCCCTACCACAGTCAGTACAGTGAGTCCCTGCGCGCACTATGCACTAAATATAAAAATACCAATATACCTGTGACCATACTGGAACGTTCTCTCTCTCGCTTTCTATCTCTCTCTGTTAAGATACACACGCCGCTCCTTCCGGTTGGACATCTCGTTGCATGTGGTCTGTTTGGGATGCGTGTGGTGACTCTGGATGGTTCCACGATACAATTAAGATGGTCTTAATGGGTGGACTCGGCTTATCCAGTGCTGGCTTGTGACTCAATAGTTTAGGACTGAAATTCCCGTAAAACAGTTTTGTACCTGAGCCTCCAATAAGGAAAGTAGACCCCATATTAACTTAAACACCTCTCCTGCTATACTGACGTTCCAGCCGCCTAACATTCGGTACGACTGCAGATCAATCCCTGCTCTCTGATATCACCCAAGTGATGACGGATGTTGACTCTGGTTCCTCTCAAGGTTTCTTCTTCTTGCCATTTCATGGGGCTTTTCATTGAAAAGCTTTTCAAAACGTTGTTTTTGGTTTGTTCAATCATAAAACAGTTGATAGAGAAAGACTTTAGTTAGATCTAAAGTTAAAACATAGATAAAAGATATTTAATCGCTTTTTCAAGGCAACAACCAGCACCAAAAACAATGCTAGGAATGGATGGAGAGATGGAAGGATGGGTGGATGAATGGACCATGAAGCAGTCAATGTGACCATGATGTCGCTTTAGTAAATGAGTCATTATAGCCAGATTCTTCTCCACTCATCCCGACCGGGTTGATCATCTTGATCTCATTAGATGTGGTCATGGGTCCCAAAATAACATTGAGGTGACCAGCAATTACAGCGGGAAATAAAAAGGCCTGACAGCTGTTTACACATGCAAATACTCTGCCACAGCGAAACATCTTAACTGTGAGTACAATGTGCCAGCGGCCATGTCAGGTTTGAATTACACCCTGCTGTTGTGGTTGTACAGAATAACAGGCTTAAAAACCCGGGTATAAGGGGTGGGTTAAAGTTCCTCCAAACCACACAGCACGTATCCGATCATTTGAGCCGCCCTGCGACTGCACATCTGAGTAATCTGCCTGCGCGTGCTCGATTCGTCTGGCCTCCATGGTTTAGTGTGGAAAACAATACAGACATTTTTATCAGGCGTTTAAAAACTTTACATTTCCTCCAGACTTGAACATTCAATGTTTAATACAGGAGCAGAGAGAATTCTTTATATAAATATTCCCTTGAAGGCCACTACAAAATACTGTAGATGGATAACTTGTCACCAGCTTGTGGAAGAGACACATCTGTGGGACAGGACACACAATCGTTCAGGAACACCGCTGGCACATACAGTACAGACCAAAAGTTTGGACAAACCTTCTCATTCAAAGAGTTTGAATTGTATTATGGCAAAAAAAAGCAGCCAAGTGAAGAAAAAAAAACGAGTGGCCATCATTACTTTAAGAAATGAAGGTCAGTCAGTCCGAAAAATTGGGAAAACTTTGAAAGTGTCCCCAAGTGCAGTCACAAAAACCATCACCCAGGAAGCACTACAAAGAAACTGGCTCACATGCGGACCGCCCCAGGAAAGGAAGACCAAGAGTCACCTCTGCTGCGGAGGAGAAGTTCATCCGAGTCACCAGCCTCAGAAATCACAGGTTAACAGCAGCTCAGATCAGAGAGCAGGTCAATGCCACACAGAGTTCTAGCAGCAGACACGTCTCTAGAACAACTGTTAAGAGGAGACTGTGTGAATCAGGCCTTCATGGTAGAATATCTGCTAGGAAACCACTGCTAAGGACAGGCAACAAGCAGAAGAGACGTGTTTGGGCTAAAAAACACAATAAAGAACCCAATAAAGAAAACTCTTTGGATGAGAAGGTGTGTCCAAACTTTTGGTCTGTACTGTACATTACAGGATCTCGGCTGGGCGTTATTGCCACATCCCTGTTCAGTCCTGACCTCACTCCAAGCCATTTCCACATGTTTGGGCCATTAAAGGAGTCCCTGGGAGGCTAGCGTTTCAGACATGAAACAGGCAGTCTGATTACTCCTGAAAAAACTTTCTATTTTGATGGTGTCCAAGCACTAGGGAAACGCTGGGATAAGTGTATTAGTGTTGCAGGGGATTATATAAAGAGATAAAAACATCATGGAACCAGTATCTAAATCAAGATATTGGTACCAGTAACTAAAGTTCTTGAATGATACCAGGCCCAGGCCCTATTATTACCATTGTATCCCTGAGATAACTAACTGGGTCCGGCCCTATGCGTACACTCATGCATTAAAAAAAAAGTACACTGTATAAGACCAGGAGAATGAACCCCAGGATTCTGTGCTGCAGGAAAAGATTTGTGCGATTTTATTTCCATTATAAATCAACCCAGGAAGTACTTTGCTCTATTCTTTCTGTTTCCAACCCAGATCAAAGTATTTAGCTGAATATAGACTCGTCAAAGAAGCAGCATTTACGAGAGTTTTGGGTAAGTTATTGAGTTTCTAGCAGAGGTGCTGTACAGGCAACGTGAATGCCATGGCCATGTGACACACTTAGGATCAAGAGCACCTTGTCTGCTCTACAACAAGCACTCACAATAAAGGTCAAAGAAATCAGTTCGATTTAAGGTGGAGTTTCTTCTCATCATTAGAGAGAGAATTTGCACTATTACACTGTAAAAATACTGATAATAATTCGACTGCGGTCTCATTACAGGAACAACTCTTACCTCTTTGACGTGTGCATCATCGAAGTACATCCATTTCCGGATCTTGGTCTGGAAGAAGAATGTGGAGTAGTGTTTGCCGTAGTAACACACCATGCCCACTAGGTAGAGCTCTGCCTGTCTGGCTTTCTCCTCTGTCACCCTGGAGAAGAGCTAAGAGACAAGAGCAGGCACAGGGTTATTCACACACGCACACACACACCCATCTAAAGGTCTTCATAATAATGAGTTCCCCCCCTTGTAAGCATTTTAAAATGTTACACGGCGGTTCTGCTAAATGCCAAAGTGGCAGGGAGCGAGAATCCATGCTTTAAAAAAAAGATCACGTATCAAACAAAACCTAGAACAAAATACGAAACGGCGTCAGGACTGACGATGGATTTAAACGCTTAATCATCACCCAGTTCAGGATGAAACGTTTGCAAAATGTATCGCATTGCAAAAATCCACCGATGGGCACGATGCAGAACTTTGACGCAAATGCAGGATTTTTAAAATTATTTTTTCTTTAAAAAGACACGACGCATGCCACTTTTTATGTAAAAGTTGTCAGTCAACACTCAAAATTCTATTATTGCCATCATAACGAAAACAAAAAGACAAACCCCTATTTCTAAGTCCTAAACGTCCATTCTTTCTGGACTACACTGTCTGACCCAGATCCGAGTCTAACATTAGACCAAGGAGACTTTGAAAAGTCCACTTGTGTCTGAGAACAGCTCGAGGTCTGAGTGCACATAGTCAAGTTTCATCGGTCTATCTGTTTTTTTTCAACGTTATAAATCTATGCCACCTTTGGAAGTTACATGACGACAAGGTAAAAACGAGCATATCAGAATTGGCAAGCAAGTCCGGCGGGTGTCTTACGTCTCCGAGACGCAGGATTGTGCCCAGACTGTGGATGACGTCCTCGGCGAGGTCTGAGTTTTCCGAGTCCCACACCAGGCCGATGGTGATGATCTCAGGAGAGTTCATGAGCACGCGGCGGATACGCAGCTTCTCTCCACAGTTACCCTGAGAGGAGGAGGAAAGAGGGTTACACCACAGGATGGAATGGCAAGTCTGATGAGATCATCCAAAATGACACTGAAAATCCCACCCGAAGCAAATGTATTGTATTAAATTAAATATATGAAGAATCAGACAAATTAATTTGTTCATAGATAAATACAGCAATTTCAGTTAAGAGGCCGAATTAGCAATATTTGATGATTTAGTTCATTTTGCTGTAAAGTGTAATTTATAAAACCCTGAATTATTTAAAAACATATGTAAAAAAAAAAAAAAAATCTTAAAAATTATGGAATGCACAGAGCCTTGTGTGTTAT
The DNA here is from genome assembly GCA_011419295.1 of Clarias macrocephalus. Taxonomy (NCBI): domain Eukaryota; kingdom Metazoa; phylum Chordata; class Actinopteri; order Siluriformes; family Clariidae; genus Clarias; species Clarias macrocephalus. The sequence goes on along the minus strand of JAAGKR010000436.1, from coordinate 168,815 downwards.
AAGATGTGTTAGTGTGCTAGATTATGACTTCCCAAACAGAAAAAAGGAAAAAAGAAAAACCCAGCCCCACTCAGAGCCTGTGAGGGTGTTTGTGCCAGATCTGCATAAATGAGCAAGGACTCATCTTTCACAGCAAAAACACACACACACACTTTTCTGTATTAGTGAGGGCCCTCCGCTGACAAATATTAATGCAGCTAATAATACAATGCCTGAGCCCGAACCCAACCACAGTAATCAAAAGGAAACCATCTGGCTTTTTTCTTTTCTTTAAACAAAAGATGAAAAGAAGAAAAAAAAATCCTGACTTTTACATTCGAGTTCGCATTTCAATATGCTTTCCCAGTTTTTAATTTGTGGCATGTTGCCTTGAGAAATCTACTCACTGACCACCATCAAACGAACATATTGCATTATTATTATTTTTATGATTATTATTATTATTCAGTTAATGTGATCTCTTGGCAAAAAGACTAACTGTCGGGTGTGCACAATGATCTCTAAGGCCTCGAAGCAAAAGGGAAAAAAATGATTAGATTGTCTCATATTTTCACCGAGGGATTAAGCATAATAAGAAGACATCATTACCAGGGGGTGCCAATAATTATGGAGCCAAACAGTCTCACAGCCAAGTACAAATAAGCATTAAACATTGTATACACACATGCACAAGATCCAATTAACTACCTCATCAGATGTAATTATTGGTTTGAGATACAGAAGTGGAGTGTGTGTGTGTGTATGTGTGTGTGTTCTCACAGGACAGTTGCGCAGGTCTCCCACAGTGCTGGCGTTTCTCAGCAGTTCCCCGAACATGTCCGGAGTTGGTTTCTCCCTGCACTCCAACATCCTCACAGCCTGGTTACTGCAACGCAACACACACACACACACACACACACACACACACACACACACACACACACACACACACACACACACACACACACAAATTGAGGATTTTTTATTTACATATCTGTATGGGAAGCATCTATATGTCCACATAGAGTCAAAATGATCACCTTTACCTCATCTCACAAACAGTAATAATAATAACAATTCTAATAATAAAAATAATAATAATTATAATAGTAAAAACAACAATAATAATATGTAACTTGTGTATACTTGAAAGTGAGGATGTGCTTGTGTGCACATGCCTGCAAGGTGACTTCTAACTGCTGTTTACCTTCTTACTACCCACACACAAAGAGCTGCAGCAATACTACACTCTCTACTTGTCTGCGGGCCGAGTGCAGAATGTGACTGTTCCTGCAATCCAAACACCCCGCCACTCTCACGCCATTGTCCTGTCCTACAGCGCATGTGGCCGAGCTCTCCACCATGTGCTCGCTCTGTGTGAGACGCTGAAGTAATGCTGACTCTGCGCTGGACAACACCCAGCCCTCTGAAACCCCGCCGTCCTGCTCCGTAGTCAGCTATGTATACTCGGTTCGCTTCAGCGCCTGTGTTCCATCCCAAAACCTGGCACTAATGTCTGGAAAGTGGATTCTCTGTAGCTTGTTCAGGTGCACTGGTGATACAGCGTGGATTCACTTGACTGACTAGACGAGATCAGCTCACGTAATGAAAAATCCCCCTCATATCAGGTGAAATGGATTTATTTTCCACTTTAAACACTATGAAAGATAGTGATGTTGCAGGGATCTACAACAATGTGCAAATTAAAAAAATAAATAAAAAAAAAGATTATCTCCATACATTGAGCTACCTTGGAATTTCTGGGAGATAAAAAAAAAAACCCTGTAAGTCTAGTGTAAGCTAGCTGCATGAAATATGTAAGCTAACTTGACTCTAAAACATCTTAAATGTACGCAATGCTAGGTTTAATGTTAAGTCTAGCCGTAAAATGCACCCGACATTTGAAAAGGTGAATATGGAGGCTTGCATGTTTGTTCCTTATTTTTAGTTCAGACACATGGACAATTTTGAGCTTGGATGTTTCGCTCCTGAAGTAGGTTGAATGCAGTGTTTTTTTTCTGACGGGCATTTTTTTTCGTAAGGTTTACTGCTATAATGAGTACAATCAAAACTGCTTGTGAATACAGAGTAAGAACTTAATACAAATAAAAAATGGTTTGCAAATAAAGATTTTTTTTATAAATTGTGACTTGAAAAACGAGCAAGTCTTGGTTTACGAATACCGAGTATCATGCATCACGCATGCACTTCTTGTTTTGACACCGAGCATCATGTGATCACAACTGAGCCAACGTTTTTTCCTCTCTCGCGTGCGCTGCAGAATTGTGGATAATCATCTCCCCTGCTCGGTCTTACTGCGCGTCTCTCACTGGTATAATCAACATCCGTGCACGTGTGTACTCTTTACTATAACACTGTGACCACATGTATACGCAAAACATCTTTTATTTTGTGTCTGTATACGTGTACAGCGCGCGTGTACTGTTTATTATAACACACATGTGTAGAGAGGTTAAAGATCCATTTTCTCTCTCTGTGTCAGCCAGCACGTTGTGTCTGTGTGCATGCGCGTCATTGGACACTGTGCCTCTTCACACACACTCCTCCTCCCCTCGCCTTCACACACACACACACTATCTCTCTCTCTCTCTCTCTCTCTCTAAAGGAAACACTGCTCTGTCGCGATTCTTTCAAAGGTAAAGTGCAGGTTACTTTGTTTTATTTTTACTTTATATTATGTATTAATTATTTTTATAAATATTTTTTATTATTATTATGGGCTATGGAATGAATGATTTGAGTTTCCATTATTTCTTATGGAAAAATTTGCTTTGATTTACGTTATATATTTACGAGCCCGCTTCCGGAACGAATTATGCTCGCAATCCAAGGTTCCACTGTAACTCTATATGGGCTTGATGCCACACCCACCCACCTATCTCACTACTGTATATGCCACACCCACCTGTTCCCACTAAACACCACACCATTTTATCTCACTAAACATCAGCACTTCCCATCTCAATATATATGACACACACCTCACCTGTTCGATTAACATATACTGTACACTCACCTGTCCCACTAAATCCCACCCCTAACTCCTTCGAAAAGCACACACCACTAAAGGATGGTACCATGCCATGAAAAAGGCTTCTCTTTTTAACTTTTAATTGATGCATCCTTTCACAGCGACAATAAGGACACATTCTCTTCTGTCCTCAGCAGCAGGGGACTGCAGTACTCACCACAGAGAGGTTGTGGAGATGTAGTGCACCATCTGAACGAAGGGCAGAGGATCTGATGACGCGCCACAGCTCCCACACACGCACTAGAGACGAGAAGAGGACAGGAGATCAAATATTATGAGCGTAAAGCAGTGTATATTCATAGTTTTTTTTAGCGGTGCATTTATTGACAAAGCATGTCCTGGATAACAAGAGAAACAGAAAGACATTAAACAAATGTCAAAGAATTTCCAGGCAAGTAAGTATAGGTCTGAGAACTGATTCTCCTTAAACACAGTAAAAGTAGAAGCTTCACCTGCTCGAAGAGTGTCATGGCGAACTTCTGGTGTGGAATGCAGTGCTTGGCCGTACAGATGTCCTCCTTGCTCTCATCCGCGATGTGAAAGTGGATACGCATGAGGATGTTCTCCTGAGAGAGGCAGAGATGGCGGCAGTGAGTGAGTGAGTGAGTCATTTCAGGACTAAGGTGCTTTGTGCGTCTCGGGGACTGTGTGCACTTTTCCTGAACTCCCCATGAGTCCACGTTTAAGAAGCACCATCAAACATTTTGTATTTTAGAACCTATGTTATTATCCAAAAATATGATGCAAGTGCAAGAGGGAAAACAGAGGGTTCATGGAGTGACATCTAGCTATCTACAGTAGCTGCAGTCCAACTGAGTCCCATGAGGGGGCAGAAACTCAAGACTGAGTGGGTGTGTGAAAGAAAAGTGAGAGGTAAAACAAAGGTGAGAAAGTTTAAGTTTGAACAGAGAATAACAGACGGTTGGAAACGTTTCAGTGATGAGCAGTTTTTATGCATCTACATTGCATATAGTCGGTCACCTCTAATTAAAGCCAGTATTTCAGTTACATTCAAGTTAAATAAACATAAGAAATATGTTTTTATTCTACATCAATGTTCGATTCATTTCCTTATCCCATAGTTTTATTATAAAAACATTTCTGGTTTCATTATAAGAGCAATAACACAGACTCTCTTTCTGTCCAGTCGGTGGATTTTAAATCGGGCATAAACATCCTGAAGAAGACCAGAAGCTGTACTCTGTTGAGGTAAATAAAGAAACTACCGGTCATGCACTTAAACAGGAGCTAAGAAGTGGAGGGACTTCGTCATTAGTGCCTTAGACAAATATCGCCATCGGAGAATGATGGCCTTACAAACATCAGGGTTCAGTTGCTCTAGATGCTCAGGGTATCTCACATCCCATAGTTCTCTCAGCTAACTGAAAGAAAATGCAGCAAATAGCTGCACCTCTACTCCAGTGGAGACGCAACACGTAATCGAACATGACCTTTCCTTCTGTTCGCCTTGACAGATCCAAGGCAGGAATAAATGGTAGCCAAAATAAACAGAGAGCAGTGCTGTGGTGAAAGAGCATGCACGGCTTCAGGATTTCTTCTACCAGAGCGACTTAATTCTCCCGAGACAATTACATGTCAAATCTTATACATGTGCTTGTAATTAAAAGGAAAGGAAGTATCAAGCCACTTAGACAACTCCTACAAAATGCTGCCTTTGTTTCCTTTGTTATTTCCTATCGAACCCAATAATCCAGTGTAAAGCCACCCTTAGTGTGCTTCCATCAAGACCTGAGGCACAGTGTGGGATCAAAGTCATCCTGAAAGTGCTCATTGCGGTAGAGATCAGGGCTCAAGTAATTCCACTCGAACCTTCACAAACCATGGTTCTTGTTTTATGCACAGGACCATTGTCATGCTAAAACAGGTTTGGGCTCTTGGTTCCAGGGAACAGAAACTCTAATCCTACAGCAAAAAAAAAAAAAAAAAAAAAAATCCAAATTTGTGGTCAGGTGTCCTAAAACTATTGGCCGTATAGTGTACATGTAAACATACTCTATACATGTACAATGGTAACTGGGCATACAAAATTGGTACTGTGAAACGCATTTTCTCATAGGAAGTAATATAAATGCAGATGATCCGTTCCAGCCGGCCAAAAGTATTACCAACATTACCAATTTTCAACATTATAAATAATGTTTTGATCATAATAAATGTATTATAAATGTTACCATGAATTGTTCTTTGTGTAAAATATGAAATAGACATTAAACCTCTCCTAACTTAGATTCCTCTTGACACCGGCTGCTTTAAAAATTAACCTGAAAGTGGCTCCGTTTTCTTTTTGCTACCTTCCTTGCTAACATTCTTCGCATGCCGATGCAAGGTTCTTGCAAAATTTCAGTTCTTAAGGTGAAAATTAATGAGGCGGAGCGTTTGTACGCCAAGGTACGACTGTAATATTGTTGTTCCCATAACTTCAGTGTCTCTCTGCTCAAAAATGAGACACAAATGCTCTGCTAGTGGCCACACAGACCAATCTGAGATCAAAACAACTGAACTTTATATGACCCTGTACATGGACCTTTCAGTTTCCCCATTGCTAAGCACAGTGTGGTGGAAGTTCACATCTGCTTTGGGCATTCTTCTGGAGATAATCTGTTTAAATGTTCAAAGGTAAATTACCTAGAAATTATACATATGCCACGTTATCATGACCTTGCCCCACACGCACAATTTTTGACAAATATGTCAGTTCCCCCCCGCCAAAAAAAAAGACTTCATATGAGAGTGCATGTATGCATGTATTTGTGTTTGATAAAGAACACTGACTGACTTTCTTATTTTCCTCTTATAAACCTGTTTAATTGCTGTATATAGATTGAGCATAGTATAATTGATTTAACTGCATACATCACCCAAGCTTTAGGAACACTTACAAAGCACTCAGCAGCGTCGTCCATGATGCCCAGCTGGAATCGTTGCTCGTCCTGAAAGGTCTTGGCCAGAGCTGTACGCAGGGCATCAGAGGGCAACACCTTTTCTGTGCTGTACTGAAACTGCACAAAGATGCTCTGCAACAACACAACACACATTATAGAACAAGACAAACTACAAGAAATTATAGACAGTTTTTATAGACACGCAGAGCTACTGGTCCAAATTTCTGCAAAAAGAAAGCAAAATCATTACTATTATGAGACTCTAGATCAATAATCAGTTTATCTACTTTTTCCTTGAAAATTATAGATCTTATCGACACCAGGAGAACAGATGAGTGGAGCGTTACGCCTGCCAAGTCACTAAGAGATTATTCTGTCCTCACTCTGTTCTTCAGCTCAGTGAGATAAAAACAACACTGAGCACTGCCAAGTTCTATCTACCTGGTGAAAACACAATTGCATAAGTAAACCTGTACTCGATGCCTGTGCATGCAGAGCGAACACATGACCATGTTTGTGTGTCTCTTTCTCTCTCCCTCTCGCTCCCTAACTCCATTTGATCTTTAACTCTGTCTCTTTTGGCATGTTCTTCTCTTCCCCTGTCTCTGGATGTTGCCAGTTGGCCTGATTCACTGTAGCCATGGCAGCCATCATAATTATACTTATATAACATATTGCATAACAGTTTCACATGTATACTTACTGGCAAAAATGGAAATAAAATAAATAATTATGAAAGTATTCTATAATAAGGGCATGTCGGCTTCATATGATGCTTGTTAATTAAAAAGGCACCCCAGATCAACAAGATTCCGAGATTATGCCCTCTATGTGTGTGTCCATAGATAGATAGATGGAGATATATATATATATATATATATATATATATATATATATATATATATATATATATATATAAACACAGTACAGACCAAAAGTTTGGACACACCTTCTCATTCAAAGAGTTTTCTTTATTGTGTTCTTTATTGTGTTCTTTAGCCCAAACACGTCTCTTCTGCTTGTTGCCTGTCCTTAGCAGTGGTTTCAGACGTGATGTGACTCTTGGTCTTCCTTTCCTGGGGCGGTCCGCATGTGAGCCAGTTTCTTTGTAGCGCTTGATGTTTTTGTGACTGCACTTGGGGACACTTTCAAAGTTTTCCCAATTTTTCGGACTGAATGACCTTCATTTCTTAGTAATGATACTGTACACACAATCACACTGATCTGTCATAACATTAAAAAAATTAACTCTTAAACCACCTAGGTTTTGATTTCCCAGCAGCAGTGGCTTCGAAGAATCTTACATATCTAATACCGGGACTGCATCACCAACAAAGGGATCCCCTGCGCAACTATGACCTGCCCCATAAACAGCATTCTGTCTGAGAGACGTATACGATTTGCAGGCCACATACTCCGTCAACAACACCCACAGCTCCCAAAATCAGCAATTCTATGGACGCCTCCAAAAGGAAAGCATTTTGGACTTTCATGGACGATCTATGTGCATGGAGACACCTTGCCGCCCAATGCTCTGAACGGCGCAGGAGGAACTAGATTTAAGTCTAAATCTCTGTATGTTCTGTGGTGTCTAGCACCAGGACGGGGCCTCCTTTGATAGCACTTGTTTGTCCAGCACACGCCATGGATTCTCTATCGGACTGGGCTCTAGGTAGTTTTAAGGTTGGGTCGGTGACCTTGTATTTTTACTTTTATGCCCTTATCCATGCGACTTACATTTTATTTCATTACACATCTGATCAGTTGAGGATTAAGGCTCTTGCTCAAGGGCCCAACAGTGGCAACTTAGTTGTGCCGGTGTTTAAACTTGGGACCTTCCGATCAGTAGTAAAACACCCTAACCACTTGCACCCCTGGCCTTGAGCTCTTTGCCTACAGCGCCCTATGCATGAGAGGCTGTGGTGCACTGGGTGTTCACTGGGTGTCCCGATGCCTTATTTATCGTGGCCAGCATCTAACTTTCTTCTGTGACTTGTGCTGCATTGGTATTTTCTGTGCCTAGCCTTTGGTCATTGCAGTCCTGGGTGAGTCTTGGGTGCCCCTGATCCTGTCCCCAGCTCACTGGTATATGATTACTAATCAATGTTAATGTGTTAATGTTATGGCTGATCCGTGTGTATGCGTATGTGCCTAAAGGCATGTGATTAGCATCATTAAACAAAAGTTAAATGCAAATCACATAAACCCTATGTGTCAACAAGAGTAGTGGTGAACTTAATCAGCTAACAATAAACACAGATCATATCTCACTATTTTTGGCTCAATATTCCACTTAGCGTGAAGGACGAGGGTTTATTTACATACTGATGATGGTTCTACCGACCTCTAGAGAAGCTAATGTCAATTATATATTAGTTAGATCCCGTCCAATAACGTAATTGGCCAAGATCAAGTGCTTCAAGAGTGTGTATATTTCCTGTAACCACATTAGGACGCGTCACTTCGCTTGTCTTTGTCCGCCACATAAAATTTCACTTACTAATTTAAAACATTTACTACAATACTGTTAGTGGCTTCATCATGGCTAACGATTATTTTCAAGATTATAACTTTTGATTCGTTAAATTAAATATTGTCCGATGAAAGTGAGAAAAGGACAAAACTACACCAATTTTCTCAGAACTTTTGTCAAAATTTTACAAATTAAATTTGAGCGCAATCTAGCTGTCGCGTCATAAAGTGAGAGTAACTTCTTTAAGATTTTGTTTTGTTAATGGAGATATTAAGGAATATTAATAGCAAACATAATAAAGATCGATTCAGACAAAACAAATACATACTGTAATAAATAAGAAGAATATTCCTAAAAATGACGAGTGATATTGTTATCGTCTTGGCCTTAGACATCTATCTCCAAAAAAACATTTTTGAAATTGTTTTGTGCAGCCTTATACTTTTAGCATGTCAATTAGGCCCAAACTCAATTCCACGGCACCACATTATCATTTTCTTCAAAACTACAATCATGACAGATTAAAAAAAATGGAATCTCCCAAGAAATTTCTTCACTTTTTCTTATCATGTGACCGTTCCATTTGCATATTCATTACTATTCCAGCGTCTGCCGGAGATGGGCGTGTACACAGGATCAACCTCGTCGGTGTCTAATTATTTCAATGTTTATACAACACATTGTATTTGCTACGGTGACTGTATATTAAAATAAAGAGAAAAAATATATTCTTCATTTTTTGTAATATACATTTTGAGATAAGATCCATCACGCTTTAATTTCTTGATTGTAGAATTTTCAAACTGTGAAACTGTCGATATTAAGCATACCGCACTCACATCATACTGCTTAAATAACTTTAATACCTCACACGATACTGCTTAAATAACTTCATTTAATACCTCACGCGATACTGATTAAAGTTAGCTAGGTAGCTAAACAGGGTGAGGTAAATTTTGCTTTATTTTATGGCACAAATAATATCAGTGGACAAGTTGTTGAGCGAGCTAGCTAGCATTCTGTAAACTATTGTATATTCAAATAACTCAAATCAGTAGCCAATGCTGTTAGCAAGCTAGTTTACATTAAGCTAACTTTCCACTGCTTCTGTTTTGTTCTTCAAACATGTGCAAACTGTGGGTTGTGTAACTCCAGGACCATATTTAGGAAAAAGAATACATGAACAAAATATTTACTATTTACTTATGGGTCAGTGTAATGCTTGAGGTTTAAACAGTAATACAGAATAAATCATCATGCTATTTTTAGACTCAACCCAGACAAATTCTTCAACAGCAATAACATGGACTTTTTTTCCCAATTATAATACATTTAAATTGTATTATATATTGCCTTGCAAACAATGACAAACCGACCATAATTCTGAACACCTCACAAACACACCTTTCTTTCTTTAAAAAAAAAAACATACCTACACCTAGGTGTCTCCTGTAGGCACACCAGGTTGTGCTGGAGTAGTAACAGGACTATAGGACATGTACAGTACAATATGCCACATATTATAGTTCTCCCTGTGCACAGAACAGGTGATGTTCGTTCTAGTGTACCTGGCTGAAGAGTGAGTGAAGAGTGATTAGCGAATGAATGAAACAGACATGTGGTGGTACTTTTTACTTTTTGAAGCCGGCGTTCCCAAGTCTGCGCAAAAATACCTAAAACAAGGGAAGCTAGGAAGGGATCAAGCAGGCATGGATTAAGCGAGTCACATTGGACTACTGCAGACGTCTCTTTGCCTCTGTGCTCATCCGGATCCTGCAGGTTTTGAAGAGTTAAGGAGTTCATACTAAATACTGATTGTTGTATAGCAATTTTATAGCATCAAATAAGAAATTATTTATAATATTTAATACATTTGAGAAACATTTTACGTTTCGCTTTTGTCGGAAAACTTTTTGGTCACCAGTGTACAGTACAACAAATGGCAAATCTATAGTAAATAGTGCAAAAAATAGTTTTACTTTTTTTTTTTGCACTATTTGCTTTAAATGGAACCATTACCATTTTTGTGCAACTCAATGAACTCTTCTGTTTTAGCAGAGTAAATGAGCGTGTCTTATATGACATGAAATGCACCAGTTCCTTCGCCGTTTACGGAGTGACATTCACACAGCATAAGAAATAAGCAGAGGTAAACTTCTTAACGATAAATGAGTTCTACTGTATATACCAATATTAGCTGAAAATTTATCAACATACAGACATATTTTTGTTAAATATAAAACAACTAAACAGTTGACTGTTAGAAAATGAAATATACATGACTCGCCCTAGCAGCCTAGCATGTTGCTAACAATTTGATCGCGTCCAGTTTCCTCGCCTAGTTGCTCAAACTCAACAAAGTTGGAAATGACATAATTCCAACTGACAAATTACTGCTTAGTGCATCTTTTAACTAAACTTGTTTTTCTGACTTTATTTAAAACCTTTGCTAGGTTAGGACATCACTTCTCAACTAAGTGCTGCCTGTTTTTCTTGCTTTTTTAAAAGAAATCTAAGCCTGCAGTGTTTGTTAGCAGATCTCCCTGGAGGAAGTGTTTACCCGATTAAAAAGGATGCGTTTTTCCCTAGCGTTGGTTTAAAAGTTTAAATTGCATTAACTGATCTTTTAATTTAATGGTGGCGTAGTGATTAGCAATTATGTCTCGCACCACTAAGACTGCCTAAAACTAGGGCAGCTAGGGAGGGATCAAGCAGGCATGGATTAATTGGCATGGATTATACCAATTCCCACCTCGGGTATGCGTGTGGAGTCTAACTGGCTTGGCCAAATTGCCCATAGTGTTTGAGTGTGTGCATGCTTGTGCCCTGCGCTAGATGTGCACCCAGTCTGGTGCCTCAAGTCCCCTGGCCTCCTAGAACCCTGTACAGACTAAGCGGTATAGAGAATGAGTGAGAGTGAGTGAGCATTCAAACATTAATTCTAGTTAAGTGAATCTATTGAGAGAAGCAGCCAGCACTGATTAAAGCTAGATTATATCCACGCATATCACAGCACACACCGAACCAAACATCCTGTACTCAACAGTACAAATTTGAATATACATAGAGTTACAGTGCTTATAATTACTCAATTATAAATAAGTAAAGAATGCCCCTGAAAAATACAATATTTACTTTTAGGGATTTCGGCATATTAAAAGGTTTATAATGCAGTTTCATGAGAAAAATCTTATTTGCCTTGTGTATATAAATCCAGGTGTATTTAAAAACATAGATGTCATATGATCATGACTGTACACTGACTGGTTAAATTAAATTTGCTTGACTTCCAAAGATGGGGTTCACTCAGCAAGAACTGCACATGTGACCGATCAGACAGACAGTAAACAGGCAGACTTAGACACGCAGCACTGTGGAGCATACAGGTAGGCATACGCCGGTGTTGTACCGAGATGCTACACTCCTCATTTATACTTAATGAACTTTTGATAGGAAGCCCAGCTGGTTCTTGAGTGCATTCATCAGAACGTGATTAAAGCCAGAGTGATAGTAAACACAAAGGAGACACAGTGATCATGCGGTGACGGTGATGGGGACGGGAGGAAAGCAGTGACCCAGTTTATTCATTTTTCCTATTCATGTGAGGCTTTTAAAAAAAATCTTGTACTTAAGAAAAACTGAATCCTAAGCCATGAGCCTCAAATCAATTCGAACTACATTTTCCTTCCCACGTAATATTGATCAGATCTCAAATATCCACTCGTCCGCACTGAGATTAGAACCCGAGCATGAAAGAAACACACAGGAATATGAACCAAATGTCAATAGTGATTACAAACACTGGGAACCATACGTGATTCGTCTTTACCTTGAGAGCACAGAAGATGCACGAGTCCTCCATACACTTGTGTGTGGTTAGTTGCCGAAAGCTTCTGCGGAAAATATCCAGGTGCCAGAGAACCTGTGAAGGGGAAACAAAAAAAATCTAATAAAGAAACATAAAATAATCTCTTCAGACCAGGAAGTGAACCAGCATGGAATGAAGTGCAACACTCTGTGGAAATCTATGTCTTTCCTAGAAAGATCTAACAAGTTTTTTTGAGCAGAACACTATTTTCATCCGTACTGTACTACAGCTGCTGGAAGACTGGATGACGGCTAAGATTCGACTGACAAACCTCTGCCTGTGCACAGATATACCGCTCCAGATCATCCAACATGACAAGAAAGATGCTTCACCTATCAGATGTCAGCTGTCTTATACATTTAATAATACCTGCAGGACAGGATGCCAGGTTTGGTGCGGATAGAAAAGTGAGATGGAAAAATGACACAGACAGGTTGACATGAAATTGAAGAAAGAAGAAATGAAAGCAAGGAAAAAGGCAGCTGTTCTTCTTATGAGGCAAGATGTGGAGTGGCAGGAGAACACACAGTGCCCCAGCAACTTTTTCCTGCTGGATAGGTCCATCCAAAGACATGCACAAACAGACACGCACGCACACACACACACACACACACACACACACACACACACACACACAAACAGACACACACACACACACACACACACACACACACACACACACACACACACACACACACACACACACACACACACACACACACACACATACATAGACATCTGTCCAAGCAGAAAAGGCTCTAGGGTCTGACCTGGCATGTGTCTGTGTGCATATGTGGACCCCCTAATGAAATTTTCTTTTCCTTCTTTGTTAGTCGTACCTCAGTCGATGCTTAATTCAATAGCACCTCGGCGCTTTCACATCTGTGTACTGATGCAAGTTCAAATACATGCTATCAAAAAGTAACAGTGACACGAAGCAATGTTCTAAATGTAATGACGCTTAATGAGAGAAGGATAAATAAGTTACTACTATATCTCTCCACGTTCACATTACAAGCTACATCGCTCAATTTCGATTTGTTGATCAGGTTGGATTTGCATGTTATGACGGTTCACATTAATAATTAGCGACTTTTATCTTACTCCAAGATGATCTTGACTATTCTGTGAAACTGCACACGTGTGCATATTGATACGTATTTGCTCATGCCGTCTGGGTTAAAACACTGCATCATGTTTATACGACCACTCATTCCTTTCAAATAAGAAAAAAAAAAAACGTTTGCGGGTTTTGCTCTGGAATTTGTCAAGCAGCTTTATCCGTTTTATCAGCTATTGCTAGCACTGCTATGAAATCCCTACACTGCCCGTCCTGACTGATGGCAAAGGCACAAATTAGAATCTGCCCGTTCTCATTTAAGCTGCATGTCCACCATAACGTATACGTATCTGATCAAGGACCACATACAAAACTGATTAGGAAAACATCAGATTTGTGTTCAAACAGCCCGTAAAAAATACGATCTTTATCATATTATGGCTGGTAATGTGAACGTAGCCTCTTTCCAAAAGTCACCTTTGGGAATGTTCCCTTGTAAGGTTGGACTTTATCTAATCCCAATCATTTTTTACATGATTGACATCATCATGATTAATAAATCAAATAATTTAAGCATGGGGACGGCTGTACATTTTCAGTATGGAGACTTCGCCCGGTTGTGAGTTGAGATCGGCGGTATTACAACATGGAACGTTGCCAATGTATTGCCTCTGTACGCAAAGGCAGCCGATGACCTCAGGAAGGAGCAGCTTTTCACGGTGAAGATTAAAAGCTTGAAAAGTTGCAATCTGTTGACATTAAACAAAAACTGGCAAATCCAGTCCTAATGCCCAGAGGAGAGCAGGATTGTTAAATAAAGACTTTATAAAATGATGCACAATATAAAGTCTGTTCCTTTTCCATAAGCAGCACAGATTTCACTTTGGTTCAAAAAAGGCAGCACAAATGAGACGCCCATGTCAAATCTTGAAATCATGATTGATTGTATTGTAGTGACTTTATGTCTAGTCGAAAAACGACCCGCATACCTGATTAGCATATCTACACAGACATAACGCAGGTAAAGATTATTGTACCATAGTGACAGCAGGTAAAAAAAAAAACATGATATCACCTCATTAAAATGGACATTTGTCCTTTTTTTTTTTTTTTTTTTTTTTTTTTTTTTAAACAAAACTAGACATAATCCTTGTGCCTATAAACATTAACAGCCTCCACAGCAGGAAAAACTGTTAATTATGCATTAAGGCACATTAAAATAAAGTATATTATGTAACTGGGATATGAATCTACCTCATTAGCTACAGGATAAATTCATGGGAGACTAATTTACACTGTTTTCTTTGCTTTGAAGATTGCTATAGAAGCCAAAGTGTTTATTCAAGCACTGAGAAAGATGAAAACTCCTCATCAACGGCAACAGCAAGGGAATACATCCAACGGCACTCTGCTGTGGATCTGTAATCATGTGGCCCAAGTAATGAGCAGTAATGGTACGCTGATGATTGGTGGAAAGCAGAGAGAGCTCAGCCTCAGCTGTTCATTACTGCTGTACCAGACTGACCCATCTTTCTCAGACCAGCTCCGGCTCTACGGGGGAGGGGGGGGGGCATCACTGCAAAGCTTCAGAGCTCCACACGAGCCACTTCAGAGCAGCTCAACATTCTGAAATATTCATCGTTTTAGGCTATTACACCAGGATTATTCCATAAACAATACGTACATCAAATCATCCACCCGAATCACTTTAACTATCTATTAAAGCACCAAAGAACGATTCCTCAAAAAATCCTCTGTATTTCAAATATATCGAAATCAAGAGAGAAGACAGGCACAGAGATAGGAAGGGGTCGACGGATCAATGAGATGACCGAGTAGAGCCGTGCAGATCAGACGGATCTGAGGTTGCACTGTGGAGAAAATGACACCGCTGCGGTGCACATTACATGCATGAGATGGTGACGACAGAAACAGGAAGAAAGATAGAAGGATAACAGGAAAGAGGAAAGAATAGCTACAGTCTGGTCACTGCCATTAGCTCATCCCCCCCCCCCTCCAACTACATATGCTTCCTGATGGACATGAACTATTATTTGGATAGGTGTGTGGCCATCTTTTTATGGAGTGCAAATGTCTCTGCAGATTAGAAATCAAGAAAGATCATAAAAGAAGAAAATAAATACCCAAGTAACTAAATCAAAAAACAAAAGTATATAAAGGCACAAAGCCATGTAGAAGGTTTAGGCCAGTGGGCTCCAACGATATCTTTAAAGAGCCCGTATGCTTTAGCAGCTATCCCCTGACCATGGATTGAAGATGGAGAGAACAGGGCAGGAAAATCTCAGTGATTAATGGATTGGACTACAGTCAGGAAAGTATCAGGTTCAAACCCCATCACTACCACTGTTGGGCCCTTGAGGAGGGCCCTCAACCCTCAACTGGTTAGACGTATAATGAGATATAACATGTAAGTCGCTCGGGATAAGAGCATCTTCCATATGCTGTAAATGCAAATGATTGAAAGGACTGCTATTTAAAGACATTACTTCAGCCTCAGACTCTTAACCACAGGCTACACAATGCAAAAGCACATTGCTACCAAAAATATTTAAACACCAAGATTTATGAAAGATTGGCAAAAAGAAGCCACTTAAAGGTATATGCCAGAGCGTTCTAATGGTACCTTTAAAGGGCCAGTATGCTTTCATTTAGCAGCTACCCCCATGCATTGAAGATGGAGAGAACTGATTAAAGGACTGCTGTGGCCACGTGTTAAAAGATATTGTGTCAGCCTCAGACTCTTAATGACAGGCTACAAAATGCAAAAGCACGGGGCTACCAGAAACATCTAAACCCCCTCTCTGGTGTTCTCTCGACATAACAGGAAAGTGCTGATTGCACATCCGTCCCTTTCTGCACCAGAGCGCATCACTGACTCAGCAGCAGTGGGGGAAATAAGACTGTTTGTAAATATGAGAAGCCCAGACATAACACTGTCCCCTTCTCTCAGTCAGGCTCTTCCTTTCTTTTTTATCATACTGTGTCCTTGACTCTGTCCTCGGATTGAAATCGGATCGGTGCAAAAATTAAAGACATTTTGCCATTATTTTCTGCACATGGGTGCAGATCATGTCTCGCTTCTGGAAAAAAAAAAGGGTGTATTTGGTGACGAAGACGGATCCAAAGAACCAATTTCACAATGTTGATCTGAGTTGAAAATAGCTTCTGGAGTGCTGAATCACTCACAAGACACAAAGAAAGAATCCTGTGCGCGTCACTCTGACTCTGAGAAAATGACAATTAATTTCCATGTGTGTTTTTTTCCATCTGTTTCCATGTGTGAACCAGAAGAAGAAGAGAAGGAAAAAAAACAGTCAGCAATTAACAGCATGTCTCTACAAACACTTACCCAAGAGCCCATGCAGAAGAACGATGGAATGAGAAAAGAGATAATGGACAAATAAGCATTGGGCACTTTGGGTAAAAAAAATAAATAAATAAAATAATAATAATAATAATAATAATAATGCATAAAGTACACAGCACAGAATAAATGTCCTGCTGGGATAAGTGACTTCTCATCTTAAAATGCATTAATCATCAGACCCAGACGCACTGACTTGACCGATCAGTAAATAATACCGCACTGCACTCCTTTTTCTCTGTTTTCACTCCACTCACCACTCTTTGATGCAGTTTGGATGATTAGGGACTAAAATTTTGTTCACAGGTATGACGCGTGTCCAAAACTTCTTATCTTATAGCTCTCTGGCTGCTGAATGCGAGTGTTCTGGGTGTCATTTTGTGATGATGGCCTCACCCAGTTTATGGAGATAACATTTGAAACATGACCGATGCAGAGCTTCAGCACCGTCCTCCGTCCGAGCTGAAGACAGGTTAGTTAGCAGATAACTGCCCATTACCTAACTAGCCCAGCCTTCTTCAACTCTTAGTAACCTTTATTTATATCATTGAACAAAACTTTTTATACATGGCAAATGTAGCAATTAAGAGGCACAGTGCTGTCTTAGGTTTAGTGCTGTCGCTTTGCATCTCTAGATCCCGAGTTCGATTCCCGATTCCGTCCGGTCTGTGTGCATGGAGTTTACGTGCTTGGTGGGTTTCCTCCGTGTTCTCCGGTTTCTTCCCACAGTCCAAAGACATGCATATTAGGCTAATTGGCGCACCCAAATTGCCTTGTGTGTGAATGTGCGTGAGAATGTTGGCCATGATCATACAAGATGGGAATAAACAAAATGGTCACCATTGGCCTCCATGGTTCCTAGTTGAACTACAGAGGTTCCTAGATGAAAATGGAAATGTAGCAACTAGCTTCAGTCATTTAACAACTAATTTAACTACAACTTATAGTAATAAAAGGCGACAATAGCTTAGTGGTTAGCACTGTCACCTTGGGACTCCGAGGGTCTGGGTTCGATTCCTGCATCGGGTCAGTGTGCATGGAGTTTGCTTGTTCTATCTGGCGGGTTTCCTCCTGGTACTCCGGTTTTCTCCACAATTCAAAGACATGCAAATTAGCTTAAAATTGCTTTCCCAAATTGCCCATAGTGTGTAAATGAGCGCGCCCCAAGTCTACTGGGATAGGCTCCAGGCCCCCCATGACCCATTATAGAGGATAAAGCGGTATAGACCATGAGTAAGTGAGTAATAGTAATAGAATTTGACCAGAGCTTTATTTGTAGGCAGTAAATTCTAAGCCAGTCCTGTGGCGAGTGCCTTGTGCTCCTCTGGCATTTCCTGATCAGGGCCTCTCCTTAAAGCGTTAACACTTTTCATCGGTGTAGCTGTACTTAATCGCCCAGGGACCAGAGTAAGAAGAAATACGATCCTTAAAGAGCATATTAATAAAAGCTCATTAAAGTACTGCATTTAATTCCAGACAAAGAAATGACTGTTTTCACCCCTGGGCTCTCGGTTTGCTGTCGCGACATATTGTCATGCCCCATAGCAGCACACAATACAACAGTGTGGCTCAGCCTCCTCCAGCTCATAACTGACACTAATTTGTAGCTTCGGAGGTATTATTATCTGGCTAAGCAGCTTTAAATCCATATAGCTGGTTATACAGTAATCTAAAAATAGAGGGCACCTAATGCCAGGTTGTGTGTGGGGTAATTATTGTCCAGGCCAGAGTGCGCATGACGGTTGTTTGTGCCATCTATTGCACACAGGTTTGACTCATCGCGGAGCTCTGTGTAATGTTGCTTATGTGAACAAGAGGCAAAAGTCTTAAATAATAAGCATCACTTCCTCTATGCAACACATCTACTGTAGGTTTAGACTGTCTAACCGACAGAACACGGTGCTGTGCGAATCGTGATGTGACGTGTATAGCTGAACGCTTAGTGAACACTGATTGGGAATTGTGCAGCACAGACACCGATTTTTATTCATTATTTCATATTTGTATTTTAGCCTTTTATTGCATTTTGCATGAGTTACATTTTTTTCTCAAGCTGGTTGCATGAGAAATTGGGGAGGTTAAAAACAATGAGAAAAAAAACATTGTTTTTGCGTGGCTAAACACTACTTGCTTGCCCTTTAATCACCAGACTTTAAATGCTGGAATCTTCTCAAGCAGAGACTGAACATTATAATATTTCTGGTGCAGCTTAGTGACATAAGCCTAGAAGTCACAGAGACTGACGCAATACACACCCACCAGCCATAACATTAAAACCACACACAGCTGACGTGACTCAGAGTTAAATCATCACGTTGCAGTGGCACATGTCGGGGTGGGATACGGTTGGATATATTGTTTTTGAAGTGTTGATTTGTTGAAAGCATGTAAAATTGATAAAACATATGAACCAGAATGACTTTTACAAGGGTTAAATTGTGATACCTAGATGACTGGGCATGTCGCAAGTATGCGGTGCTTAGTACCCATCAAAAGTGCTCCAAGAGGGACAGGCCGTGATCCAGAGACCGCCTGTAACATCACTGTCTTTGTGGAGAAGAATCTCTGCGCTAACAGCAATTGACACTAAATAACTACGGTTTTCTAGTTTCTAGATTCGTTGTATTCGTTGAACTCCATTTACTTTTATAAAGCTTACATATACAAACACAAAAGTATATATTTTTTGAAAGCTGCAAGAAAAAAAATGAACCATTCTGTGTACGTTAGTGGGTCAGTATTCCAGGACATGTGGTACAGGTAGGTTTGGTCTTAAATCATCATGGTGTGTTTTAGTGGGTGGGATTAGGCTATTAGGATTGGGATTGAGATTAGGCGTTGTGTTTAGGATTGGGACTGGAGGATAAGATTATGCTGCTGTGGTTGGGTTTGGGTGGTTAGGATTGGGGTTAAGATAATGGGTTATGATTGGGTTATGTGGTAAGGATTGGGATTAGAAGTTAGTATTGTGGCTAAAATTAGGGGTTGTGGTTTTAGGATTGGGGTTGGACGTTATTATTGGGGTTTAGATTAGAGGATGCAGTTGGTGTTAGGTGGGTAGGATTACAATTAGAGGTTAGTATTAAAGTTGGGATGGAGGGGTTGTTCTTGGGGTTGGGTGGTTATGATTGGTGTTATAAGATTAGGACTGGGATTGCGATTAGGAGGTTAGAGTTTGGGCTGGTGTCAGGGATGAGTTAGCATTAGGAGGTTTGAATTCTAACTGGTTATAGTTAGAAATGGAATATAATACAGTAGGGGTGCTCCGATTGATCGGTCGCCGATCATAATCGGCCGATAATTGCTTTGGGAAGTTTGATCGGCAGTCTCTATAATGGCCGATATAGAGAAGCCGATCAGATGATGCAAAACTCGCGGGATTTTTTTTTTGCACGCTGCTAAAATGGCTTCACCGGTCTGGCAATTCTACGTGTTGTGTGAAAAAGACAATACATTAGCAATCGGCAACCTGTGTAACAAGACAATTCACGAGGTGGGAAGCACCCAAAGCATTTTAACACCACGAACCTCATCAGACATTTGAAGGTTAGTCACGTAAAGAAACACGAGCAGTTGTCAAAGTTATCTAGCGCTAAGAGAGCGGGAGAGCTCAGCAACTCGCGCGCTGCCACTCACGCGCCGACATTCATTCAGCTGTTGGTAATTCCCCTCTCTCACCTATGCGGTTTCGCGCAGTGGCCGTAAGTATGGTTCATCATGATTCACTGCAAGTTTTGGCGCTGTGATTACGTTTCCATCTTTCCACGCGAAAAATTTTTAAACATGAAAAATTAAACGTTTAATTTTTTGGCTGTCCTCGCGGATGCTTGCAGACCTTGCAGAACTTCCGGCGACTCACGTCCTAGTTCCCTGCTGAAAAAAAACAGCATAGACCAGATAGCTGGTGACCAGCTTGACCAGCATATGTTGTGTTTTGGTGCTGGTATGCTGGTATTCTGGTTATCTGGTGACCAGTATACATTTGTCAGGCTCTAAGCTGTTCCCCATTACTAACCAAGCACAGGTTATAATACAGTTACAATTGTAATTTCAATACTTAAACTATATCTAACAACAATGTAAATTAATAAATAATGCTACATGATAAGGCTTTGAGTAGACCCTGTAATCGGTGATCGGTATCAGCCGATACAGCTTCTAATGATCGGAGATCGGCCCCAAAAATCCTGATCGGAGCACCCCTATAATACAGATTAGTCTTTTAGATAGGTGTCACTAATACAGTATATAAATACTATGATTTATTGATACCGTTTGACCCTGAAAGCTTTTTAAAAAATTAGTTAATGATATTAACCTGTGAAATTACCTTAACATGCTTAATTTCTTAATTTAATCTCATGCTGTGATGTGAATTACTAACTGATGCATACCTGCTATTAGGAATAATAATTACTGACTATATTTTCCCCAGTTGACTGGTTTAGAAACATCATTAATTGCTGGTCTTTAAAGGCCAGAGAGTATAACCGGTATGTCGGTTCTTGTGTAGCTTTCCATTTTGGGAACTTTATGCTTGGTTTCCAAAACATTAAACATGTATTTACAGTGTTTTCATTCAGGATTGAAGGAGAACACTCGTTATTTATAGACTGTGTGTTTCCCAGTGCGTATTACCTGCAGAGCGCTGTTGAGGAAGCAGCTGTTCTGTCCTGGCTCGTTGCTGAGCCCTTTGCTGGGAGCGATGGAGGTCATGGTGCGTGGAGTAAAGATGCCCTGCAGCCCACTGCTGCCTGATGCAAAGTAGTTCCTTTTCCAGGACATGCTAGAATTGGCTTTCAGTAACCAGTCTGAACCAGTAACACCAGCACAAGGGTCATATCCTCAAAACCGAGAATGCGAAAACAACACATCCAAAAGGAGCTCTTTCATGGGCTGGCATGACCTAATTCCTTGGCTTGCTCCGAGTTTCAGGCTCATAAAGCATCAGCAAGAGGTAGAGGAGGAAAAGAAAAAAAATCACAAATATCTATAGAGCTGTCCCAGGCTGACTTACACACTTGTCCTCTACTTTTCACACCTCTTTCGTCCACACCCTTTTTCTGAGAGCTTGTTTGTGGAATCTCGCAGACTTCTGTGTAGTGGGTCTCAGGTTTGTTTAGGGTTGTCCTAATCTCCACTTGGCACTCACATCCAAAAACAGCTGCTGGAATTTCCAGTATATTTCTGTGGGGGATGTGGTTAGCGTCTTGTCCTTCTCTCGCTTGTAAATATATCAGCAGGGTGTGAATATTCACACTTCAGAAGATCTGGAAAAAAAAAAGTGAAAGATAAAATTATTTAGAACTTTGGGCCACACTCAGAGCTTAGTCATACTGCATTACATCCTCAAAAATAAGACTGTTAAGATTTTTATTCCCCAGCATCATCAGCTACGGAGACAATGATAGGCTTAGCTAAGGTTAAGTTTATTAACCACTGCACATCCATGCATGCTGAAACAGGTAGTGGGAACAATTTTTAACAATCTGAAAACTGGAAGATAAAAAAATTAAGGAATGCTGAAACCCATTAAAGGTGAGTGTACTGAAATATCTGGGCTCCAGTGCAATAGGGCGTCAACCGCACACAAAGTCAAACACAAAAGAAGATCTCACAAAATACAGTTGCATTTCGATCAGCAAGAAGACTGCACAGGGTATTCAATCACGTTAAGCGAGATTCCAAACCTCAGGGAGCGAAACTGCTCAGTTCAAAGGGAACCGTGAATGGTGTAGGGAACAAGTGAACAATGCTTCATCACTTTGCCGGAAGTAGGGACGCAATATTTCCCACCAGTCATTGCATCTCGGCTAAAGCGCAAAATAAATGGATGTTGAAAAGATATTTATAAATTTGTTATTTATTATCATGTCGGTTTGGTAGCTGGGTAGTTAGCACTGTTGCTTTGCACCTCCAGGGTCCGGGTTCGATTCCTCTCCAGGTCCGATTCCCGTCTGCATGGAGTTTGCAGGTTTTCGCGTGCTCCGGTTTCCCCACGGTCCGAAGACCTGCAGATTAGGCTAACTGCCGTTCCCTAAACAAACATTAGTGATAATTGTCAAGTTTTGCTGTGAACTCCTTAAAGCAGAATAAAAAAAAAAAATTAAATCAAGATTTAATGTCTACTTCAGGAGAAGTCCAATGCAGTTGCAGCGACAAAAACATTGGACCCCCAGCTGCAGAAGAAAATGTAGCTTTATGACTAAGCTCGAGTTTAGAAATTGTTGCCATTTTCACTGGCAGTCAAACGGCAATGAAACTAATCGAAACTGAGGGCGTGCTCACATTAAGCCTGACTGACTTGATTGCACCCCCTCCCTATTTCACCCGCCAGCCATCGTTCACGTTGTTCTTCTCCGATACAGCAGATGGCAGCACCTACTTTGTTTGTGAGCTGCAATTAAACACAATAGAAGAAGAGAATGAATGAGTTTAATCTTCACGCTATATCTAAAATTAGTGATATTTCACGAAAAAAAAAAAAAAAAACATTCAGAGCAACACTCACGTGCCTCCCTACTTTATTATACCTAGGATGGGATTGGCGAAGTGAAACCAGACCATCGTGTCCAGGTTTAAGCCAAATATCATAACTCCGAATTCAATCAGAAATCTTTGTACACAACTGGAGATAAAACGTTGATTTAATATTCTGATAAAAAGTCTCAATAACAACCGAACACCAACAGCGCTCCTTTTGTCCACGGGTAGGATAAGACCGCGTGTCACGTCTGGCTGACAGATTATCCAGATCAGACGCAGGGATTAGTCTGGCAGGAAAACCTAACCACATGTACAGTAAGTGCCTCCTCATACCCCAGATGGTTATTTGTCTATATGAGCCTACATTAAGCTGTGGAAAACAAGTATGGTCACATGATTTTGGCCAGAACAGAATGCTGGTAAACAAGCTTGCCTCACACTTCCAAGTAGAGCACGGTACCTACACACATGGGTCCGGACATGCGCTGAAATGTTTACCGTGACAACTCTTGTTACCATCGCCTTGGAAATATTTTGGCATTACCGTGTTTGTTCTCGCCTCTGTGAACAGGATACAAAGATATTGTTTTAAACACAGCCAGGGGCTGATTAGTGTGTGTGGCAGCCTTCCTTTGACTAGGCCATGCCTCTTAAATCTCTTCCATGTGAGAGAGAGGCAGTCTAGCTCTACTGCAGTGACTGACACCAATACTGCTCAGTTCAGTGGCACGGCACACTGCTATCCAGTCGCCAGTGCTCTATATCTAATCACCAACACACACACACACACACACACAAACAAACTGAAGACAATACAGTCAGTCTGTTTGCAGAGTGCAATCAATCAACTTTTCTTACAAATAAATCTGGGTCAGTGGTATCATGGTTGGTAATTTGCGTGCTGATATTGTGAGTGAATAGGCCAGTGGGTCAAAGTCAGTGGAAATGACTGAGTGATAAATGAACGGCAAGTCAAAACTCTTGCAACGGCATTAGGCTGCTAAAGTACCAGTTATCTGCACTGCCATTAGCCTGAGATCCATTAAGACATTTTAGAAACGCCAATTGAATTTAAATTTTTAATCTCACTCATCTCTCAACCATTACCATCCCCAGTAAAACCAAAATGACTTTATGTTAAAAATTCACCGATCTATCAGCCTGTGACTGGGATCAGACAGATTTCCGCTGAATCGGCCTTGACCAGAGATCGTCCGATCAGCCGTGGATATGAGCGACGATCCCAAGTTGGGCGACAGAACGCATTCAATCTGGCATCCAAAGATCACAAGTTTAAATCCCACTACAGCCATCTATAGCCAGGAACCCTCTGTGGGAGGGGTTAACTCTTATGCTAATTGTATCAGCACTAGCCAATCAAGTGTGTCTGCGCCCTAATTGTGTGCGCGCAGCCATTCGAGAAGTTGTGTCCTGTTTAATTTTCAGCTTTTGCAATTTGGGGGAAAAATGTAAAAGACATTTAAAAGTCCATGTTTTATCAAATGCATATAATTGAATTTTAATTACAATTACAAAAATGTTTGGTACGCTGTCAATTATAGTTCTCAAAAAGAAAAGAAAATGGATATCGGCCAAGGAACCTGCAACCCCTGCATCTCGACTTTGAACATGGGCAGAAGCGAAACGCACCTCACACACGTTTCTACATCGCACAGAGGACCAAAACACAGCTGGATATTTCCCTCACATTCAAGTGTTCTGACCAGAGTAACGTTAAAAGCGTGTGAATGACATCATCCGATGGTAAAGTATACACCTCTGATTACTTCTGTTGTTTCAATCTGAGCTCCACTTCACTCCAGCACTTTGCTAATCCAGATCGACCAGCTCTGGATTAAAGGAAACGAGGAACAAATCATCACCGGGAGGAAAAAAAAAGAAAAGAAAAGAAAAACCAACAACACACTGGGAGGTGAGACAAAGTGCCATGGCAACACTTCTAGGAAAAACTATGTTAAGCGATGCTACAATGATGACGTTTTCCACTGCCATGGAGCTCGTGTTTTGGCAGGAGCTAATTATGGCTAACATTTTTAAGAAGCAGGCACTTCTTTGAAAGCTGACTGATTATGTAACCAGAGGAATGGCGAGTCCTAATCCTGCTGACCGCTTTGTTTAGTCCAAACACAAAAGCCTCCATCTTGGTTTTCTGGAACCAGACAGATGCTTAGAGGTAAACCTGTGTAGCTAAAAGGTTCTTGTGACACTTGTGTACGACTGTAGCGCACAGCAGTGAGGACAAAGTGCCCTATATTCCCAGATCTCACACACTCCTTGAATCCACATCCCTGGAACTGACGGGCAGCACAGTGGGTAGCACATAGTATTGCTAGACAGGTTTCTGGTTCAGTTCTATGTGCTGAACTTTCACATGTTCTCCCCGTTTGTTTCTCTAGTTTCCCTCCCCCTTTTAAAAAACAAGCCGCAAACAGGACTGGCTATGTTAAACTGTATGTATACGTGTGTTTATGACACAGCGACCCTTGCCCCATTCATCGTCTATTCGCCTTCCCTCCCGGATCCACCCTGATCCTGAATAAACTGCATGGAGTTGATTTTATTTCATTTCCTTGCAGTGGAAACATACAAAGTAGACTGACAATAGAAAACATCTTCTACCACATCTAAATGTAAAAAAAAAAAAAAAAAAAAAAAAATTGCCTTCTGCAGGCGGCTTAGTTGGCAGCAACAAATCCAGTGCCATATGGTACCACTCGGAATGATATTTGCAACTCGCTTGTCAATGATCAGTTGGTCTAACTGTTGAGCACACCACCGGGAGTTGGAATGTCGCTGGATTAGTAGCATGAGGGAAATTCCATATCTACACAGCAAGACCGGAGCAAAGCCATCAGGAGACAATCAGAGCACAGAGAAAACAAACCTTAGTCTGTGAAACAGACGAAAAAGGAAGCAAGACAGGCCGAGGAATGAGCTCCTGCTCTTACGACTGCAGCTTCATTAGCTACATGTAAGGGAAACAATAGGTTACTTAGGTGACTAATCAACTCTGCTCGGAAATGATTGATGGGTAAAATCGTCAGAGGTTTAGAAAATGCATCCCCACCCACCCTTTGACGCCACAGCCTGACATTTTTCGCGCTGGCAGCCTGTACGTGCGCTACTAATGAAATCTCACCAACAAGCAGTTTCACACTCTGGTCTAACACCAACAGCTTCTCCTGATGCCAAAAATGCACTTGAAGCAACAGCGAGAAAATATCCAACAGGGACAAAAGCTTGACTCAGACAAGTGGATAAATAGCTACAGTACCGTCTGGCAGAAATCAAGACAGCCACATGCCTCCTCCAGCAGACTTCCTGAACATTGAGAACATAATGTTGAGAATCTTAAAGCTTTTCTTCTTTTTTTTTCTGCCCCCAAAACAAATTTCCAAGTCATAGTCCAGAAGACAGCATTTATTCTTCAACAGCATAATTACTACACAGTATGAATTATGTATCATATTTTATACATCCCAGATACATGTACACAATTTCTAGCATTACGATGGCTATTGTTATAAAGATCGTTTAAGATTCAACACATAAATTGGACTGAAAGCCTGTATGATGTGTGAATTCCATACCGAGCCACATCTTCTGGAATTCTGTTAAAGGGATCTTATGTACAGTAGATTCTTAATCATTGAAAATGACAGGATTTTAAACTGATTATATGTTATATTTCATACAGTACAATAAAAGTGCATTCACACAAGAGCTCTTAAATGCATTCAATGTCAAGGACTCATTTAGCAATCAGATCCTGACATAAACCCGTGTAATTAATCCAGCAGGAGTGCGCAGGCCTACATAAACCCACATTAATGGGACCTAATAATTCTGTGATTTGTAGTGGACCTGTCCTGGAAGTGCATGGAGACCAGGTCCGTTCAACAGAAAGTGTCATATGGCATAATAAACTGACTACACTTCAGGCTGCTATTACATTAAACCAGATGAAACCCCAGAATTAATGCACTTGTTCCATCAGGTGGGATGAAGATTTTCTTTCACCTTAATTTCAATTGAACAAAACGACTCAAGGCTATTACTATATAAATCACTCGAGCGCATTGATCTTTGTAAAGATAACTTAATACAGTAAGGATGTACAGACATTTCTGCTATAAAAATCACTAAGCTGAAAAACGCTGCGGGGGAAAAAAGCTTTAATATTTAGACTTGGAAGTGTCAAATCTGAAGCTCATTTACCAAGAAAGTAAATGATATAGAGAATTATTAAGTAAATAAAAACACAATGCTCTGAAATTAAACAAAATGAATATTATATATATATATATATATATAAACCTGTACATCACTCCATAAACCTGTCCAAATTTATTACAGTGGAAAAATTATATAAGCAGTGAGCTCCCTAAAACAACAAACTTTGCTTTAGTCTGGCAAAAACATCATCAATAAAGGTCAGCTTTAGGCCATTTGCCAACATATGGGGATTTAAAAAAAAAAAAAAGATGGTTTAAAGGGCAGCTATTACGCACAATTCACAGAATAGAACTTTGAGTCATTTTTAGACATTTGGGTCTATGGGTCTCCAGTGTGTGTGCGCAAACAAAAAACAAGAATATATAAAAAAAAATTTAAATCCTGTTTTTGTGCTTTTTTATTGTTGTATTGGCCAGGGCTTAAACAAGCCAATTAGATTTTTCCAATACTGTGACCTCATAAGAAGAACCATCTTGCTTAGCCATGCTGTTCTCCAGAGGGGCCGTGGCTCACTATTAGGTCAACACTGAAATTGGAGGCAATTTGACTGAGTTATAAACAAATGCATTATCTGATCGAGCTCTACGACAAATAGTAACTTGTCAAAAGAAATATTAAATTATATGACCTTAAATATAACCTAAAGAACAATAATCATTAATAATATGTTCTCTTTCCAGACTTGGTACTGTACAGTATATGTGCATCACTGCACTAGATCACTGCACTGTTCCTCTTTTCTTATTCTCTATACATTCTTTCCTTGAATTGATTCTTTAAATCTGAATGCTAAAGGAAAAATTTGCAACGTGTTTCAGATACACATCTGAGACACGTCTGTGATCTGTGCAGCTATGCAGATCACAAATGTTATATGATGGCAGTGACGGGTGGCCTGAAACAGGCTACATTTAGCTTGAAGTTCCATTTTGTGCAAATATCACATCTTGCAATAATTTATTGTAATAAACTGTGATGTAATTTTGGTACGTGTCTAAAACAAGCTGCCTACGCGTTTGCCATCTGCATGCTCACAGTTTGCTTATTAACGTCATCGAGTCCTATGATTAATCCTTAGCACACAGGACAATTTTTCATTCACAAGTAAAAAGGCCGCTCTGTAGGGGCATGAAATATGATATAAATAGGCAAGTTGAATGAGTGACTCAGTCAGTCAGCAGGAGGAAACTGGAACTGGTGAGCTGCAGGTGGATAGAATAAAAGAAGCATACCTAAATAAAAATGCTGCTCCCTGACACACAATTCTATACAAATTACAGTGAAGAAAAGTGTTGCGTTATAAGCATATATGCATTTTAACCTATAACTGTAATGGGCAAGCTGAAAGTGTAGTATCTGCATAATCTCAGACCCTGGCTTTTCCTCAGAGACCCTCAAAAGAAGTGCAATCCAAACCCACAAGACATTTCTGTGATGTTCTTTCTGCACAGCGAGCAAAAGCTGGATTTACTTCACACTCTTTCAAGTGTGCCAAAGCCTGTCAGCTGGATCCGTTTGATCTGAAGTTAACCCCAACATAGATTTAACTAGGTCACATGACAATGCAATTAAACACGTGACTGGAGTAATTTGGTGAACTGAGCTACGATACTATAAACATTTATTATGAGAAAATAGATCACTAGAGATGCGACAGCAACAGCACGGACCACTGCTGAACCTTAGAAGGTCGTGTTCCCTTTATTCAAACAGTCCTTGAAATCTTCGCTTCACCTTGTACCTCATGCTGTGAAAATGTTGTACACCTACATGATGATAAAACATGAACGCAATGTTGGGAAGCAGCAATTCAAGGTCCTCTTTTAAAGCACTTTTCTAGGTTTTCGATGTGTTTTTCTATTACACCTAGATAAAGGTGCAGAAATGAAGAACAGTACCAAAGCTATGACACACACAAATGATTTAACTAAAAGAAAATTAAAAGCGATTTCGGAAAAAGGATATTTTGAGCAACTGCATTCTGAAAGGATACGTTTTTCACCCTTGACCTTTAAATTGTGCATATAAAGTCTGTTTGGGAATAACTGACCATTTTTGTTTTTTAATTAATAACCAGCACTGTACAGCGGCATTTATATGGGTCACCTTGTATTTAAACATCACAAGCAGTTACTCTGATGGTTTTAAGGATTCTAATATTATAAGCCAGAAACATTCAGTTCACATTAAAAATACACATTTTATATCAACTCAGAAAAACATCTGGATTTGCTTGATTTTTTTTTTTTTTTTTCAAAAAATTTGGAAGACCTGTATACGGTCTTTACTCTAAAATTAAATGACTTGCTGCAGGTTATGTACGCCAACTCTATGCTAACTACCAACTATACTTAGCAATTATCGGCCCACAAGAGGAAAGCGCTTACTCTGTCATCAAGAGATCGTGACATTAAATCCCAACGACGCCACAGTCATTTATGGCTAAGAACCAAGAAAAATCAGCTTCATGGTTGATAGATGTTGTGTGATAGAGGAGAGCTAGCCAGCAGGAGAGAATTGGCAAACAAAGAAGAGACAAAGGATTATTCATAGTATGTCTGACTGAATACTAGCATTTACCATCATGCACGTTCCCACTCTAAATGTGCATAAACATCATTTACAAACAGGAGCCTTAAAATAATATTGACAGCAAAGATTCTAGTTTGTTACTGCCGTGGTGGAGGAAAGGAAAAGGAAAGTGATCAGCAATAGGCAATT
Source organism: Clarias macrocephalus (assembly GCA_011419295.1). Lineage (NCBI taxonomy): Eukaryota > Metazoa > Chordata > Actinopteri > Siluriformes > Clariidae > Clarias > Clarias macrocephalus. The sequence goes on along the minus strand of JAAGKR010000436.1, from coordinate 138,631 downwards.
CTTAATTCCTCAAAATAAAATCTCCAGTTGGGCCAAAGTCACTGCTTTAACTGTATGAGGAAAGAATAGGAAAAATAGCAACCTGTGTCTGGCTAGCTAAGTAGATAACAACGCAAAAAGTGGCTAATTCACACGAGTTTGTGAGACAAGGCTGATCAAAAGCTTGTTAACATTTAAGCTTGTGCACTCGGCACAGAATCATTTATATCCAGGGCTGATCAGGCTGTAAACCAGCCAAATAGGGTCCCTAGCTGATCGACTGCTGCATCTCTATTATAAATGTAAAAAATAATATTTAAAAATCGATTTTGGAGTCAGTGTGAATGTCCACACAAAAGAATTGTGATTCATAACCGAATCGATTTTCCCCCCAGCTCTAGAACATACTGCCACTTGCTGTATCAGAGTGCGTGGATAAGCTAGTGTGCTTGGGTACGGAAAAACATTAATAATGTACAGTAAGAGCTGACAAGCTGGGGAGAGCGAAGCTGGTAATTGTACTTATCCATCCATCTAGGAACGTTTGTAGTCCACCATGGAGGCCAATGGTGACCATTGTATTTGTTCCCATTTTTATGACTGTAGCAGCACGTCCCGTCAAGATTCACACACACTACTGGCAATTTGGGATCGTAGCCTAATCTGCATGTCTTTGGACTGTGGGAGGAAACTGGAGTGACCACCTGGAGGAAACCCACCAAGAACCCAGTCCCTGAAGGTGCGAAGTGACAGTGCAAACCAGTAAGCCACCGTGCCCCCAATTGTACTTACGTATGGTACAACACAATCTTGCCTAGTGTGAAAGTGCCTCAATTAGGCTTCCAAAGTTCATTAGGAAAAGTAAGCGGATACAAATAAAAAAATAACAACATGCAAGCAGGACTTTTAAAAATAGTTACAGCCAATGAACTGGAGTGATGTAGCTGAGGTTAAGAGCTGGAATCCACTCACGATGCTGACTGATTAAATAGTTTATTTATTTATTTATGGTTTTTTTTTTTTTTTTTTTAAAGAAAAATACAGTTTCAGTTTAGAGCACGTCCACTTCAGGTTTAAATCCGAACCGAATCGGAGCACTGAACAGAAAGTCGCAGTCTAGCCTCATGTGCATCACATTATTTGATCTCGCTTAAAATACACGCGCACAGTGACGCGGTCACGTGTTCAAATGTAGGCGGAAATCTTGTATGTTACAATGTAACGCATTCAGAAAGCTTTAAAAAAAAAAACAGATGGTTAAAACGTGATAAGAGCCATGTTATTGTCATGTCGTTTAAGCGTGCAGTTCTTTATCTTTCCCAGGCTTCACATTACAGCGAGGCGTCTTAACTTTCCTCTCCGTCTGCACGTGAACGCAGCGTTGGGGCGCGTGTAGCACTGCAGGTGCTTTAAAGGCAGTGGGATGAAAATGCGCGCTGCTCTGGTGCTTTTAACAAGTCTTACACTCCGGTCTTCATTAAACTGAGTAAAACGTGAGGTTAGTTAAAGAAGAAATTAATGATTCAAGTAAAATCATCTTCTTTTTTTTTCAATCTCAGGAAAAAGTGCTGTGTACGTGCGAATGTTGCATCAGTGCTCGGACACACGGAACACGGGCAAAAAGGGAAGTTGAAGCGACTATGCGATCTTTATAAATAAGGTTAATCATTACCTCGGGTTTTAAACACTAATTTTGCCGCTGAGTTTTTTTTTTTTTTTTTTGGAAAACGACTCTGTTAGCTCGCTCAAAACTTTCCTCGCGAGCGCGCGCGTGTTTAGTCTCGCGGCTCCTTTGATGGAGCTTCGGTCACGCGCATCGGCTAACTTTAAAAAGCTTTAAAGAGTATACAGTGTATCCACTCACCTTCTGTATCAAATCTGTTAGCTAATGTACTGAAGAGTCTACAGCTCGTTTCATCAGTAGCTCCCGTAAGATTCTCCCTCACCTCAGCACTTTTTACAAGCTCAACACATTTCAGCACTGCCACTCTAACACACACACACACACACACACACTTTTGTCTTGCTCTCTTTGTAAGGACCTGCCTCTGACTTCAGAGGCGATCATTACTGCTATCCTGAACCCAACCCTAGCCTTAACCACAGGAACCAAAATCTTTAGCTCTCTTTTTAATAAAAGATGAAGTTTTATATGGAAAAAAAAAAGATCTGCCAATGATCTGCCAAATAAACTTACAAGGTGAAAAGATATATATTACACATACTTAGATGTTTCCATCATTGGGAGGATTTTTGTCCCCAGCAAACTATAAAAACATGCCCAGTAGTTCTCTCTCTCTCACACACACACACACACACATGATGGGGAGGAGGAAAGGCGCCACTCACTACCTGCGGTTCTCACCACAGACCACATTCACTGGAAACTGGATCATGCTGGATCACTGGTGTCATCCAGCAAAAAAAAAAGAAAGAAAGATAACTGTGTTAGAAACGATACTGCGAGGAAAAAAAACTTTTTTTAATGTTTCCTGTCCGAGTTGTGTCGCAATGCAATGTTTCTTACTTGTTTGAATTGTGAAAAACTATGAACAGTATCTAATAAATATTAGAATGCCATGCAACTTGTGTTGTTGATTGTTTAAATGCCATGTCTTCTGCACTACACCCCACTCCAGTAGGTGTCAGTACTTAAATCCCCCCCCCCTTAAATTTCCTCCCTTAGTCCAAAGACATGCATATTAAACTAACTGGAGTTCCCAAAATACCTATAGTGTGTGCATGAGTGTGTTCTGCGATGGATTGGCACCCTGTACCCAGCCTTGTGCCCAAGGTTTCCTGGGATAGGCTCCAGGCATCCTGTGACCCTGTACAGGATAAGCAGTATATAACCTAGTAACCCAGTGCAAATATATATCCAGTGACGGACACTTAAAAGCACTTTTTGTAAGTCGCCCTGGATAAGAGCGTCTGCCAAATGCCTAAATGTAAATTGTTTATTTTGTTATGAATAAATAAACCATTTAATAATTGGAAGTTTAAGACGTAACCTATTCTCAATCAAAAACTGACCCAATTCAATTAACTGAAGCAACCAACAAAAGATTAAAGATTAATTCAACAAGAGATTAAACTGCACAGCATTATTAGGTGGTATAAACATTAGAAATTAGACCCCGGGATAAAGTTGTGGATCAATTTTCATTAATGTCATATGTGACACATAGGAATTAAATATCACGTAAAGCAAGAAGTCATCGTCACTCCTGGATTTGGGCATGATGACAAGAATAGAGGACGTTGGAGCTGCTCTGTAAAAAGTGTCCCCCTTTAGCTTACATTAGCATTAGGCTATTCTCTTCAGCTAATAAATGTGAGCGGACCCTCTGGTTCGGGTCAGAGCTAGGACAAACATTTGTACTGTTGTCTCAACACTAAATCTGGTTTCATTTTTTTCTCCCCAGCAAAGTACAGTTGACTGGTCATTATGTTTCTAATTATAAAAGAGACATGGGGAGAATATATTGATTTTTCATGCAGCAACTCTAAAAATCAATATATAGTCATTCACATGCATTATGGCGTTATTGATTTGACATGATTTGGTTTGACAAGCTGACTAAGGGCCAAGAAAAGAATCAGCCAAAACAACATATTATTTAGGCTCATAAAATAAGCCCTAAAATAATGAAAATCAGCCTCTCTTATTTATGATGAGATGCAACCATTACAGTAATCCATATATACAACTGGCTTGAGATAGATAGACTACGTAATTTCAAGGATCCCAGAAGTTAACATTTCTCCCCTCCTGAAGGCAGACAAAAAGTCTATAAAGCCTAGAGCATTAAGAAAAACTTTAATCACCAATGACACATGTGCTGGATGAGTGGTAATTTTCAGATACAGGCTTATTGGCCGACTGATGACGAGGTGAAAATGACACTTTGAGCCACAACCTTACTCTCCACCCAGAAATAATTGACTACTGTATCTGTACCCATGTATTATAGTTTAACTTACAGAGTTGCCAAACTGGCAGCTCCAGTCTGGGCGATGTGTCTGAAAACTTACGTACATTTACATGGTTAAGAAAATCTAATCATTGCTTCTGTGGAAATGAAAAAAAAAAAAAAAAAAAACTTGGGTGTTGAGTCATCACCCGCATCGAGGCAATACAGAGCTACGGAGAAACAAATGGTTTAAGGGAATTGATTTGTTTTGTCATAAATTGCATGTTCAAACAGATTTTATCCTATTTAAAAAATATAGAATGTTCTGGAAGCTAAAGAAAAAAGCATGTTCAATTATTCCCATATGAAAACAAATGAAACACTTGCAGTAATGGATAATGGATGGTACAAAGCCACTGTTTGACTCTGAACTACTGCAGGCCAGCAATATTGGTTTTCTGTGAACTCATGGAGGAAGGAAGGGAGGGAAGACAGGCTCATGCTGAACTTTACATTGGCAGATGTTGAAGGCTTTTGTTTCATGAAACAGAGCGATACGATAACTTTTATAAACTCCTGACAAAGACACTTAGCCACACCAAAGCCTGAAGCATCAAAAGACATTTCAAAAGTGATATCTGGATATCTGGATCTCACCCAGTTTTAAAACCACAAAAACAAGAAGCCAGAGCCAGTGCTGGATTTATGCACTATTTTGTTCCATATGGGACTTCAAACAACACCTACTGCAGAATTCGCTAATAGATCCCGGTCTTGGATGTACAACAACTATTCAAACCGCAGCTGTGAATTTTAATCACCTTGACTCCAGACCACTTGTTCTGCATGTTGAAACCGGGCCCATTTTGATCAAAAGTCTGAAAGCCGTGTCCGCTCGAGTCTAAACAGGCTCCATCCGAACGGGCCGAACGCTGCGAACATCACAGGCAACATGAAAACAACACACACTGCATGGGGGGGAAAGCCTGCTTCCTGATACAACATGGAGTAGGAAGAAACTAACTGAAAAACTGAAATCAAGCCAGACATGAACAATTTAAAAAGAAAAAAACCCAAACAATCATGAATTCTTTCAACAGCGTTACTGAGAGCGGAGGCAGGGATAACAGAACGGTTTCCCACAATAAAGCCATTCACCCCCCCAAAAAAAAAAAAAAAAGCTGATGCTGGAAGACAAAAGGCCTTCCTGATAACAATGCATTCCCTCTCAGCTCGAACACCAACTCTCGCTCTTCTCACCCTGAAAAGGCCAGGCCGAGCTGTCTAATAAAGCCATGTATCTGCCCTGATTAATGACGCAAGAGCTCTCTTTTGAGTGCTTCAGAAACATATGCAGTGTCTGTGGATGCTTTTTATATGAGAGCACGATGAGTACAAACCATAAAACCTAACAGTAACCAAAAGCAAAGTTCCAAACATGACACCAAAACCAAAGGATAACAGCATTAACTCAAAACGACGAGGGTAGTGAGCAAGAGCATGGAAAAGGGAGAGCGCTGGAGGGTATTAGCGTTAAAAGAAAATATAGAATGAATAAATCTACTGGAGATTTTATTCATGGTTATAATGATCAAAGGCCTTCTTATGATGCTATTTTAGGCAAGCTGTCAACACTGCACTGCATTAGTGCCAGTATGCAAACGACCTAAAGCAAGTTGTACAAGAATACGGGTAGAAAGGTAACTTCACATTAAAGCATTGCTGCAAGATAAAAGCCAAGTAAAGTGTTGTTGGTTTTCCTCGCCATGTTTAATTAGCATAAGAAACAAGCCATGTTTACAAGAACCTATCCTTCCTGTTTTGCGATTGTGTTTCTTTTAGGGCGGTGCGATGTAATCGATTACGCAGTTTAGTCAACCTTTAGTTGGGTCAATTTTTGATTATAACTTTAATTATTCAGTCAAGCTTGCATATGTTAAATGGTAATAAAATCCTTAAAAATAAACAAATAAATACACCACAGCTTTCCCCACAGATACACAAATATCGCTTCTTCTTCTGCTTTTGAATTTACGGACGCTCGGTGCAATACCTCCACTTACTAGACTAGTGTGTGGTGCAGACGTTAAGCAGGAAAATAAATTGTGCTTTGTATGAGATATGACATTTAAACAATCTACAACACAAGTTACACAGCAATTCAATCCTTATAAGATCATTTAAGTTGTTCTTAATGATTCAAACCCTGTAAGAAATATAACAGTTTGGAACAAATCAGACAGTAAACATTAGTGCCATCGAATCGAACTGAATCGAAACTCAAGATGCCCAAACATTTAACTGAATTGACAGTCTACCCATGATTCACTGCTCGAGTTTATTTAGTCTTGTGTCTTTTTTTTCCCACTTAACTGTAGCATAAGGGAGGGTGAAAGCTTAAACATCATGTAACACAACCCATAGCTCGTGTCGTTCACATTGACAAATTACCCAGGTCTCTCCCACACAGTCCAATTTATTGCAACCTAATACAAGCAGAAGAGGAAAACAGCACTTCCAAATATTGTCATATGCTAACCACAAAGTGCTCATAAGATAAATAAGGGGTTTTACAGCACACAGAACAACCAGACATCTGCGACACTTGGACGATAATGAGCATGACTAAGTGATCACAACATGCACATCCTGGTTCTTTGCATGAGTGCGTGTGTGTGTTTAACCCACAGACCTGTCCTTTACTAGAGTTACTTCCTGCATGACATCATCGCCTCTGAATGACGCCTCCTCCTGAGCGTCAAGCTTTGAGCGTTACTCATAGCCGTGTCATTATACCTAAACACACACACACACACACACACACACACACACACACACACACACACACACACACACAATTAAGCCTGTACAACTCCATGACAACAGAGAAGCAATAGCCGAACTCCATACACACACCCATAGGCTGACTGAATACTTTACAGCTTTACAGCTTGTTTCAGAGCAGAGCAGGGAACGGATATTTTTGTTCCTGTTCCTAAAACCAACTTTGCAAATACAGTATGTAAGCATGGGTTATGGGGAATTTTACTCATTTTCATTTCACTTGGCCCGAGGGACGCATTATTCTGGACAAGTTAAGCTGCCGTAAGTGATGAAAAGGGCCTGGAAAGTGAAGAGCCAAGAGCCAAGAGTCGAAAGTGGAAAGTAAGTAACACACTCCACATCCACGTACTGTAAAAGCAGCAATAACATCAAGTGCTTAGTAATATTCACAATAAAGCCAATTCAGGTAAATGTCCACCATATATCTTACACTGCTTCACGATGAGATGGTCTTTTACCTTATTAAAGCATTATAAGCTAGATAAACTGCACATTGAAGCATTTTCAACTGAGCAGTATAATGCACACAGAGCACTTTCAGCTGAGTTAGTATCAGTAAGGATATATTTCACGAAGTGGAAAAAAAAAAAAACACACACACATTCATCAGGTACAGATCCTGTATATACATACTATACATGAAATATTCAGTCTTGAAGAAATGACACAAGCCGGTAAAGTTACTACACTTACCTCATGCTAGCCGGTGATCAGTGCTTAGCAGCTGTCATGTGTGTGTATGTGTGTGTGTGTGTGTGTGTGTGTGTGCGCGCGCGTCTTGCCAGCCAGCAGTCTGCCTGCAAGTTTTTCCAGGTGATCCAGAAACAATGACATCATCCCTATCGAGACGCACACCTGTTTCCTCCAGAAGCTCCTCCCACCTTGGCAACTTTAAAGGGACAGGCCCACGTGGAGCGTCGTTCCCTATCGCTCTGATGCAAATCCTGACACACCACAATACACAATGTGTGTACCGCCACACTGGCTATGCAGAATTTAAAAGGAAAAGGCACATTCCATGCTCATGATTAACCAACAGCTTTTTTTTTTCATTTATTTAGAGGGGCAGAGCGTATAGTATAAAAGACAGGAAGTGATGTCAGTTTACAGTGCATCCCAAAAAATGTTAAGTATTATAAAAGTAACTTTTTTCTTAATTCTGAATTTGAAAAAATGGAGATATATTATAAGATTTTCTTTGTTTTTTTGGGGTTTTTTTTTTTATGATTACATCTTACAGTTCATGAATTCCAGTATCTCAAAGTAGAATATTTCAATCAATGATCAAAGATCAATCAAAACAGATTTACAATACAGAAATATCCAACGGATCGGGGCTCCGTTAGCATAAATTACTGCATCAAAGCAGCGATCATGTTGGCACTGCTGAGGCGTTATTGAACACCCAGTTGCTTTAATAGCAGCCTTCAGCTCTTCTGTAGTGCTGGGTGTTTTTTTTCTTCCTCTTGACAATAGCCTATAGATCCTGCTTGGGGTTCAGGTCAGGTGAGTTGGCTGACCAGTCAAGCACAGTACTACGGTATGCGCCAAATAATACAGTACTGAAACTCACACGTCACAAATGCGCATTTGCGTGCATAGCTCCAGACGCACTTGTTCCCAGTAGTTAAAAGGATGTTGTGTGGAGCGGCATTTGTTGGAAATGGCTCTCTCTCGACGGAGGAAAAAAGTATTCATAGTTGAATATTATTTCCACTCATACGGAAGTGTTTGTGAATGAGGTCGGCAAAAAGTTTAATAAGACAGCACCAAGTTAGACAATTATGCTGTCTATTGTTATGAAATTTCCGGGGATGTGTTTGAGAATCTGCGTGAACGTGACATGAACACAGCCTACAGCGAGGCGGTGCACACACACACACTTCGAACACTTACATTACGCACACTGTGGTAAATCGACAGGCTAAAAGTGTGTATGTTAGTTTCTTTCTATGAAATAAGCTCACAGATGACAAGGTAATGTTGTTCGTCTTTTCATTTCAGTACTGTATACAATACATTTTGGCACATACTCTGTTATGGACAGCAAACCAGCTAGTGGTAGTTTTGGCACTGTGGGCAGGTCCTACTGAAGAGCAAATCTGTTTAAGGCACCATGAAGCATTAAAATCTATTGGTAAACAGTCTAATGATTTTAGACTTGATAAACAGAGTGGACCAACACCAGCAGATGACACTGACTGTAGAAACTTTACATTGGACTTCAAGCAACTTGGTTGTAAGCATCTCCTCTCTTCCTCCAGATGCTGGGAGCTTGATTTTCCAAATAAAATACAAAATTGACTTTTTCTCCTTACTCCTTTTCTCCTACCACAGTTGTAGCCGAGTTCCTGCAAACGTCTGTGGGTGTTGGCTCTTAATGCACCGACTACAGCCTCACTCTGTCTTTTTGAAGCTTTCCCAAGTTCTTAAATAGTCTTTGCTTGACAATCTTCTTAAAGCCTTCTTTTCCCTTGCAGTGAACTTTCCATTAATATGCCTCGATACAGCACTCTGTGAACAACCAGCCCATTCAGGAGTGACCTTCTAATGCTTGTTGATGGGCGTTGATGGTTATCTTCTGGACAACTGTCAAGTCAGCAGTCCTCCCCATGCGCGTACTGAACTAGACTGAGAGTATTTATGATGGAATTTATGCTGTATGAATTGTATTTTACTCTAAATAAAATATTCTAATATTCTGATATAATGGAATTTTGATTTTCATGAGCTGGTAGCCATTGTCATTGAAATTAAAACAAAAAAGGCTTAAAATATTTCCCTTTACCTGTTATTTTATTTTATAAATAAATAAATAAATATATAACAATAAATATTTTTCATAATGTGAATTTTTTTTAGATGCACTGTACCATATATATAAGGCTATTAAATCAATCTCACCTACTGTAGACATCAAAGAGATGTTTAATAAAACAAAGACAATCTTATGTGATCATGATCTCCAGAAGATTACTAGCTCAGAACCTCGAAGAGTAAATAGTGTAAAAGTTTGCATAGCGGAAGGACAATAATTATCATAGACCAACAATACATTTAGCGTGTTGGTATTACACATATTTCATTATGACGGAAACTGGCAGTTTGTGCATCCATCCATCCATCCATCCATCCATCCACTGTCTAGACCGATTATCCAGTGTAGGGCCTATCCAGCGAACTCAGGGCAAAAAAGCATACATCATCAAAAGGTACTAACACATACACACTGGAAAATTTGAAAATGATAATCAAACTCCACACACACAGACCAAGGGCAAGATTTGAACCCCCAACCCTGAAAGTGCAAGGTTACGGTGCTGACACCACCATGCTGCCCCCAGTTTCAGTATTTAAATATATTAATACTGAAAAGAGTGATTCACTCCTAATCGATCTAGCACTTCTACCCCAGATGATAATATCTGCAACCTGTAAACACACGTAGGTTTTGAAGTCATTGCATAATCTGACAGCATGAGGTTAGATCAGCGCATGATAAAAGCTGAGCCTCCTTTCAGACTGCAGAATTGTAATCAGACACAGTTAAATCAGAGTGCTCATACTCTAATTACGCTTGCTGTCTGTCATGTGTCATCAAGCATCATCGGCAGCAACACTAAAGAGACCGAACATTTTAATCTCTCTCTCTCAGCCATGGACAGAGTGAATATATGAGGACTGAACATAACAGGATGTTGTGTGCTGCAAGATGTTCTCCGTGTTTATTTTACCTCTTAAACTTCAAGGACTGTTCCAGCTGTTTTAACTAAGTCTCTATATTTATTTATATTGAAGAGTTATCGCTTCTTTAAAAGGCATAAACTACATTTCAATCATGTATACAGTATAAAACATAAAGAGCTACTGTATATGCTGTTACAGGAAGATAATCTGGTGTGACTCCAGTGCAAAGCAGATACCACTAAAAGTCTGTTTTATTTCTCATACACAACCGATTATTAAATGTTTTTATTCATATTTAACAACACTTACTCTCACTCACTCATCGTATATACTGCTTTATCCTGTATTCAGGGTTGCGCAAGGCCTGGAGCCTAACCCAGAAGACTTGGGGCAAAAGGAATTTTTACACCCTGGACACGGTACCAGTCCATCGGAGGATACATGCACACGTACACACACTATGTGCAATTTGGGAGCGCCAAGTAGCCTAATTTGCATGTCTTTGGACTGTGGGAGGAAACCAGAGGACCAGAAAGAAACCCAGCAAGCACAGGGAGACGGGAATCGAACCTAGACCCTTGAGGTGCAAGGCGACAGTGCTACCCACTACACCATCGTGACGCAATCTTTTACAACATTTATTTCTAACTACATGTATCCAACAGCTAGTTCCAACCAAGCAATCTGATTGGGCGAGAGGCATTCCTTAAGTGGTAATAATGGACAGTAACAGCACTGGGATGTTTAACTATATATCACTTCACGTCCCAGGTGTTCTACAATCGTTAATTACACAACTGTAAGTCACAGAATGGGTGAAAGTAGGTCTGTACAGTTCGCTATACTGGGGAGAGGGCAACTGTCTGACGAAACCCACATTGAAAACTAGTCACAGAAGCACTTTCAGCAAGAAAACACATCTGATAATGCCATGTCTGCTTTAAATGATAATAATATAATAAAATAAAAAACAACACAGGAGAATCTAATCATTTCTTCTATGTCCTTCCGAATGGCATCTATTTATTTATGGCTACAAATAATACCTAGCTACTAACACAAGGCTGTACTCGCTCTCCAACCCCTGATCAAGGGTGCTACTTGGTGGGTACATATCCGTCGTTCCTGTGACAGTTAGTTACAGGGTCGGGTTACCAACTCGATTCCTTATTGGATCTGAATACTTGGGGGTGGAGGTGGACCTTGCTCAAGGGTCCAACAGGGGCAACCTGGCAGCATCAGGGCTCAAAACGGGGACCTCATTGTCAGCAGTCCAACACCTTAACCACCAAGCCAACCGTACACCCTTTAAATACATGGTACTGGTAAAAACTTAAAACTACTTTCAGCTTTTTAAATTACAATGTTGGTTACCGGCTCCACCTGTCGTGGTTAATTAGTTAGTTATGCCAGGCGCGGAAGGAGCAAAATAACTGGTTATAAAGAAACAAATCATAATCTGTTGATAATAAATGTTGTTTGTGGAACTGTTGTATAAACACAATATATCACACTTGAGGTCATTCTGTTGTACTGAATATCAGTACTTGGGTTACAGACTACATGTAACTACTACTGTGTTATTTCCAGCAATACAGCACTCCCTCTCGTGTATGATAACGCTTACATTTTATCGTTTCTGTTATCAGCCTCTCTCTATTATTGCTTTTTAAGATGTTTGTCATGTTATTGTGAAAAGTTTAATTGAGCTTTAAGTTCCTACGCAAACACAGCGTTTCAATATGAAATTTCAGATTCAATATCAACAACCTTCCTAATAACAACCACTAAACAAACGAGTAAGAACAGCGACACCAAACAGAGGCCTAAGGGGGTGAGGGTACATATGGAGAGTAGCTCGACTGTGACTTGTACCATATGTCATCAGCTTCCTCAGGTAAGAGTTTGGGGCAAAGCCATAACCACTGACCCCAGTGAGATCTGTTCCCATTGTATCTGCTTTAGTTCTGTGAGAAAATCATCTTAGAAATAAATATGACTTTTGACAACAACCTTTTGTGAACGAAGGAGTAAAACCGACTGACATTTACAAAAGACTTCAAGCACAGTACAGTGATTAGACTCTTCACTGGAGTAAAACATTTGAATGCCAGATCCTTGAAAATCGACAAATAACTTGTCACCAACTTGTGAAAGAGCCGCATCTGTCTGCGTGAACACGACATGCAGATTTCAGGAACTCGCCTGGGGGTTGTTGCCACATCCCCTATACAGTCTTGACCTTGCTCCAAGCCATGTCCACATGTCTGGGCCTTTAAGAGAGTTCCTGTGAAGCTAGCGTTGTATGACATGAAGCAGGTATCACAAGAAGTCGTCTGATCACAGTTCAGGCGTACTGAGAAAACGTTCAACCTCGATTGTATCCAAGCACTAGTGAAACACTGGGATAAGTATATTAGCATATCACAGGATTATTTAGGGAATAAAAGGTATTTTCTACTCTCAGAACTGTTATGTTATTCTGTGCAATCAAAAGTCCCAGTTTGACTTGAACGCCCCTCATAAAAGGTTCACACATATCACACAAATCAGGAGTTACACTTTTATTATACTGATTATTCCGCTCCCTGTTTTTTATGTTTTTTTATTGGACGTTATCTTCTTAGCAGAGCATTCTGGGTATTTACACTAAAGCTAAGTTAAAACATCTAACAAAAAAGCTAAAGAGAAAGGAAGCACAAGATGTTGTTCACACGGTATTCTGGTGAGATGGAGATTTTTTTTATTTGATCACATTATAGCCTGCAAAAATCAATGTTAAAAACAAACATTTGGGGAGATTCATAATTAGTAGCTGTAGAGTTTTATGTCACTTGTAGGTGAAATTAACTATTGTTTATTAGCAGTGACTATCAGAATCAGTAAAACATGGCTGAGCTGCAACAATTATCCAGTCATGCTGAATGAACATGAAGGGAAAATCAAAGCCCCTATTAGGATATGTAATTATCGATCTTGAAACACACACACACACACACACACACACACACACACACACACACACACACAGAAAGCAGTTTCTACAGGTAAAATTGGTAACGTCAGAAGGCTACAAGGCACAAGTTGTCTCAAGGCTGTTCTCAAACACACACAAACAGACATTTTTATTTCTGATGTTTAGTTTCAGTGGTGTTGATTTATTTTCCAGTATTCTCACTTGCTTTACACTGCTGAGTGAGGTGACACTAAAGATGTCAGTGCAGAGACAGAGTTCATCACTAAGAGGGCGTTTTCACATTAGGGCATGACTGACTAAACCCCCTCACCACTTCCCCGCTTGCCAGCGTTCACTTTGTTTTTGCTCTCCGTGCTTGCATACACTTGCATATTTACACTCTCCGATGCAGCAGGTGGCAGTATGCACTTTCTTGGTTTGTGAGATACCAGTCAACACAAGAAGAAGAGAATGAGAACATTAACTTTCGCACTATGCCTAAATAGTGCCACGGTGTTGTAGTGGTTAGCACTGTCACCTTGCACCGCCAGGGTCCGGGTTCGATCCCCGGCCAGGTTCGATTCCCGTCTCTGTGTGCATGGAGTTTGCATGTTCTCCCCGTGCTTGGTGGGTTCCCTCCGGGTACTCCGGTTTCCTCCCACAGTCCAAAGACATGTAGGTTAGGCTAATTGGCTTCCCAAATTGCCCGTAGTGTGTGAGTGTGTGTCTGTGCCCTGCGATGGATTGGCACCCTGTCCAGGGTGTACCCTGCCATGTGCCCGAAGTCTCCTGGGATAGGCTCCAGGCCCCCCATGACCCTGAATACAGAATTAAGCGGTATAGATGATGATGATGATGACTATGCCTAAATATTGCTCTTTTGGATTCTCTTATGTGCCTTCCCATTTTATCACTTTTTTACGGCTGTATAGATCAGAGGATGAGATTGTACGCACACAGATTTAGAAGGAGACAGACGGCACTGATGACGTCACATCTAAACGGCAATCTACTTCCATTCTCAGGTATGACTGGTTCCATATCTGATTTGATTAGTGCCCATGATCCGTGATCCATATGTCATACCTTTCTTGAGACCACCTTCTCCACGGTTCCCGAAAGCGGAATGATTGCGTTCTCACTGATCACAATTAACCAGACTGTGGGGTCAAGTGTTCTCGGAAACAATCCCAGGGCACTGATGTGAAAACATCCAGAGAAGGGGAGAGACAGAAGTGCTGTAGGCTAAGCCACATCCAAAATAAAGAATAAAAAGATTTCCCCTCACGCTTAACTACAATATCTAGTACTAGTTTAGAGGTAATGCCTGATTAAATGTATATCTTTAATATAAAAAGGGGGGGGGGGGAGTTGTTCTTTCTATGTTTTTTTTTCTGTTGAGTCTATATATATATATCCTTTCCTATATATTTATTTAGGAAAATGAAGAAAAGTAAATTGTATTTCTATAAGTGCAAGTACTGTTTTGTTTTCTTTTTTCAATAAAAATATTTTGGGAAAAAAAAACCATCTACAAAAAAAAACATTGTTTATACTCAAAACTTCAAAGTGTACAGCATGAACAAACCAAGGCCCAGTTTCACAAACAGGTAGCGCAGCATAAAGATGATTAGTGCGATTGTTTATTCAAAACAAAGACAGCATTATACACTAAACTGTATGTTATCATTTCTACGTGTCATACAGGGTTTTGTGAAATGTGGGCCAAAGCGGAGAGTTGAGCTGAATCGTGCCAAACGTGTTAAATAATCTGATCCACTTTTCTACATACGCCTGGGAGACCTGCTGCTTGTTCTCACAGAAAAGTCTCCAATGTTTCATTTAGTTAGTCAGTTTTTCCATAATTATGTTTAAAAGTGGGAAACGTGGGAAACCAACATGAACACGGGGGATACTGTCATCCGGAAGGTCATGTAAATACTAGGTTTGCTTTCTTAAGAAAGTTTAATTAAGTGCCCTTGATTGGGTTCTGTTCTACTTCCTAAAAAAACCTTTGAGAGCCAGGCCTTAATCTGACAGCCTTGTCTTCCAGTTCGGTTACGTATTGCAATTTGTTTGTGTCAATTCATATATCACCACACTGACACCAAAATTATTATCTTTTTATTTAAAACTACATTTGATTGCTTAAATGTTGCTATTCCTCTTTTATGCACTCCAAACTATTCACAGCATCCTGTGTGGTAGGAGCAAGTTATTGGCCAACTTTGTTTAGAATTGTAACAAAATCACACAGCGCATTGGAAATAAGGAATAAAACATGAGGGGGCATATTCTTATAGGTAAACAATCAACGATAGGGTGTGTGATTATTAAATGGAATATTACTCTATAATGTTTCATTCTTCTTTTACCTGATCAATTTGCCAAGAATGACACTTAATCTGTTTTTAGCTACAGTACATATAAATGTTAAGGGATGTCAATGAAATTTGCTACAGTCATCACTTACATTACACCAGAAACTTTCACTGAGCTACAGAAGAAGTATTAAACATTGCTTATTAAAATATTTTAAAGGAATAGCTGTACCTGTCCTGGGTCTCCTGAAATAAGCTGCAGGCCTCCCGCGACCCTGAATACAGGATAAAGCGGTATAGACGATGCGCGAGAGATTGAGTGAGTGTTACCTGAGACTTTTGAGTTGAGCAATGTGCTGACACCTGGGCCTCCTCCCATAACTGTTAAACACCTTACAGAAAGCTTCATTAAAACAATCCATTTTATTAAAAAGCAACACTTTTTAATTGGTTTATTATTAGACTTTGTCATACCCATCACTGTGAATTACAAATAATAAAGCAGAAGGAACCAGGAAATTAATATAAACCTGTGACTTGCCTCGCAGCCGGAAAAACTTTCAATCTGCAAACCTCAGAAAAACTAATTAACACCTTCTGACTAATCAGTTTCGAGAACTCAGAAATGATGCGATATATATAAAATTATAAAAGCCAAAATGACAGACAGACTAAAATGTCTTCGCATAACCTTTCTGCCCCCTCCCGAAACTCTCCCAGGCCCGAAAGTAGAACTTAGCACACAAGGCCACGAGGACTGACCATCAGTATGTTAATGTATTCATCTCTGATTTTTACATAACAATCCATGCCCTAGTTTAGCATGCATACCAGAGCTTACGTTTAGTTTCTACTCGAGATGGCATCAAGAGGAGGAAAGATGAGCCTGGAGGAAACTACTTACGTGGAATTTATTTTCACTCAATTTGTGCCAAAAACAGCTTTCCTGTATGTTCACATTTGCGGTTATGATGAATTGAATGAAGACCACACCATATTCCAGATATGTATTTCAAA
The DNA here is from genome assembly GCA_011419295.1 of Clarias macrocephalus. Taxonomy (NCBI): domain Eukaryota; kingdom Metazoa; phylum Chordata; class Actinopteri; order Siluriformes; family Clariidae; genus Clarias; species Clarias macrocephalus. The sequence goes on along the minus strand of JAAGKR010000436.1, from coordinate 121,913 downwards.
AGGCACATTCGATAAGAGAGTGTTTCCATCATTCTCGGGATTTTAATATACTAGAATGTTTTAGTGATATTATGTAAATGATGCAAATTGTTTTGGCTGTTCAAATCACACTGGGAATTGCGATAAGATTTCTGGTAAATGAGGGCATAAGACCGATTGACATTAACAGAAGCAGGTGATAAGACACTTAGCCGCAGTAAAACAGTTGAACGGTGCAAATGTTTTTTAAAGGTTGCTCAGAGCTTACTGCACTCGTTATCATGAACATCCAGCGAGTGGAACACCAGTGGAGGAGACGCCTTTGTCTGTGGGAACTGTACACACAATCATTCACAAACACTACTTGTACATTACATGAACTCAGTTGGGAGTTACTGCCACATCCCCCATACAGTCCTGACCTCGATCAAAGTCATTTCCACATGTTTGGGCCATTAAAGGAGTTCCTGGATGGCCAGTGTTTCAGACGTGAAGCAGGCAGTGCGATCATGCCGTAATGAGAGTACTTTCTACCTTGATGGTATCCAAGAACTAGTGAAAAACTGGGATAAGTGCATTAGTGTATAAGGGGATTATATGGAGAAATAAAGGGAGTTTTTAACTCTCATAAACGTGTTCTGTTATTTCACCCATATTTAATTCAGAAGAAGACATACAACTACAGTATAAAACAAATATTAGCTGACCAACAACATCTGGAATGTAGAGAAAACGTTCCTGCTAACTTTTAAACTAATAAACTGCATTTACATAATTATGAGGCATATAAAACCCTGAACCAAAACCCAAAGCCAATCCTTCTTTGCTACTGTACTGTACTGTACATTTCTGCCTTAGAAAATCCTGTCGGATTTACAGATTTGTCACTGAAGGACAAAAAATGAATTCCTGGTACAGCACATAATAATTCTCTGGCTTAGAAAGTGCATATGGAGGTTAACAGATAAAAAAGTCATTTCACTGAGCATGGCAATCAGCTATAAACGCACAAATATCAAATATTCTTTGAGTCCAGTGTTACAGCTTGACCTGAATTCCAAGGGGTGTTCAGGTCAAACCGGGACTTGTAAACTAAGGCCTAAACCCGATTTACAGAAGACTTCAAGTACTGTAATGAGACGCTCAGACACAGTAAACATTTGAACGGTGCAAACTTTTTAAAGAAAGCCCTACATGCATGAATGAATAAGTCTCAGTTTGACTTGAACGCCCCTTGGTTAAAAATTCCTAAATCATGAAAAGAAACTAAAATGTTAGCAATGTCTGAGGATTTGCTTCTATATTCACTGTAATACCTTTGCTATAAGACTTTCTATATAATAACTGTACATGAATTTAATTCCTGTCATACTGTACGCGATCATGTTCTTTCATGATTCAGAGATAAACTTTGGTGGACCTGGGTAAATAAAGCTCACTCCTGTTATCACTAATGGGTTCTGTCATACAGCCCACACTTTGGTGCTGTTTCTAAAGCACAGAGCACATATTTGCTTTAAGGGAGGCTCGGGTCAAAAGCAAGTGGCCTGTAGGATGAGAGACGAAACGTCTGTTTGTTCTGCACGTCTGACTGAGCAGCACTTGACTATTTTAGAGCTGATCATGGAATATCTTTGCACATTTTGCAAAAATCACACTTGACTGAGCAGAAGGCATGTGCAAATACTCATTAAAAATACATCATGTGATAACACAGTTTAAGCACCATTACATCCACTCATGTTTTATTTATTACAAGGCAGGTCAAGGTGCAAAAGATTTCAAAACATATATGATAAAATTTCAGGACGGGATATCATTTATGGCAGTGATTAAAAACTGTTGACCAGACGTCCATGCTGTATTTAATGCTTCAACAGTCCACAGACCCCGTCCCCACTCTACTCCTGCATGACCACAGACCCTGCCACCTCTCTCTCCCCTACATCTCAGTGCAGCCCCGCCCCCACTCTCTCTCTATGTCCACACAGCCCCCCCCCCCTCTCCACTGGGTGGGTCTCTGTGCATGCTTACCCCCACTCTCCACCTCGACGCAGCGAGGTGCTTACCCCCACTCTCCCCTCTCTCCATCTCCACACAGCCCCGCCCCCTCTCTCACCTTCCACACAATCCGCCCCCTCTCTCCCCTTCCACACAGCCCCACCCCACTATCCCACTGTGTGCTCACGGTACCCTGTGCCCCGTCCCCCCCCCTGCATCTCGACACAGCCCCGTCCATGCGTCTCAGTAGGTGCTTACCCCCACTCTCCACCTCCACACAGCCCCGCCCCTTCTCTCCCACTGTGTGCCACACAGCCCCTCCCCCACTGCTTCTCCACACAGCCCCACCCCTTCTCCCCCCCTTCTTCTCCATACAGCCCCGCCCCCTCTCTCCCGGTGTATCTCCATACAGCCCCGCCCCCTCTCTTCCGCTGCATCTTCCCGCAGCCCCACTTCACTCTCCTCCTGCATCTCCGCCTACACTCTCCCCCTGCATCTCTGCACAGCTCCGCCCTCTCTTGCTCTGCGCATAAACCCAGCGTTTACAATTTGTGTTGCCATATATAACATGCTAGCTCCTTTCATTTTCAAGTCGAAAAGTCACACTAAAAATACAATGTATAAAATATTTTTCAGCACAGAGTTATCAGTGTCATAAACTGCAGTACAAAGAGATTGTCGCGATTTGTGCCACGAAAGATTCACAGCCCAAAAAGTAATTTTCTGCAAAAGTATGCCCTTGATATGTATTTATTTCTCTCTATGAAATACGCTCCACAGTCTATCTCAAGGGAGAAAGCAAGTAGGCCTGTTATTGTTTTTGTTACGCTTAAATTTTTATAGTTGTATTTCACTCTACTTTAATCAATCTGTTATCATTGTTGAGATTTTTATTTATGATTAACTGTTTATTTGACATATTTTGCAACATGTTTCAAACAGGGAATGAAACCCTGTCTTTGAGGTTTACATCGATCATTCCATTTTATAAAAGTGCGTGTAACTCACATGTGGCGTTAACATACAGCTTGACACTTAACGCACTTTGTACAAAGTATTGTGCTCTATATTGTGTATTAATACGCAGCGTAAAATTTAAGGAGAGGTTTGGTTCATAACCGCCCACCAATAGAAAGCTTGATGAAGTCGGCACTGCTATGTATCCTGTATCTGAAAAGGGCACATATTTCTGACACACAGTCATATTAAGGTTGAGCTATAGCTGTGTCCTGACACTTACATTCAGACGAGCTCATTACCATTATTCTACAGCAGTATTCAGCCCTGAGGAAATAACCAGCCTATGTGTGGGCCAGCACTGAGCGATCACTGCTATCAGAGCAGCATCCTGGCCAGCAATTATTTCCAAGATAAAGACAGTATTGTGTGGATTTAGTTAACGTGCCACACAGAATGAACATGCAGCAACAACCACTTACTAATTTTTATAAATATATTATAGTGACAGTATCATAAATCAAAAACTGAAACTAGATTTACTGCTTGCTCCCTTTAGCTATTTAATACATCAATACATAATATGTGAAGATGTCAGCACATTAATAACCAATGTAGACAATTAAAAATATATTTTTCTTAAATATTATCAACATGAGATAGCATGGTGGCATATAGTGACACTGTTTACAGCTCCACGGTCTCTGTTGATTCCTGTCTGAGCATGTTCTCACCTTGTCTGTGTGGGTTTCCTCTCTGGTTAAGGTGCACTAGTGTCCCTAAGTATGACAGTGTGGGTGGTGTTCTACTGTATGTTGAACTGGAGTTCCTTCCTTCCAACAAGACCTTGACCAAGGTAAGGCAACTGAGTGAAAGAGTGACTGAGTGGGAGAGGAAGTGAATAAAGGAACAGCCATTATAATAATCCTTGCACAAGTGTCATGGAGAGACAACCAGAAAAGGTGTCCTAGCAAACCAGGATGTAGTCCACCGAAATGCAGATTATGATTGCCAGAAATGTAGGCATATTCATTATTTGCAACTCAACTCCTGCTCTCTTTATCACTAATAACTTTGTCTTGATCAGCATCACAATGAACCAGAAACACCCACTCCAGCTACAATGAGTGCACTGTGGCAGAATTTATGGGAAACCAGACTAATGCAGAGCAGCTATTCACTTATTCCCATCAAGGGACAACTTAGCATAATCTGTTTACCGCCATGCCTTTGGATAGTGGGAGGAACCTGGAGAACCCATAGTGGAGTTCATGTGAACACAAGCAGAACATACAAAACAACAACATGTAGAGTTAGAGTGTTTTCACATTAGGGCCATGGGATCATTTCCGAGAACACTTGACCCTAAAGGTCTGGTTCTTTTTGATCAGTGAAAACACACTCAGAACTGAGCCCTGGGCACATTATAAAGCAATCAAGTCTAGTGTGAAAGCGCCCTTAGCTATACTCAGGATTGAACCCAGGATCCTGGAGGTGTGAGGCTGTAATGCTTCCCCGCACTGTGCAAGCCTGTAACTCCCTCATATACTCCCTGTTTTAAACAAATGGTCTTGACCTGTTAAGTTTCTGCAGTTCAATTCATTCAATTCAATTTTATTTATATAACGCTTTTAACAATGAACATTGTCTCAAAGCAACAGAAAATTAGGGAAATCCGTATGAAATGTGTGAGAAAATATGTATAAATCAGAATAATCAGTTTGTCCCTGATGAGTAAGCAGAGAGCGACAGTGGCAAGGAAAAACTCCCTGAGATAGAAGTAAGAAGAAACATTGAGAGGAAACGGACTCAACAGGGAACCCACTGGCATTTCGGTGCTATGAGCTTCCAGATCCATTGTGGCTAATTCCAGACCCCTTTTTACTCATATGTAGAGGGTTTACTTTAGATCTACTTTAGAATCCAACTTTGATTAAATCATACATGTTTGCTAAAACGACACTCAAGTTTGGTGCAAAAATCAAATAGGTCATCTCAAGGAAATGCATGGTAAAGCGATATATTTAACACTGCAACAAAATGATTGATATGTCCCTTTAAAAAAAAAAAAAAAAAAAAAAAAAAACAGTCTGCCCCAAACCAGGGCAGTGTTCACAGCAGGCCTCTATAAACCATCCTCAATGGTGCAACAGATGTCATATGGTGATCTGAAAAGGTCTCATGTGGATGTGTCATGCAGCTGATTAATAAGAAGGTTAAAATAGTGCAAAGGAGCCAGGATTGCAGTTTAGGGGCTGCACTGAGGAGCATGCATGACACTTAGTACTGAAGAACCCATACTGAAGTTACTACGCCAATGAAAGAAAATGCTGATGTGGGATCTGTAGACCTCTAAGAGCAGCATATCTGCTGATACCTGCAACATTCTTGGCACACACACATACACACAGATGAAGTTCACGTGGCATGTCAAGCAGTGATGAGGTGAGATATCCTGACTGGAACAAAAGCCTCAGCTCCATCTCCAGCTCCAGTGATGTAGTCTGAAGTGGGTGCGCAGTGCTATATTAGCTGCTAGCCGAGCACTGAGCGCAGCCTCGTCAGCAGCTTTACGATCTGCGTTCAACGTGTTTCCTCATCTTCCCCTTCACGCACATGAACTCATCTCCGTGCAACGTCAGGATGGCATGCATCTTCGCACCATGCACTAAGCGAAACTAAGCAACAACAACAACAACAACAACAAAAAAGCATCTTTTTACTCACGCGTCTTCTTTTACAAACAGCATCTTCGTCACAACCTGCACACTCCTGTACTACACAGTGTGTCGTTATGCTACGCCTCCTGGGTAACTATGGTAACCTTGTACCGTACTTCCATGCTGTGTAGTAGGTTAGCGCGCGCGGCACGCGACGTAACCAGCAAACGTCACTCATTCTTCAGCACATGTGCGGATGCGTGCGCGCGCACTACGCTACAACTTCGAAGCCGAAACAGACGCACCATTTCTGCGTGAATGAGGGTTATCATTAGGAGCTTCTGAGCTCGCTTGCCTTGCTGGAGTCAGTGTCGCTCCGTAACTCGTTGTTTGGCTCGTCGCTCAATCTTTACACATCCGTCAGGGTGCGCGTGTGCGCGTGTATGTGTGCTGCAGCCAAGGTAACCGAAGTCTCGCGATACTCACTCAGGTGGTGGCCTTGCAATCAACTCTCGCGAGACTTATCCAGGTAGCCACAGTGCGACACATCCAGGCCTACTAGTTAGTTTCCTGTCTAATTAATAATACACTATACTACTAATCACATAACTTTTTGCCTTGTTCCCTTGGATGTAGACCCTAATTGACTTGAAGAAAAAAAATTTAAGATGTATATAAAACATGTGTAAATATAATTATTTCACACATGAACACCTTCCATGGTTCAACTACCTAGGTCTGTGTGCGTGGAGTTTGCATGTTGCATGTGCTTGGTGGGGTTTTCTTCCGGGTAGTCCGGTTTCCTCAAACAGTTCAAAGACTTGCAGATTAGGCCATTTCGCCTTTGCAAATTGCTTGTAGTGTGTGTGTATGTGTGCGCATTGCAATGGATTGGCACCAGGGTGTACCCCACCTTGTCTCCTTGGATAGGCTTGTAACCTAACTCTCCTCCTGCCCTTAATCTTCTAGGACCCTGTATACAGGATAAAGCGATATGTATGATGAGATGAAATGACCACCTTCGTCATATGTTTATAGAACATTAGATCTTAAGATGATTCACTCACTCACTCATTGTCTACACTACTTGATCTTGAATACAGGGTTGCAGGATGCCTGAAGCCTATCCCAAGAGATTTAGGGCACAAGGTGGGGTACACCCTGGACAGGGGGCCAATCCATCACAGGGCACACACAAACACACACACACTCTCTCTCATACATTAATTCACACAGTAGTCTAATCTTCATTTATTTGTACTCTTGGAGGAAACACATAGGAAACCCACCCAGCACGGGGAGAACATGCACATGGATCCGAAGCTGGAATCAAATTTACCTTGGAGGTGCGAGGAGACAGTGCGTAAGACATTAAGCCACCATGCGGGCTGATTTATATTTAGTTTTTAAATTGCAACTCACTTTGCACTTTTTTTCTATATTCATTTGTTTGCATTTTTACATAGTAATCCAAAATCTCATATCTTTATAAAACATGCTTTATTTTTAAACAAACAAACAAAACGTCTTAATTCCTATCATTTTATCTCTGTAGGAAAAGGTATAATACTTGATCTTTAATCATCTTGTTCATTCTTCAGTAACATCTTTATCGTGTTCAGGGTGGTGGTGGACCTGGACCCCATCCCAGTGACCCCACAGGGCATAAGGCAGGAGAATTCATTCTGGATTGGTATGCCAGTTCATTAAAGGGCACCATACACTCACTCCTTCACACACAAGCATTTATGTGGAGCTATTCCACTTCCTGTCATGCTTTTTAAAAGCAGGGGAAAACCAGAGAACATTAATGAAACCCGGGTGGAGACTTGTCACAGACAGTAATACAAGCTCAGGATTAAACCGAGGAACCCTGGAGCTATGAACTAATGTTCAGAGGCAACCATTCTCTGAAACACGATAACATGATTTTGTGTAACCCCTTATGGGCTATAAAAGAGGATGTACTTTGTGGTGCATGCTTTTATTTATTTATTTATTTATTTATTTATTTATACATTAAGTAGTATAAAGTATGCAGAACACTCTCTAAGCTGATATGTATTTAATTTATTCATTATTATGCAAAAGTACACACATGTAGACATGCGTCTGTTAAGTTCCTACACCGTGGTCCTTTATGGGCTTATGGTTGTTAAGGACTGCTGATCAGGAGGTCTCCGGTGTGAGGTCCAATGCCACTGTTGAACCCTTGAGCGAGGTCGTTCACATACAAGTGCTCAGATACAACCAGCTGGCAACCTGACCCCGTAAGTAACTGCCACAGTAGCTACAGATATATCTCCAGGGTGGGAACTATCCGTCACCTGATGTAGACATATCATGTAGACGGACCCTTTTACCTTTTTTACATATGCGCCTAGAAACCAGGAGGAGCAAAACCTAATTTTGTTGTAATTACACAATTATTACAACTACTATCAAGTCAAACTGGGACTTTTGATTGTGCAGAATAACAGAACACAGTTATGAGACAACCAGACAAGGTGTCCTGGCAAACCCGGACATAGTCCATCGAAATGCAAAATATGAAACACAGGCATATTTATTATATGCAACTCATCTTCTGCTCTCTTTTTCATTAATTACTTTGTCTTAATCAGCATCACGATGAATCAAACACCCACTCCGGCTACAATGAGTGCATTGTGGGAGAATTTATGGGCAACCAGACTAATGCAGAGCAGCTATTCACTTATTCCCATCAAGGGAATAAGTATACTATATTACTTCTGTAAATTTCTGTTGGTCATACACCTTCATTCACAAAACAGAAGTGATGAAATTGCATCTGAATGAAGGTATAAGACCAGCTTGTATTTAGAGAAGACTTTAAGCATAATATGGAGACATACAGTATGGCATTATATAGAAAAGTAAATGTAGTTTGATGTCATGAATGTGTTCTGTTATTCATACTATAAGTACTGGTTTGACTTGAACACCCATCATATTATATGTATGACAATTGTAATAAGAATAGCAAATGTAACTGAGTACAGGGTTTTAATTTTATTGACATTGGCTTTTAAACCTATAAAAATCTCCTGTGACAGAAGAAAACTGAAAAAAGACAAACTGACAATCATTAGCTATCAAATATTTATTAAGTAGGGGTTGTGTTAAACTCTTATAATTCATTATATCAACATGCCAAACAACAGTAGGTAAACATCTTGCATAATCATCATCATCATCATCATTATTGTCATTGTCATCAAGCCAAGATGTCTTTCACTTATTTAAAGAGCTTTCAAATTTAATTTTGAAGTAAATACTTTTCTCAAGTTCCAGCGAAGATTAGGTAGCTTAACTAACAACACTTTGTAGTGAGTGGTCGGTAGTAGAGTTCTTGAGGGATAATTTGACTATTCACTTATCCATACACAAATCTTGTTAGAGCACATGTGCATAGCAGGATTTTGTATGTAAAAGGGACAGACGGACAAGATACTGTATATGGGTCAAATTAATACATTAAGACTCTAGGACACAGTTTGATGGTAGCCAAACATTTTCTTTACTTACACAAAGTCTCACAACCATGTGTCCCATGTTGAACAGTGGATGGATCAGCACACATTAATGGGCACAGGCATCAGGACTGACTTCACATACAATGACCCATTAATATTGAAGATCATACTAAAAATATTTTGTGATGAAATTACATATTGAAGTACTGTGTGTGAGCAAGAGATTGAGAGAGAGAGAGAGAGAGAAAGAGAGAGAACAGGGTGTTTAGAGGCAATGCAAAGCAGGTATGGAGAAGCGAATATGGAGAGAGCTTCTTTGGAAGACTAAGATATTTACTTCTCACAGCTCGTCAGTCTCCCCATCGAATGGCATGGTATCACTCTGCAAGTGGACGTTACTTGTGTCTCCGCTGCCCACCCAGCCGATGGGAGTGCGGTTAAAACAGGGTCTTGAGTGTGCGTCATGGTGGTACACCACTGCAGGCTCCGGCTCCTCTGATGCCTCAATATCCGGCAGCTGGAAGGTCATCAGCTGAGCAGCTTTCTCAAAACCACCGAAGGGCAAAGCTGACCTAATGAGGGAGAAAGGGTAAGGTGGTTTGTGTGCGCCTGAAAAAAACAATTCGTCATGTCCAAGAAGTTCTTGCCATAACTGAATGATGGTAATTGAAAATGAGGTAATGAGGTGATTCCATATAACTGACAAGAGTGGAATTCAGACAGAATGCAACTGTTTTTAAACTAAAGATCCTACCACTGCCAGTTAATTGAAAAAAGTTGAAACTACTATTTTTCGCTTAGAAATGCTTGGACCAGCCTTTGAATACAGGCAAAAGGGATGTTTCCTCTCAAGTAAGGTTCTGTTGCTCTTTTTTATAAAAGGATTGCACTCTTGTGGAATTCAGAAGGAAGTATTTTTAAAAAATTCTTTTTTTTTATGAATTCATTTGTTTCGTATACTGGAATCCATGAATATTTAGTTTGTGTCAATGCTAAATGTATTTACAGTGATTCTTTTTGGTTGTATGTGTTGAAATCAGTCCTAGAATTCCTAGAAAACTTCTTGTTTCTCTGTATTCGTGGTTCTCTGATGTTGTTAATCACACATTGCAATTGTACAATACAGTGATTAAAAAGTATAAAGCAAAATGCGAGTTATTTGGCAAATGATAATGATGTAGAGCCTGTTTAAACAAAAATAGTGCAGCACTTCTCTTAATGTAGGAATGTATCCTAGTCATTAAAAATGTGTAACACTTTGCTGTTTCTACAAATCTTTTCCTGGAAATGCATCATGTGGAAAGCATGAAAAATCAGCTCTGATCGGTGAGCTGAGCCAAATGTTATGCATGCCAAAAGTTTACCTTTTGCTCACAGTGAATTTCCAAGAAGTTAAATTTAGTATTAATGCACACTATGAAAAATTTGGACACAACCATCACCCTACACCGTCCCTTTGATGATACAGCAAGGAAAACACGAAAGGTTGAGAAGCACTGCACTAAGACATTGTGCCATCAAACTCAGAACAGGCCTAACATTTGCTATCTGCCAGTTGTCACGATCTGTGACTGGTGTCTTGGTGAAAATACCTAGTAATTAAATCTGTTTGGAAAATGTTATCATTAGCAGTTTAAAGATTCTAGCATGTAGTGTTGATGTGGCACCTGTTAAAACACTTGTATTTTGGCAGGTCTTTCTGAGAACAGGGTCCTGGCATGTATGGCTTCATAGTAGATGTAAGCTCTACATTGCCCTTCATGGCCTTTTCCCAGGGCGATACATATGTCTTCAAATATTCCAGTGTTTTCTTCTCTTTTAAAGCAGCAGCCTTAGTGCTTTCTGCACCTGTGGAGAGATTCACCCGTATAGAAACTGAAGTCATCAAAAGCAGGCAGATGATAAATTCTGTAAAGCAGAATTCTGGAGCTTCTGCAATTTATTGTTATCTAAACTAAATCAGTTATATAAGAATTCAGTAAAGAGTGAGCTGTAGGCTTATGCAGGTGCACGTTTGTCACCTACTGTACAGAACCTGTATCCACATTGGCACTGCAAGTGATGTGAGAATAATCTATCTGGCAGGTGTATCGAGTCCACCATCTGGATTCTTCTCTACTACTCACTCTGAGAGCCCTCAGCTGATGAACCAGCACCGGCTCCTGCCCCTGCACCCACTCCGCCAGCTGTTCCTCCTGCACCAACTCCACCAGCTCCACTTCCTACCCCTGTACCCCGGCTTCCTGGTTTGGGAGGAGGCACAGGTGGTTGCCCACCTCCAACAATTATCCGTCCACCAATAATCTGTCCGCCAACAAGATGTCCACCTACAAGATGTCCGCCAACATCCACCATTTGGCCTCCAATGCCGGGGACAAACTTCTGGAAGTTATCCTGTGAGAAAAGATCAAAGAGATGAAAACAGAGGCACAAATACTGTAAATGCATTCAGTATGTGTTCAAGTGTGCAGTCTGTGGGACAGGACTAATTTCACCATAGAGTCACTGTTGAAGACATCAGGGTTGTTCTCATAGATGAACTTCTCCACACGCTGCTGCCTCATTTTGAACATCTTGGAGCCCTTATTTTTGAGCAGGGACAGTTCCTCCAGCATAATGTCTTTGGGTGTACTGATCTTCGTCCCCAGGTCAAACTCGGAGGCCTCAGGCTCCGATTCATACTCTGGGCGAGCAGATTGAGGTGAGTAATTACATATTTTAATACAAGTTAAACCGCTTGTCATCATCATAGGCTCTGTGATCACCTGATTATTTTTGTAACCATTTTTAACTCTACCACATGCAGCAAACTTACACAATGTGCTTAAAGTCATGTTTGTTCTCACATCTGATTGTGTTTGCTTATACGGTATGTCCGGTATATTAACTTTCCCGGAAAAGCATCATTCAGGAGTCAGTGTCATACAAAGGAAGCAACATGATATGTAGGTAAGCAGGACCTTCCAGTTTTTTCGACCAGTTTACATATCACTGATCTAAAAAAAAAAAAAATGCTTCATTCATGATGGAACTGCAAATTAGCACAGAAAACTGAGAGCAGTAATCTATTGTAATCTCCAGATCTACTGATCCGCCAGACACCGTATCTAACATGTCATCCCCTAAGAATGAATAATGAAAAGGTACTCCCATGTGCATTTTCCCCCTCTGCATTCATAACAGGAATATAATGTAACAAAATAGAGAAAGAGAAAAAGAATAAAAGAACCGTGTTGATTATTTTAATTTCCCTCTGGATCTTGTTTAAAGAATCTTCAGCGCAGGAGTTAAGCCCTGGTGTGGATGTGGGAGGCACTTCTGCGATAATAATAATAAAAATAATAAAAAAAAACAGCTGTCATTTCTGCTGTGAAATCTGCAGGCTAGGTGTTTGTCTGCGTGCCAGTCTCTGCCTCATTAGGACATATAAGGTCTAGTCATGCAGAACATCAGTGACAAGCCCTGAATGTCTCCCATAAACTAACATTAATATAAATGCATGTTTTTTTTCCCTCTCAGTTTGACCTGAATGTTTAGTCAGTGTGAGAGACACACTGTCTGACCTGCCGCTGAATCAAATGCCCTGTGGTTAAATACATTCTGTGCATTGTGCTGTGCTAATAATCTCTCCTTTCGTCCACCGTCCCAGCTCTCACGGTGAGTATTTCACAGATGAAGTGAGCAGAACAAACATGCACTGCATAAAATAAAAATAAAAAACATTTCAAAGGAGATACCACATGAAAGTGTCTTTTCACTAACCTCAGCATAGATTCAGATTATAATATTTTACAAGCTTTATACAATGATAAATGATATGAGAAATAAGATGTGCATGAATCACGTGTGTGTTTTTCTCAGTCACAGGCAGGAACAAAGTCCTCACCATTTTGAGTGATGTGTGACAGGTCAGTGATGATTTTAGTAGTTTTTTTCCTCTTGTTAGGAGGGGCAGGTGTTCCAGCGAGAGGCATGACTCCGAACTGGGGAAATGAATCAAATGAAGGAGGGAAGATATTAATAAAAAATATTTGTTATAACATCGTATAATAAAGTATAACAAAAAATCGTAGCAGTTACATACTGAGGAGCGTTATATTAGATTTCGTAGAATATTTTTTTATTTTAATACAATAATCATGTGCTATAAAATCTCAAAATCAATGTACAACTTTGCTTACACAAATCTATTAACCTGAAATGAAATAGTGTTCTCAACTCTCAGATTTGAATAAAAATATAAATGTAGATAGAATAAAATGTATTTTATTTTCCTGATTTTCTGTATAAACAAGTAGATCTCACCTCCACGTCTTACACTAGCCTCCTTAAGAAAAAAAAAAAAGTTTTTCAGTAGGAAATCAGGAAGGCTGCACCATCTAGTGACTGCAGCGCTCCTTAAGTCGTATTATTCCAGCAGTGCGGGGTGTGGGATACACGTCATGTCTGTGTGTATATGACCTCACATTCCACAGATTCTGTGTAAAACATAAAACTCCCCACAGCTTTCGGTTTGCTTGACCATTTTGTTTGGATGAATAGTAGTCAAATATCATGAGATCCTGACTTTACTGTAACGCACATTGCATTTTTTTCCCCTCACTGTTTCTATAATTATAACTGTAACTAAACTTTTAAGCAATGTTGTCCAGCAAAAAAAGTTTGGCAAAGGAATTATACCTAACCATCCTCGTAGAAAGGTTACACAAGGATATATTTATTTAGATCGTAGATTTGTATTTTAAGAGCATAATATCTGCACCAACGTTAATGGATGTACATTTGAAGTCTCTTCTTGTATCTTGCATGGAACCTATTTCTCTGCCTTTATTTCTTTCAATGTTATATATTTGTTTTAAAACCATATAACATTTTAAATGCAAATTACATACAGTATCTCTGTCACCTCAGGACTAACATTGCATGAACAAACATTGCATTCACTTGTCTGTAATTCAATCTACTACTGCTATTTTTAAATGCCATTTTGAAGACCTTTTAGCAGCGTGTGCTAGCGTCACAGATGTGATAACAGACTCCGGTCTCCCACAAAATCAAATGAGAAAAAAAAAATACTGATCTAATACTGCAGAAGTGGCAAATCCTGCTATAAAAGGTGTATGAACGTGTCAGAGTCAAAGCTGGGGGATGTGGGAAAAAGCTCTCGGGCTTCTTGTAAAACACTGTGCACGGCTCGGCTCAAGTTGCCCCAGCTGGATATTCCAGGCTTTACACTCCTTATAAAATCAACAGCCGCTCAATGTAGAGGGCAGGTCAGCACATTCCCGCTCTCACTCCCTGAAGCTTTATACAAGGAACTAAAATCTGATATGAATCCTTTACTAAGGTCGTCAGTTAAAATTTGATAAAAGCATACATAATGAAAACTGCATGGCTGTCTCTAATCATGATACGCCTTCACACGGAGTACTACTGGTTTTACGGTTTAGTATTCTCTTTGCAGCTGTTAAACTGTTAAATGGCACATGCAAAGGCAGAGCCCACACACTGTGTTCCACTCACCCGGGTTTTAACCTCCTGTATAGAAGTATTCTCAAGAGGAAGAGGCAAAACTTCTGATTCTAGTTCAATCAAAAGTTTATAAATCCCAGGGTGTCGCTGACCTGTGGCTGGACCAAGATCCTGGGGAGTGCAAAATCCAGTCAGGATTTGGATAGCAGATCTTAGAGGGGGGTAGGAAGATGTGGAGTGTATGACAGAATAGGGGATGGAGGGGGTCTCAGGCTGCAAGCCTTGATGGTCATATCAAGAGACTAATATCTTTCTTGCAGATGCTTCATGCTCTAAATATAGCAGGAGAGGGCGAGTGTAGTTATCAAATAGTCTGACAGAGCGAGGACTGCTCCAAATATCGAGGGCAGCAGTAGATTTGTCCTGCTTGCTCCTGCAATTAATTAGGTTCTTCCCCTGAAAAGATTTGCACGTTTTCACATCCACACAGCAGCCCAGACCTGTCAACAAATGCTCTTTAAATATGCTAGGCGTGTTTGTTCGTCTGCGTTTCTGTCCATTAGTCCATGACAGTCATGATATTTGTGTCAAATCAGTCAAATTGTCATTCATCTACACACAGAAGATAATAACTTTTCTTTAGAAACATAGTGCAAAGTACACAATACACACCAATGTGGGGAGAGTGAATCACCAGACCAATACTGTATGGAAGCACCAATGCAAAAAAAAAAAAAAAGAATAAATAAAAAAAAAGAATAAAAAAATGTAATCTGCAAATTGTCAAAGCGGGATATGACCCACATCTTGAATTCTGCCACCATGAAGCAGAGAGAGAGGCACTTTCTGCAGAGTTAACCTAGTGAAGCCCTATTCTTTCTTTAGAAATCCAGAATGTTATATGACCATCTTCAAATATAACCACACTGGGGGGAAAAAAGAAAGCTGAAAATGTAGATGAACATTAACAGCCCTAAATATAGGATGAGAATGAGGCCTGTTTATGCTTCACCATTTAACTGTGAGCAGCACTTTCCTTTTGTATTGTACAGACCACTAAGCTTAAGTTTGTGTACAAAATAATATATTGCATTTATTGCAATTACAACTTTCACTTTATACTTTTTAGATGTGTAAATATTCCTCATCTAGAATCCTTATCAATATTCATCCTCTAGACATTTATGAAACTGGCAAACTGGTTTGACTTAAAAGTGCAATTATTTCTATTGCAGAGTTTACAGATGAGTGCATAAATTAATAGAGGCAGCAAATAAATACACACTCACCGGGTGACATGTTCAAAGCTGTGTCTAATTTGGTGTATGGCAAGATTATTTGAATACATATCCAGAAGCACCCTGAACATACTGTAAGAGCTACACCTAAGAGCTCATTTCACTGTGGTGTTACTGGATATTAGAACTATATATACACAACATCTGGTATTTTTTATTTCACACTATGATTTATAAGATGATGCATTTATCCTAGAAATCAAAGAGGAGTAGATTTAAATCTTCAGTGGGTAAGGCCAGATTGTTTGTATATGATCAGTAGCCAAATGTGGAAAGGTCTCCTCCTTGTGGTCACTCATGGAAGTTATAATAGTTATATGTACTGTAGCACTTACTGTAGTGAACTGTAATATCAGAGCTAACACTAGGGGCAGTGTGGTGTAACAAATAAGAGTCACTGGGGAGCATACAATTTTATCTTTATTTCTTGAAAAATAAATATTTTCATTAAAAGTCATTCAGTCCACTATTACTGCAGAATACATATCTATGTGCACACACACACACACACTCACACACACAGACAGACACACACACACGCACCCTTACCCAAGATTCTACTAATCAAATATTATAACACATACAAATAATCCTCACTACAGTTCATCCTCTAAACATTTATGAAACTGCCAAACGTTTGTGCAATTATTTCTATAAAGCGTCACGTGCATAATTTACAGATGAGTGCATAAATTAATAAAGGCAGCAAATAAACACACGCTCACTGTGTAGCTGTATTTAATTTGATGTATGGCAAATCTATTAAAAGTCTATTTAAATATGCTTTAAATAACATGTAATGTTTATCCCATCCTTCATTTATTCTCTCAGCATCTTATACGTTCAGTAGTGTAATAAGCTCCAGTAATGAGTTCCTGTACTACTTGCTAGTTTTTCCTGCCTTGATAACTCTAACAGATCATCTTCGCTTTCTGCTTTCCTTCCTCTCTGACTGGTGGCTTTGGGAGCTCACGCTCAAATATCACTTCAAGTTACAATCAACTAGCTGGGAATTTGTCATCATCTCAAAGCATACAAATACAACATGACTGGCAATAAGCACCTGATGCTTTTAATTCCAGTGATCTAGTTAATAACCATTTAAAAGTCCTAGGAGAGAGTAGACTGGTCACTACACATGCCTGGTGTGACTGCTTACAAAAGAACACAGAGCTAGTGTGTAGTTTCTGGAAGACCAAGTCCATCCCTTGGACTTGGTCTTCCCCACATAACTTTTAACACCCAGCCACAGGTTAAATAGGTTTAAAAAATAAATGTTATTTGTTTATTAATATGTAAGTTGACATAATTGCCATTTAGATGATGTTGGTTTGCTGTTTACGTTGCTCCCACAAATAGTCTGTGACACTCAAGCACCTGTTCCTTCCAGGGTCTGCCAGGACAGATATAATTTCTGATTGGTTTATGAGAACCAGAGATCCAGCTTACCCTATTTCTTTAGCTAGGGCAACAGCCTCATTTCATTTTGAAATATTAATAATGCTTAAAGGTCTCAGCAAAAAGACCCAACAGATACAAGTTCACAGTCAAGTCCAGAATTTCTGGTGCCGTTCATACGTAAATAAATATATCAAATAAACCAAGTACCCAGTGTAGGGGTTTTAGTTTAAATATATTTAAATGCTGTTGTTTATATGTTCTTTATTTTATAGTGGGTATAAGGGCTTTTCATTGTTTGTGACCCCCTATCTTTCTGTTAATAATGGTGTTAATTTTTTTTAGAAGTGTTAGTAAAAAATGATTTTAAAAAAATAATGTAAAATATAACTTTTATACAGTAATTTTCCCATTCTATTGAAGGGTGCCAATAATAATAGATTTGACTGTGAGGAGCTTTTATAATGTGTCATTTAAAACAGTCTATCGTCAAACACCTGAAGTGCCAAAGATACTTCTTTATTGTCAGTTCAGTCTTTTTCAGTACACTATCTGCTATCTGTAAACCTTTTAAGACTCTCGGTAAGGGGTTCGTTGTGTTCATCTGATACACTTTTTTTCCTGCTCTGCTCAAAACACTGCTAAACTTTCAGGTAGATTACCTGACATTGTCTACAGTGTAGAGCACATCTTCACTACGAAATGCATTTTAAAAGGATTAAAAACACTGGGATGGACTGACTTGGATTAAGCCAGGTTTATAATTTTATACTAGAAGCACTATCTTTATTATTGATACCCGGATGGCAAACAAAGTGTGATAATTAATTAGAGCATTGTGTACATCAATATCAGGATAAATTCAGCATCTGACTACAATTCTGAATACACAAATTTAAGCGCTTTTGAAGAAGTCATGTTCGTTATTAAATATAAGGCACCCGAGCCACCAAGGTTTGTGGACACCTCTTCAGTACACCCATATGTGCTTGTTGAATTTTCCATGTCCACGCTGCCGTTATAATAACTTCTCTTCCAACCACTCTTCTAGGAAGGCCACAAGAACATTAGTGAGGCAAAGCACCAATGTTGGGTTAGAAGGCCTGGGGTGCAGTCAAGTTTTGGCACAATTGTTGAAATTTTTTTTTTCTGTTTCATACTGCTTTACATAATCCTATGCTATTGTTGTTATTCTACGTTGCCAGGCATCTGCGTCTAATTTGTCATATGTGTACATCATGATAAGGATTGAACTAATTATTTCTCTAGGGTAAAACAAATTCCTACAGAGCTCCGGGCCTCCAAACGTGAGGCTGTGCACCAACCCGTGTGGCAACAAAGCGTGGCTTAGGTGCCTGGACTACAGGCTTCAGGTGGACTGGTGGCAGGGAACTAAGCTCAGGAGTACTCTTGAACTGTTTGGTACCCTGGAGACCATGGCAGCTTAGGCTTGACATACTGGATAGAGAAGCTGGGGGTGAGTATGGAGTAGGAACAAATACGGGAGTGGCAGAGATTTTAGGGAGTTCTGGCAAACCATGAGCTCGTGCAGACATTGATGTAGTTACAGATCCAGGATGAGGTGGAGGGGACATGGGTGATGGGGTAGGGGAGGTCATGTCAGAGCTACACAACGGTTCACCTAGAGTGGTTTGTGCACGTGGAGCAATCACTGTAGGGCATATTGTTGGAGCTGACATAGGAGTAGGAGTAGAGAAGCGTTTGATCTCATAAACCCGCGCTGCCTTTACAGGGACCTGTCTGGGTTGGGTTAAGGTGTGACCCACTTGTGGCTTTCTCTGATAGGAGGGACCTAAGGATTGTGTGCTGGAGTCACCTCCAAACCTGAACATTGCTGGGTTGAGTTGATAAGGCTGGCGTCTCATGAAGTCTATGGCCTTAATACCTTCCTTCTGGAATCCATGACCACTCTTAGTCACTTTGGAGGTTCTTTCAGATCCCTTTGCCGATCCCTTTGCTCCTCCATGCTGTAATCCCAGAGGACAAGAAGGAGATAGGAGAGGATTGTACCCAATTGGTGGGGGAGCACGGACATTGGGAGAGTACTTCCAGGATGAAGATTCAGATGGATGGATCACAGCCATAACAAACTGGGGAGGTGTATACTGGTGCTGCAGCTGCTGCTGCTGCTGCTGTGGATGATGGTGTGATCGAGGAGAATCTATCACAAAAAGATCTCTGCGATTCTGTCTTCTTGCAAACAGCTCAGCACCTTTACCCTCTGCCTGAGGAATCTGAGGCATGTCTGGGATGATGCGTGGTTTAGGTGCTACTGGTGGTGCGATTCGTCCCCTCCGATCATCAATGTTATATGAATCTTGAGAGAAAGAGTCAGGCTCTGTGTATGGTTGCTTATGGCGGTCATCGAAGTTCTGCACCATAGACAGCAGCTCAGGATTGGGGGAGTTTTTCTTGCTTTCCAACAACTTGAACATTGGCTTACTGGCATTACGCCGACGGGCCTCTTGAAGGATGCCAGTTTTCCCACCAATTTCTGTGGCTTTCTCTCCGTACATTACAGGAGACAGAGGAGTCATTGAGCTAACAAGAGTTTCAGGAGCTGCAGAAATTATGGGGTCAACAGCTATCATTGGATACTCAGGGGCAATGGACTGAGAGGAAGCAATGGAGGCTATAGTAGTGGAATCTGTGACACCAGCAGAAGGAGTAACTGTAATTACATTGGCAGGAACAGAGGGGTCAGCCACTATAGGTGATAGGACTGTGATAGGAGGCAGAATATTGTCAACTGATGACGGAGGATGTGGAGTAAGAGAAGCTGCAGCATCTGGAGGAGCAGAGTATGGCATAGGATCAGGCACTGGGACTAATGTGGAGGATACCTCAACAGGAACAACAGGGCTCATCTGGGTTACTGTAAAACTGGCAGAGGGTACATCAATAAGCCTCTCATCAGATGTTGGTGAGAAAGGATGAGCCAATACTGCCACAGAGACTGGTCTGGGTGTCTTTTTAGCAATGCTAGGGCGAAACACAACTGGTGCTGTAGCTGCTCTGTGACTGACAAAACCGGGGGCAAATGGGCGAGCTGTGCGGTTCAACACTGAGCTAGCAGGCAAATCAGGAAGAGAAGCTGTTGCTGGAGGCATCATTGCCAAAGTAGGAGTTATGGGCTGATTTGTTGCAGCCACCATGGTATGAACTGGTACTGTTATGCTGGCAGTATTCTCATTAACAGTGAAAGGGGTTACTTGAGGTTGGAATCCTGTGATTTGTGTCTTGATAGCACATGCCTCATCTTGCACCATCAGCTCTGGTGGTTTGGCAGGCTTTGGTGCAACTGGTGGCGGCTGGACACAAAGCCTCACTTGTTTTTTTACCTGTACAGACAAATTTGATGGTTGTGTCTGTATTTCTTCTGTTTGGATTTCAGGCTGGGGTTGGCTCTGCATCAGACTAGGTTGTGCCTGAGTAGAAGAAATCTTCTTGGCATGCTCTGTTGCTCTCTTCCTCTGCTGCTCAAACAGTTTTGCCCCTTTCCCTGTGGTGTCACTCAGGCCAGTGCTCAGAGAGTCTCCTGCATCATTTCCTTCCAAGCCTCTGGATGCTGATCTCTTCTCCAGCATTTCCAGGTAGTCACTGTCCCATGTGGGATCAGGTGCTGCACTGAACTCCTCTTCATCCACCTCAGATTCACTTCCAAGGAATTGGGAGTCCTCCTCTTGAGAGTCTTGTTGCATGTCCTCATCCACACTACCGTAACTGGTTAATGTGTACTTCTTCGAGCGCTGGCGACGTTTTTTAAACATTAGGACACCCTTGGAGTGAGGGTTAGGTGCATCAGTCAGCAGACAGGCAATGGTGCGACACTTTTTCCGGGCCTCCTTCACTTGCTTGTCTTGCGGGGTGTCACCGCGGTTCAATTCTAAATAAAACAAAGTATGAGACATATTACAAGATGTAACAGTAACTATAAATTACTGTGGATCTTATTGTCACTGTTACTAAGTTAGTACAAAGGGTAAAGTTTATGGAAATGTATTATGCATGAATGAAAAATAAGTGGATTACTTATTTGAATAAAAATTTTAAAGATACAGTAACTAAAGGAGAATGTACCTGAAAAAGTTTTTGGAATGTCTGAAAAAAAAAAACCCTCCCTTCATGCATTACTTGCTTGAACAGAACGAGTTCGATATACCACCACAAGTAATGTGTTTAAGGTAATAAATAATTTTGATGAAATAATACGCTAAAAGTAAAAAAAGAAAATCAAAAAGAAAAGCAAGGACTAGTCTAAAAAAGGAAGATAAGATGACAGTATAAGAGAAGCAGAGGGGGAACTCTGGTCTTTGACACCAGAGAGCAGCTGGAGATGCTTTGGCTAGTCATATCGCAGAAGTGCTCAGGTTATTCATCCACACAGCCACAGGATAAATATAGATCCTTGGCCTAGCTCAAAGACCTGACTCTTTTCTCCTCAAGTGCTTCCATGAAGCTTATCACATTTATGTCACTTAAAACATAGGGAACCAGATGTTCTAGTGGTATTTTGAATGACCTTGATAAGATGCGATTGATTGGCAATAAACAGACACACTTCCTCCTTTCATCCATTTTATGTATATAATTCTTTAAGCAAAGGGATAGCAAGTTTTTATTTTTATTATTATTATTATTATTATTATTATTATTATTATTATTATTATTACTGGTGGTTAGTGCAATGTTTTAGATACTCACTTGCTTGTTTAGCCTTGTCCATGTAGGTCTTTGTGAGCTCCTCATCCACTGGTTTATTAACTGGCCCCACCATGGGCACCAACTGTGTATGGGAGCTCAGCCTTAGCGCCCCCTTTGCTCTCTCTGGAGACACCAGTGGTACATTAGCAGGCTCCTGGAAGCCACTATCCTCCTCCAATACCAGGTCATGCGAGCTCTGCTCATCTGCACTCATAGATGAGGTTTCAGTGGATGTCTGGGAAGACCAGGCTCCAGATGAATGTGGCTGGTATACCACTTCTCTTGGAACCACACCAGGTAGAGTGCCCTCCTCATGGCCATGCCCCATCCTGGTGTAGCCCTGGACATCTGGTGCACTGTCATAGCCACTCATCTCTGAGGTTTCTCCCACAGAAGGAGAAGTGTAGCCTGATTTTCCTGGAGAGTTACTGGGGCCATGGCGCTTCTGCTTACGCTGACGGTCATGGGCTGCCACGTCTGCATCACTGTCTGTCTCTCCATAGTAGGCCTCGCTGCCGAATGGGGATGTGACCCCACTGCGGACATTCTGGGAAGTCGCTGAGCTGTAAAAAGCTTGTCGAACACTGGACTGCTGCACTTTGGAGCTGGATGGGGATTTGGCCCTTAGGGCAGCACGGTACTCTTTATCGATGCGGGGAGATGGAGCTCGAGCAACCAGAACGACCGACTGGAATCCTGACGGTGCCCTGACATACATGAAGAGAAGGAAACCTTAATATACAAAAAGAATCAACAATCTACATAAATATAATGGCAAAAGATTGAACTGAAGTACATCTTTTGGTATCACATTTTAATGCCTTTACACAAACAAAAGTTTCTGAACACCTGACCGTCATACCCATGTATACATTATGAACATCCCATTTCAGATTTTGGGCTACCTTTGCTGTTTTAATAACCTTTGGGAAGGTTATCCACTAGACTTTTGAGTATGGCTGTGGAGTATTCATTGGGCCTTACAAGTATTAGTGAGATTACAAATGCAGCCAGCTGTCCAGTTTAATGAGGGCAAGTTCAGTTGTGGCTCACTCGAGGCTTTCCACATTATTGGCAAACCATCTTCATGGTTATCACATTTTTCATGGCACTTTAGTTCCTGTGAAGGAAAACTGTAGTACTACAGGCATACACATTCATCATATACACTTTGCTAACTCTGTGGCACCAGTTTGGCAAATAACGATGTACGGGTGATGGCCATGTGTCCACAAACCTTTGACCACATTGCATATCTAGCTTAAATAGAAGGCTTTACCTTTTTACCCGAATACGCAGTGATCCAGGGATGCTATCGATGAAGTTCATGGCCTGAGCATGGGACATATGCTCACAGGAGCTCTCATTGATGGACACCAGCTCGTCCCCCTCTCGCAGTCCTGCCCTGCACGCCTTGCTGCGCTTGCGCACCTACACCAGCACAGGGAGATGGCAGCCATAGACAGGACACCTGAATATTTAAAATCAGCTTCCCTTGCTTTGGTGCTGGACTGACTGAATCCGTTCTTAGCAAAAAGACAGAAGGGGTTTCCAAAATAGAATAAAATTAAAGAGGTCACTCTTACAGGCAGGTACAGGCTTTTTTTCCTGAAATGAAACACCTGAAGACATGGAGCACTCGATGAACACAAAACTAAGAAGTACTTTTGAACAGTTCCATACTGATGTTATATGGTATGGTAAGAAGATGTGAAGGAGAGCACTGTTTCCTGTAATGTTTACACAGAGTTCATCTTCAGGTGATTAACAACATCAATTTTACAACAATGGTAAATCCATAACTACTAACAATGAGAGTTATTGACCCCCATGTAATTTATACAGCAAATATGTTCATAAAAAGTTATATATACAGGTAGTCCCTGTACCTGTATATATAACTTTTCTTTTAAGTCTTTGACACGAATATACAATGTAAAGCATACCAATCCACTTGACTAAATCTGTCTCTGGCATCATGTGGCCAAAAACCATAATCGCGCCTAAGGAAATGAATCACAAACGTGAAACGTAACAGTGTTTCTGCGCCTTTAAATCACGAGGGGAATCCCGGACGCCATTTTGTCTCAGAGCTGTTTTCCACTTTCTTGGATTTTGTTGAGGATTTTCCGAAATTTGGATTATTGACCATCAGGACAGCTTTACCAGCACAGCCATTTTCTGTCAGTCAATGCAATACACATGAGCTACTTCTGTGATTTGTGTTTCCGCGGTCCGTTCCTATCTGTGGAAATTCGTAACCTGAATGTTTGTAAGTCGGGGACGACCTGTACATCATTGTTATAGCACTTTTCATTTTGAGTTTAAAGATGTCATATGGTTCTTAAAGTAATTCAAAATGACATTGATCATCACACTGTCATTTTTAATTTGTTTCAGGAACCTCGACACATTTAGCAGATTACATTCAGGCAGCGTACACTATGACTGTGCCACACATCGAGACATTAAAATACCAGTCAGGGGGGACAGACATTCCCTCCAGCTGCCATCATGAAAACTATACTTCAGCTGATTAAATCTGTTCTCATGTCATATTCAAAAATAAAACCAGGATACATAAAACCAGTCATTTCTGCACTTTCTGATCATCTTAGCAGATGATCCCTACTGTAAAGGCATGAGATGATAATGGGGGGCATTCAGACATATAAATCAAATCTAATCACTCCTGAGTGTTTGCTCTTAGTTGCAATAGGGAAATCAATCTGTGACTCAGTCCACTCAGGCTTTGTCCAGACTATATTTTAACCCACCAGGGGCATGCTGTTCTACACGTCAGCCTGTTTACACGTACTAACACTGTTGTGAGTAAAGAGGCTAAATGGGAATCTCAGGTATAGAAAACCTGACCAATGTCAGTGATTAGTAACACTCACATAAACAGAAAAATCTTTGAGACTGATGAGTCAGAGACTGAGATCAATTGCTCAGCTTAGTTCTTGGTTACTTTATGTTGTTTTGTACTATAAAAGATGATTTCTACCTCTTCAGGATACAAGGTGGGGGGGGGGGTGTATAATTAAGATTGAGCATTTCAAAACCTTTAGCAATTTGACAGGATTGAAGTGTTCATCTAAACCTTGGCTGTGAGACAGGGGTCTGGGAGGGGTCTGTGTGTAGCGTAGTCATGGGATCTGTTTTTACATTGTAGTGGTTCATCTGTTACTCGAATGGCGTTATTGTAACTTGAGTAGCTCAAAAACAAGTAGATTTATAAAAGAATCTTAACATACTGTGGATACTGACAGTTTTAATGAAAATACTCCAAGATCAGTAAATATTCCGAATATTATCGCAAACATAAATAATGAGTTTGATATTTCAATATTTTTGTAAATAGGTTTGTATAGACACAACAAGGAAAACATTTAATTTACAGATAAAGTGATTGCGAAAAGCTTGCAGGTCTCTGCTTTAAAGACAAAAACGTCCAAGGCGAGTTTTGTTTCTGAAATAAATATATTTCTTGATATTAAGACGATACCCTTCGGGAAAGCTTCTTTGCATGATGTTCTGGAGCAGCCTAGAATAGCCTGCTATCAAATACAGTTCTGCTTGGTCGACTGTGTGCGAACGGTACAGGAAATGAAATCCAGTGCTCAGATAGGAGAACACCAAAATGGGAGAAAGTGGGTCTCTCTCAAATATACCAGGAACATGGGGTGCTGGAGAAAGTTCATCAATGTCTGAGGAAATGTTTTAAAGCTTTGAAATGTTGAAAATATTGGGTATTTATTAAAAGGGAAATACATATATATTTATATATACAGAGGTATACACACTTCAACATGAAAAATATATACATAAAAATGTTATTAATAAATCTTTAGAGGAAATATAATACTGCATATTGCTGACATAATTCAATTAAAGTAAAAAAAAAAAAAAAGTTAAAGTGCGTATAAAGGTTTTTGGCCAACCCGCTGTATTCTCACATATAGATCTTTTTTTTATTAATTAATTAAAAATTTTTTTTACATTATTTGCATGCAAAATTTTCCATATTTTAATTGGTATCAATCCAACAGGTAAAATGTCTAATTTTCACATGTAAGGTATTAAAATAAATAAACAGCGGATATCACTAGTGATATACTGCAGGACTGTCCCGCATTCTGTTAGTTTAAGACTTCAGTGCTATCAATCATTTCATTGATTCCAAGCACAAAACTTTCAGTCCCTCCATTGGCTTCAAAGAATGAAGTTTAGAAGCTGAAAGCCTGAGCATGGCGCACAAACTGCAAACAGATGAATAAAAACAGGTGTCCAAGGATCATAAATCATGCTACGCTTCAGATGAGCCATACCTTGGCAACCTGCAGTGGTCTCTGGTGCTCCACTCCCCCCTGAAGTCTGAAGCCCCATGGCGCTCCACCGGAGAGTGTAATGGTGATTTCCTCCACCACCATGCTTCTGTTTTGCCTCCTGGATTCGGGGAGTAGTTCTAGGGGAAGAGGGCGCTCACTTCATCTTTACATGGTGGCCTCAGGGAAGAGCACTCACCCTACAGCTACAGGAATATTCCTGAGTCACACAAAGTCACACTCGGGCCCTCTGCTCATTCTCTGGAGCTTTGTGATGGGGCGGAGCGGTAAAGAGCGGAAAAGGAGGGAGAAGCTTGCCACCAATGTCTGCTTACATGGTGGAATTTTCTACTGCTTGAAGGGAGGGCCTACACTTGTCCTGTCAATCAAGTCAGACTGATGTCAGAGATGCGGCCAGGGGGTAAAACAGGGGCACATTACCAACCTAAAAATAGGACCCCCACTCCTAAATAGTTGACTGACACGTTAACAAAAATAAATAAATAAAAAAAATAATAATAATAACCACATAACTGTGTTTTTCATTTTAAATTACTGTAAGACCACTTTTGATCCCTTGAGTCCTGAACATGTTTAATATTGTAGTTGTCCTTGTGTATAAAATGTTATTAATGTGTGAATTTTGGATATGCAGCCAGGATATAGATAGGCAACCAAAGATTATTGTGTTACATAATCTTTTACACAAATTATTTCTCCAGGGGTTTTATTGTTACAAATTTCTTTCAACCTCTTCATTAACAGATCAGAAATAAAAGACGACATGCACAATAATCACTGTCATATCGACATATAACTAGGGATGCTTTGATACCTTTTTTCAGACCGAATAGTATGGTATAATATGAGAGTTATACAAAAACAAGGTTCTTTCTCAATAGTCCAACATGTCTGCTACTTGCGAAGTTTAAACATTAACAGTCTTTTTTTCAAGGATGTAAAGGATGGTTTGTCACAGAACCTGATCCTGCAGCTCAAAAATTATTTGTCCCATCGCAAAGTGACCAGCATCAAATGATGTCACATTGTTCTGTAGTAAACATTTTGATCAGACTTGTGCTGTGCTTCTCTCTGATTCTCCAGACAAACTCACCTCCTTTCAGGATCAGCATCCCAACAAGCCCGGTGTCTCATCTTTTTATCTGTATAAAACGGTTATATTTTAAACTTGTGTGGATGAGAGAGAATGTGAAAGTGTGTACAAATAACGTGTGCTGTGACGTACTGTGTATAGACTGATAACAGTAAGGATGTAGGAATGATGACTGATTATCTACAGTACACTACTGGGTAACACAGTCGACAATTTCCTTATTGTGTCTCGTAATTTCAGAGGTAGGACTCGCTTGGCTGGCCACGTCTCATCTCCATAAATATTTTAACATATACATATAACATATGCTGAACAAATAATTGAATTAAAATCATGGATAATCTGTAAATCATAGCACTGTATGTAAACATTGTTGATGGTCAATTAATATACTCAATGGCAACGAGCTATTACGGCTAAAAAAATACGTGTTTAAAAATGTATGGTACAGTTCTTTTAGTACTTTTGGGACCTTATTTTGTATTATTATTATTTAGGATTTTGAACTAAACGCAGTTGTTAAATCTAATGGATTATTATTATTTTTTTTTTCCCCTGATTTTCTCCCTAATTTAGTCGTGTGCAATTCCTCCCCGTCACTAGGGGGCTCCCACATTAAGGCTACGACTGCCACTCAGTCGAGAGGGGCGAAGTCTATCACGTGGTTCCGCCGAATCACGTGACGCCAGCCGACCACATATTTTCGAAGTACAGTGGAACCTCGGATTGCGAGTAACGTGGTTTACGAATTTTCTGCAAACCGAGCAAAGATTTTTAATAATTTTTTATTCGGAAACCGAGCAAGTATTAGTTTACGAGCGCCGAGTATCATGCTTCACACATGATACTCGGCGCTCGTAATACTTCGTGATACTTCACTTCGACTCTTATTTTGACACTGAGCGTCACGCTCTCACCTTCCCTTTTTTCACTTTCACCTTTTTTTTCCTGTTGAAACGTTTTTTCCGTTGTGTGTGTTTGTTGTGAATCTTAAAAAGCGAGGTGGGGAGAGGGAGGAGGAGTGTTACTGTGTAAAACGAGGCGAAGGAAGGGGCTAATTCCACACACACACGGCGCCTGCGCACACCAACAGAAACACTTATGTCAGGATTTATTTGTAAAGGTAAAGTGCAGATTAAATTGTTTTATTTTCATTTTATAGATTGTATTAATTTTTATGTATTTATTTTTGGGGGCTATGGAACGAATAATTTGTTTTCATTATTTCTTATGGGAAATGATGATTTGGTTTAAGAGTGTTTTGGAAAACGAGCCCACTTCCGGAGCGAATTATGCTCGTAATCCAAGGTTCCACTGTACTCACTCACGAGCACTTGGAGGACAGCGCTATCCGCTCCTTCCGCTCGCGTGAGCGCACAGACACTCCTGATTGGCTGTAGAGTCGTGATTAATGTGGGAGCACTAAGTACCTCTGTGCTGTCATGGACTAACATTTTACATGTTCAGTGAGACCTGTAGTGTCTGAGAAGTAGCTGTTGTTTTTTTTTTTTTTTGTACATCTTTAAGCATAGCACGGTCTGCCAAGTCCAGTTCTGCAAAGATTAGCAATCATCTTGATTGCTTTCCATTTATGTAGGAATAATCTTTCCCACTGTAGAATGCTGAACTCCAAATTGTTTGAATATGACTATTACCATTTCTAGATTTATGTGTAGCAACAATTGCTTCTCTTAGACCATTGCATACTGTATGTCTTTCCCTCTTGTCGTTGTGGTAACACACCAGAATGCTCTTTATGCTTTTTGCTTTTATGGACATCTGTACACTTGCAGACGATCGGTTAATCAAGGGATGATGATTACCAGCACCTGGCTTACCCTCTTAAATTCTGTGGAAGAAGTAAAGGGGTACTTCGTATTCCCCACTTTTTTTTTTTTTTACTTCATTTTTGTAAAATAAATAATGGCACTGTGACAAATGTCTTATGTTGTTCTTTCGAGGTTGTATTTGCCTAATACTAAGACCTGCTAGAATATTTATGTTTTTACACAAAAACACAAAATTAAAAGAGGGACTTTTGAACATGGCCGTAGTAGTTTTTTATCATACTGTAGGTTGAGTATTTTTGAGAGAACTATTATACAAGTCTGGAATTTTTAATGTTTATAAAATGTAAGAGACCAAATGTACACAAATCTGAGTAGGTTTCAGTGCTTTAGCCCTCAGCTGTGGTCTTGAACCTTGAATATGGTTTCGTATTAATGTTCATGGAACACTGTAATCAGGCTTAAGAGAACACAGACTCTATGTTTAAATGTTTTTATTAAATACTTTCCCATGTTTCGATAATAACAAAGCTATCATGAAGATCTACAGACATTCAAACAAACACTTGATATTTTTAAACTCTTTTTTTCATTTTTAAATGGTTTTATTAACTGTATGATCATGCAAAAAAAAAAATCCAGCATCCAATTAAAACTCAGAGTATAGTCATATGTAGAACCATCGTATGGTTACAATGCAATAAATTGAATAGAATCTGGGGAACATACCAAGCTAAGGCTTTGTTAATCTTTTTTTTTTGTTTTGTTTTTTTTTTTGTTCGTGATACATCACTTCATTTTAGCATTTGAAACAGAGCCATTTTCAATTATCTCGAGAATGCAGGTAGCATACATACAGATAGATAGATATTTCCATTTTTAAGTAAAACACAGACAGTGAAAAATATTACCAGAGTAGACATGCATATTTTCCTCCTTCTGTCCAACTGCATATGTGATTTTGGTTGGTAAAAGTGAGCGGCCTGTTGGAGCCGTTTCAGTTCGCATATCAGAGCTCACAATGTCTAACAGGCATCTTTTCCTACTGTATATCTGAAACACCGTCATCTATTTCTCTCCTCGGGTTCGATAGGTTTTTCTCTTTTATATTTAATATGGAATAAACTGGGTTGTGGTGTTTTACATAAACATTCCGCATGGCTGTGTGGACGGACAACGGCTGGGCTCAGAACAGACACTACAGAGACCCAAAACATCACCACACTGGAACTGCGCGCGCACACACACAAACACACACACTCTGCACCAGGGTGCAAAACAGGGACACAGTGTGATGGGGTGGAGGGTGTCACAGTGCTGCGCTGTGGACTTCCTGGTGTGTGAAGGACAGGGGATTTATCTTTTCTTCCCCTCTTTTTAAATTGTCAAGTGTGATGAACGAGTTGATTTACGTCCTGATCCATTGAAGTCACTGATATTCACAGGTAAAACTATGTTACTACAGTGAAGTGATGTCACGCAGGTGATTTCACACTGATACACACACGCACAGATATGCCTTAAAGGGAGCACACTGTGCTTTAGCAGTAACACAGTCACACTGGTGTCGACACCTACACACGACAACTGCATTTACATGATTAATTTTTACCGGTGCAGGGCGGAGTGCTGTATAAGAGTATGTTTGAGGTGGGTGACAAATGGACAGAGCAGATGTGCACATCTGGCACAGCCTAGACTCCACCTCTCCTCTACAAATGGGCACTGTGTACGTATTTACAGTTAATTACAGTGATCCAGAAAAAACATCACCACTAAGAACACTAAACAGTAAAACAGTACGACACAAAGTGTCACGAAAGGACCTACAAGCATTCAGCATGATCACTTTCTCCATTCTCAGGTCAGCTGAGTCACATGATCACCAGTTAATCCATCTCGCACTCCCTTTTTTTCTCTATTAAACATGCTCGAGCATCACTCACAGTGAGTCCGGAGACGGAACAGGGAGTGGAAGAACAGACAGTACGGCACAAACAGAACACCACAGGCAGTGTGCAGACACACACACACACACACACACACAGGCACGCACGCACGCAGGGAGTGTAGAACAGCTATGGACTGGAGTCAGGGTCTGTCTGATGACTGCGAGAGATTTTCTAACCTGAAGTTGCAGAAAAGTCCACGCAACGTGAACACAACAGCACGGCGTCTCTTGTGCAAAACAGTACAGGCCATTTCTATTCGATTCAAAGCATGCTTCAGAAGAGTCTAGAAAAAGTTCTAAGCACATGTAGCCAGAGCTCTAAGGTAGCTGATCCAAATGTGGAAGAGAGAAGAAGCGATCTGAAAGCCGGGATGAGGTGAATAGCGTTCAAACCTCCTCCTACCGGATCTGGAGGAGATGATGAACGAGTCTAGCGAGTGTTCTGGAACTTCAGGTTCTAAAGAGTAGGAGATTATAATCGCTACAGGTGGACAAGCAGGGAAGCAAACTGACTAAACACGTGTCAGGGTTTTAGGCGTGTCTGTGCCGACGTGTGTACGAGCGCTTCTTAAAGCACAGCAAAGCGATGAAGTGCCAAGAAAGCATATCACACACAAACACGAACGAACACCCTTGCTCATTTCTTCCTCTCTATAAATATCAGTGTACAACTATATTGAACGTGCCTTGCTTTTTTAAAAATCTGCTTTTTTTTTTTTTGAAAACACAAAGAACTTCCAAATACAGCATCATTCTGGAGATAAAAACAGAGTTACACACACAAAAAAAAGCCCTACAAGATACTAAAAACCTTTCTACACTCCTCCAATATTCAACCAAATCAAAAGGATTGCTAAAACAATTTCATGTCAAAGTCTAAATTCTACACTTTGGTGATATTTTCTTCTGATATTAAGTAAGAATTTAGTTTAGCTCCTTAAATACCCCACCCATACCATTGGTTTGCTGAAATCCGCTATACACATATTAACAAACAGAAGGAAAAGAAAAGAAACACCAGCAGCCACTAATAAAGTGGGCTTCCCTTTGAAAAATTCACATTTCTGATTTTAAACCTCCGTCACTTTCAGCCCTGTGAACGGTGTGAGGATTGAACAATCTCAAAACTGTACAACATATTAATACTTGAAACACTCTTGCTGAACGACGGGCAGAAGAGATGGGCTCATGGGTAAAGGATGAGACAGCGCCCCCTGTGGGCATCAGAAGCATGCAGCATTCGGAGGGCGGAGCCGCTGCCATCACCGGGCCCCACGTCTAGCTACGTTTGGACTGAAGTGGTGCTGGCCTCAGCTGGCTTTAAAATTTTTATTTATTTACTTATTTAAAACTTTGTTGCTTAATTTTTTCCCCCCTTTATGTTTTCTCTTCCGGCCGGGCCCTTGGCACCAATCCGACCACTGAGAAGACATGCTCCAATCATCCAGGCAAGCTGAGAAAGAGACATTTTGCATCTTAGTTAAGCTTTTACGCAAGACGACAACTTATTCTAAGAAAACTGAAAAAAAAATGTGAGGACCTATAAGAGGCAATATATACAGTATATATACAGTACAGACCAAACGTTTGGACACACCTTCTCATTCAAACAGTTTTCTTTATTTTCACGACTATGAAAATTGTAGATTCACACTGAAGGCATCAAAACTATGAATTAACACATGTGCAATTATATACATAAAGTGTGAAACAACTGAAAATGTCATATTCTAGGTTCTTCAAAGTAGCCACCTTTTGCTTTGACTACTGCTTTACACACTCTTGGCATTCTTTTGATGAGCCTCAAGAGGTAGTCACCTGAAATGGTTTTCACTTCACAGGTGTGCCCCATCAGGTTTAATAAGTGGGATTTCTTGCCTTATAAATGGGTTTGGGACCATCAGTTGTGTTGTGCAGAAGTCAGGTGGATACACAACTGATAGTCCTACTGAATAGACTGTTAGAATTTGTATTATGGCAAGAAAAAAAGCAGCTAAGTGAAGAAAAACGAGTGGCCATCATTACTTTAAGAAATTAAGGTCAGTCAGTCCGAAAAATTGGGAAAACTTTGAAAATGTCCAAGTGCAGTCACAAAAACCATCAAGCGCTACCAGGAACTGGCTCACATGCGGACCGCCCCAAGAAAGGAAGACCAAGAGTCGCCTCTGCTGCGGAGGAGAAGTTCATCCGAGTCACCAGCCTCAGAAATCGCAGGTTAACAGCAGCTCAGATCAGAGAGCAGGTCAATGCCACACAGAGTTCTAGCAGCAGACACATCTCTAGAACAACTGTTAAGAGGAGACTGTGTGAATCAGGCCTTCATGGTAGAATATCTGCTAGGAATTAGACCAGTGGAAATCTGTGCTTTGGTCTGATGAGTCCAAATTTGAGATCTTTGGTTCCAACCACCGTGTCTTTGTGCGACGCAGAAAAGGTGAACGGATGGACTCTTTATGCCTGGTTCCCACCGTGAAGCATGGAGGAGGAGGTGTGATGGTGTGGGGGTGCTTTGCTGGTGACACTGTTGGGGATTTATTCAAAATTGAATTCACACTAAACCAGCATGGCTGCCATGAAGAATAGATGGGCTTCTTGTAGCGGCATGCTATTCCATCCGGTTTGCGTTTAGTTGAACCATTATTTATTTTTCAACAGGACAATGACCCCAAACACATCTCCAGGCTCTGTAAGGGCTATTTGACCAAGAAGGAGAGTGATGGGGTGCTGCGCCAGATGACCTGGCCTCCACAGTCACCGGACCTGAACCCAATCGAGATGGTTTGGGGTGAGCTGGATCAAGAGAATGAGTGTGCAAAGCAGTAATCAAAGCAAAAGGTGGCTATTTTGAAGAACCTAGAATATGACATATTTTAAGTTGTTTCACAATTTTTGGTATGTATATAATAACACGTGTTAATTCATAGTTTTGATGCCTTCAGTGTGAATCTTCAATTTTCATAGTCGTGAGAATTTGTGGACAGGAAGACAAGTACTATAGCCAGGTACCCGGCTAGGTACTACTGCGGGCTGCGCTGACCTTGGACCTGATAAACCAACACCAGCAGATGACATCAGACTGGCTTCCCAAACCACCAATGGCAAAAACTTCGCACTGGACCTCATGCAGCTTGGATTCTGTGTCTTTTAAAAATCTTTTTTTTTAATTATTATTATTATTTTTTTAAATTGGTCTTGTTTTCTAAGATACTGAATTTTGGGTTTTCATTAGCTGTAAGCCATAGTCAATAAAATTAAAAGAAAAAACTTTGAAATACATCAGTCTGTGTGTAATGAATCTATATATTATACGAGTATCAATTTTTGAATTGAATTACTGAAATAAATCAACTTTTCGATGATATTCTTATTTATTGAGATGCATCTGTATACAATACTATTTTATTGCTTTTTTTGAGAAGTCTATTTTATTCACAAGTTTCCCTTTACACAGTGGTCTACATTCCCAATACTGAAAGAGGAAGTAGGAACAGGAAGATCCTGCCCAAACACCAAAAAAAAAAAAAAAAAAAACTTTTTTTAAGAACAGCCACAATCATTCACTTTCCGCTGGGTGAGTGTGTATGAAACGTGGACTGCCACGTGAGGGTGGTGTACCTGTGCCTGATGTAGTTCATTGTAAAGGGGCCGCAGGTGCTCCTGAGCAGTGGAAGTGCACATTGAGCCACTTGGAATCACGGCGGTGCCACACGCGCGTCTCCTCCGACTGGCAGCTGCGTGGGCGGCCCTGGCTGTCAATGTACTGAGTCAGGCGGATGTAAGCGATGCAGGCTGCATCCTCTCCGATCAGGTGCACATGAGGGTTTAAGATGGTGGTGTGCACTGGCTTGCTATTCTTACTCAGGACTGCAGAGAGAAAGACAGAGACAGAGAGGGAGAGAGAGCAACATTAAGAAACTCACTTTCTTTCAGACAATCCTCCAGGATTTAACAGACTATTTTTTACTGTGTTTTTGTCAGCTCATCGAATTCTTGAAGCTGCCCAAGTACAATCCCAGACAGACGGTGTGTGCTCACTCACGGTTCTCAAAGTAGAACTTGTGAAAGTCCATGCCCTCCACGAGGTTGCCCAGTGCCTCAGGCTCAAAGGAGGTTAGTCCAGGGTCACAGATTCTCCTGAAACAAGAGAAACCAAAGAAGTTTTGGTAGAAGAATCTATGCAAGCATGTAGATTTGCTGCATATGTATTGTCTGCATGAACTAAACATAAAACATTCCAGCA
Source organism: Clarias macrocephalus (assembly GCA_011419295.1). Classification (NCBI taxonomy): domain Eukaryota; kingdom Metazoa; phylum Chordata; class Actinopteri; order Siluriformes; family Clariidae; genus Clarias; species Clarias macrocephalus. Next base: position 86,506 of record JAAGKR010000436.1, on the reverse strand, counting down.
AACAGGCTGTGAGTTTGAAGAATAAACACTTATTAATATCTCACAAACATTCCGCTAGGGTGAATTATTTTAAAGAAATAAGGTTCACAGGAGTGTGAACTTACGTATAGGCCTCAAAATCCCCATTGTTGATGGCTTCAATCAGCTGTTCAGTAATCTTGATGATTTCCTGCTTGCGCGCTGATGCCAAAAGAGGACAGTAAAAAATAAATAAACAGGTAAATTAAATACCCCATACTGTAAAATACATGCATGCTTATAGATTCCACCCCACCCAATAATCAGGCTACACAATAACTGACTGACTGACTGATTACATCCTACACAATCACTAATTACTGAATAGGGGAGACATTGGAGCCAGTGACAAAAAAGTGAAAAAAAGTTATTCCATAAAAAAAAAAAAACAATAATAAATAAATAAAATAAAATCTGATCATCCAAAGCTGAATTTAATCCTAGATTGGTTTAAAAAAAAACAACATTTTTTCATCAGCTGCTTCACTGGGTTAAAATGTGTAAACAGCAGTAATATGAAGAACACATGTGAACTGAAAATTAATTGCATCCATGCATAGAGTAATTGCATTTATTTGCATTAACCATCACAATGCAAAACAGAAGCTGTACAGTGTTAGATATGGGCTTCAGTTCTGAGTGTAAAAAAAAAAAAAATTTTTTTTTTTTGGCCCACATACAAAATGATATTTTACGCATTCTTGTGCTCACAAATTGTATCTTCACTTACTCAAACTCACTCTTCAAGCCCTCCTCTTCATCCATGTCAGGGCATTTATTCCATGCCAATATGATAAAAGATTATTTCTTTACAATACTGAATTTTTTAATTTTCAAAAAAACAAACAACAAAAAAAAAAAAACACTAATTTAAAACATTAAACATATGCAATATTGTCCTAAATTACTATAAGACCACGAGCAACAGTTTTTTGGATTTATCTATAAGCAATAAAAGGGGTCAGGAGTACTGTAGCTCAGTGGTTAAGGCATTAAACTATGATTCGGAAGGTCCCATGTTCAAATCCAACGACCACCAAGTTGTTTCCTTAACCCTCAACTGCTCAGATGAATAATGAGTTAAAAATGTAAGTCTGGATAAGGGCATCTTCCAAATGCCTAAATGTGAAAGGATAACAAAAGTACTGTATATTTGTCTCCTATACATTGCTGATCCAAAGCAAAGGTCTGATCCGTTACTCAAAACATTGTGATCCAAACTCGAACTGTTGCAGCCCTAATAACTAGCCTAAGATTAAATATATAAATGTAGACAAGCCACTTTCCCCTGACTGTATACTAACGATGTATACGAGAAAACTGAGACAAATGATGCACAGTATGGAGAACCTGAAAAACAGAGAACACTCAGAGTTCCAGTTTTTATTAGGAATACACACACATGATGCATTCTACAAGCTTCTACATTCATTTCTGCTTCCTGGATCCACTTCTATGTCTCAATAATTCTACTGTCTGCAGTCTAGCACTTACACTGCTGTGAGCTGCTGCCCCCCGCTGCTGCCATGGGAGCCAGGACAGGTACAGCAGGGCATGAGCTCTGCCCTCTACTGCTCCATGCAATGCGCTTTGCATTAGGCTGAGTGGTTGCTGCAAGGCAATGAGACAAATCCAGAAAGGGGACTCTACGACACACTGCACGCACTCGCATGCTCAGCCACGACAAACCAAAACTGTCAAGTCACACCAGCTAGACTCTCTTACAAAAAAACAACAAAAGAAAAACTAAACAAAACCCCACACTGAATCCTACTGCTATTCACAGCAAACCACAGCACAACTCTGCAAAAAGCCTGAGAGGGTTCTGGCATGTAGACAACAGCAAGAATAAGCTTCACAAGACTCAGAAAACACAGGCATGTGGTTTCAGAGCAGAAACAATGCAGTACACTAAGCAGACAACAGGTGGCAGCAGTCATCTGTACACAGTTTTCTTAAATACAGTACATGAGGAACAGATTGTACAGGAGTGGCAGCGAAAGCACTTTAGACTAGAGGCTGGGACTGCACATGGTAGACATTAGCAGAACTACACCGCAGCATCAAGACAGAAGAGTTATGAATCAGAGCAAAGGAAGCTGAAACTGATGAGCATGACGGCTTGGCCGAACTGTTAATTTGTCCATCACTTGTCATTTTAAGAGATGATGCATCTTCAGAAAGTAAAGGAATGTGGTATATTTCAAGCTGCAGTTCCCACACCACTTTTAAAATGCAATGGTATGTGGTTGTGCTGGATCTGGCATCATGTGCTTTATAGGCATTTTTATTACATTGGAAAAATATTTTTATTGTCAGCATGGGTAACAATACACAGAGCACCTACAGCAGGCATTTAATGTAAGACTTATGTCAATACATCAGTTAACCTTAAGGAGGGAATGGAGGGCTGTACTGCAATCTTTTCTTGCAAGTGAATCTTTACTAACAGAACATTTATGTACGAAATCCACTCAAGTGCAGTGAATGAACTGCAATGAACTGAATGATCTGCTTCACCCTGGATCGTGGAAACATTCCACGACTAACAGTGATTAAAAAACGAAGTGGAGCATCATTTCTGTACAATATACTATATATACTATATAACTGCACATCTGATCAAAACTGTTAGCATTACCAAAATAAGTTTAAAAATTTTATAACAGTACAGCCTTGGATTGCGAGTAACTCGGTTAATTGTTTTGCTAGACGAGCAAAATTTTGTAATTAATTTTAACTTTATAAAAAAGCGAGTAGTATGCATGCGCTCTGTCTGCCAAGCGTCACGTGATCACAACTGCGCCAATGGTACTTCTCTGTCTTGTTGTGGGATTGTGGGTAATTTTCTTCCATGCTCATTCTCAGTGTGCGTGCATCTCTCTTATAGTCAACATTTATGTGTGTGTGCACGCAAGAGTTTTTATTTTTTGTCCCATTGTGTGTCCAAGTGTAGTGACTGTTCTTTAGTAACTGTACTGCAACAACGGCCTCTAAGAAGGAAAAGGTTAAAAAAAAGGCTGTAGCAGTGCGGGAGATCAATCTGTTTAACGACAATGCAACGTCACATTTCCGTAAAATCCTCAAAAGGAGGCAGTAGCAAGTGTCGTTAAAGAGGTTTCTTGTTAAAGAATTTAATGAAACAAAAACAAACAAACAAAAAAAAAGTCATGTATGGATATAATGGATATTAAAGAATAGGGAAGTAGTACAGTTACAAGTGAGGACTACGAGAGAAATTGGGCAGAGACCAGATCAAGGTTCAGCTCTTTGTCAGTTAAGGAGACTTACTGGGAGGTGGGATCAGGAGAGGAGGCGGCTCCTCAGATGCACTGCATTGGCTGAGCACTGTGCTGTCGCTGTTAACTCTGTCGACTGATAATTATAGCCAAAAAAAACAAACAAACAAAACAAAAAAAACATGCAACATACTTATTTCGCCATTTCTTTTACGGCAACATGGTACGATTCAAGCTTTTTATAGGACTCGGATCAATTGTTTTGCATATAGATTGTGTTTAGCCGATCATGAGTGTCCAGATTAAAAAGCAGAATAACAAAAACAGTCAGTGACAGTTTGTGACATTTATCTGCGTTCCTGTTTCATTTAATGACCAGAAGACCTTTAAAAACCTGAAAGGAGATATTTAGGCTTTGACACTTAATTAAAAACAATGTAAAGTTTTAGGCTTTTTACGAGACCAAGTACTACTGAGCCTAGAAATCTGCATTAATGGATTTTTAAAGTCACAAACCACCAGCTCACAATCAATCACTTTCAAAACACTGCAGGGTGACTAAAGACTCTACAGACGCCGCCTGTTGATACCAGTAACTGCTAAAGAGACCAGGGAAGGTGGGACCTGCCTATAAAATGGATAATTAGCTGATGAACACAGGGGTTTGCCTTTATAGGCGGTTCTCTCACACTACTGCAAATTCTTTATTACTCCAAAGTCATTAAACTGTAGACATAATGTGATGTTCTATTACAAACAGGAAATCACAATTCGACCAATAAACATCTACTTAATGGTATTATTTCCAAGTACACTCTTCCAGTACCTGAAGATGATTATGTGTATCGCTCAAGATATCCATATCTGTATCCAAACCTGAAATGAGACTGGCCTAACTATTACTGTACCTAAGCCCTGATGGACAGGAAAACATTGGACAAAGGCCATGTTTTTAAAACGCCAACACTGTCAGAATTGTGTGTGAATTCTGGCTCTGATGGTTCCTTAACCTGCAACAGCTGCATCACTCCAGTTCATAAGTGGTCTTTATTAATCCTTAATTAACGTGCATGGGACTGTTCATGTTTAATCTTGCTCACAGAGAATTTGGCTCATTTTAATTTGTGCCCACCCACAATATTTATAAATAAGTTTAGATGGTTCTAGTAGACTTGTGAAAAAGTGGTTCAAGCCCCAGCTCTATCAAATTGCCACTGCTGGGCCCTCAAGCAAGGCTCTTATCTCTGTCTGCTCCAGGGCCACTGTATCATGGCTGACCCTGTGCTCTGAGCCCAGCTGCCAAGCTGGGACATGCGAAAAAAGAAATTTTGTTTGCACACACCTTCTAATTCCATGGTGTTTACTGATTTTCATGAGAGCCAGTTTCATCATGGATTTTGCAAATGCACTTGACAATACTGTTCTTGCAAGAACTGTTTCAGAACAGCTGACATTAAAGTCTTAAAATAACAACTGACTGTGTTTTTTGTTGATACTTAATTACTTGATGCTGTAATGTGTTATTTCATAGTTTTTATTTAAAATAAATCAAAGAAATAGATTTAAATCTAGTATTGTTCTAGAATGCGGAAAATAAATGGTAAAACAAAAAACAGAAGGCGTGTCCAAACTGTTGATGGGTACAGTATGTGACAAGGGCTTAAATCAATTTAAACAACTCTGACCCAACAAGATAAATCCAGCACCACATTTGTGTGTTAATGAACATGGTTCTTGTTCGTCTTCACATCTGTCGGTTCGACTGCACACACAAAGTGAAAACCTCTTGCTCATAAAACTTCATCAAGGCCCTTGAAATAGCAGCTCTGATGTACACCTCTAGTCTCTAGCAGATGACCAATGAGCCTTTTTGTCAAACATAATATAAAACACATCCTTTAACACATGTATACAGGGTTTGGATTATACTCACTCACTTCAGTGTGTGATACAGCAGTGATTAAACATTTCCAATACAAAGCATGAGTGTAAGCATGTTACTTTACTGAGAGAGCCAGGAGGTGAGAGCAGAGTGCAAGGGAAAGTGTATGGGATTGTGGGAGTGTGTGATGCAAACTGACAGTCTGCTCTGTCCGAGTCCACGTAGTCTCACTCTGATACAGAATGAGAGATCTTTGGGATGCTCTGCTGTGACGTAAGCAGTACAGTTGTTTCGGCTGAAAGAGTGGGAAGATTACATTTACACTATTTTTCCAGGTTCCTCCCAAAGTCTCAAGTAGCCATGACGTGTCCAAACTGTTCTTTTATACTTTTCACTGTAGCTTGACAGTAAAAATGTTTATAGCAGTCAGTAATATTCAGACTATGAGAATTGTTCAAAGAAAACCGGGACTTTTGATTGTGCAGAATAACAGAACACAGTTATGAGAGTATGAGACCTAATTTATTTCTCTATATAATCCCCTGCTACACTAGTGCACTTATGCCAGTATTTCTCTAGTGCTTAGATACCATCATGTTTTTTTTTTTTTAAATAAATTTTAATGTAGCAAAATTTTCCAGGTTTCCTGTTACAAAACAACACTATATGTTAGCACCCTAGATGTTTCACTTACTTGACGATCTGGTTATTAACTTAACCGGGCAAAATACACACCAGTGCTAGATTACATGCATATTGAAACAGACAATACTGAACAGGACTGAACTGATAAACACACACATGCACAAACTCTCTGATCAAAAACCATCTTACAATTTGTTCATACCTACCTACTGTACCTGAACTGCTCCTTTGCACAATATTTATTACTTGCTATTGCACGAAGTATTTTTCCCATCATTGCTGCTACTTTAGGAATGTCTAACGTTCATTGTTTCTCCACCCACTAACTCGTACCTCATTACTACAAAAAAGTATCGAAACGTATAACGTTGTTGTTTCGTCACTCGGTAGCTCCTTGTTTGCACATTTGCACATGCACTTTGTTGTCTATTGTTGTCTCTTTCGTAGAGGAATAGATAGTTTTCGGTTAACTAAAAAAAAAATCTGTCACATCTGAGCTAGTCAGCTAATTAGGTCTCTTAGTTAGCTAGCTAATTCTGGAAATTTGTGTTGTACATTTATGTTGTTAAATATTTGCTGCATGTATGTAGCACTTTGATCCTGGAGAAACGATGTTTCGTTTCACTGTGTAATGAACTGTATATGGCTGGAATGACAATAAAAGCCTACTTGACATGTCTATTGCAGGCTCAACGTCTTTGATATCCAGGCTAACTGTGGCTTTACACCAAGTACAGGATCTTTAATATGACCTTGATGTAAAAGTTTGTATTAATACTACACAGTACCTACAATATATTTAAATCTCTGTCTCAACTCCATAACGCTGATTCATAATTCATCTGTATGTAGCGTCCTAAATTCACTGTCTCCCTTATTGACTGTTGGCAACACTACTTAAAAAAAGCATTTCCTGCACTGCCCAGTCCAATATCTACCTGCGGCCTAAGCTGTCTAATCTTTGCTAAAGAGAAGAGAGAGAAATAAAAACATGCAGATTACATGAAAGGTTGATAGTGTACCTTTCCTACCTTTCATGTCCTCCTCTTCTGTAGTGTTACAACTCTCCATGGATCCCTGTAACAAGACAAGGAAGGGAAAGAAAAACAAACAAAAAAAAAAAGACAGACAGACAGACAGCAAGGTTAAAAAGGTCATTTTAACATGTAGGGTTTTATTAAGTTTGGCAGATACATAGACAAACAGACACACACACACACACACACACGCCACCACAGGGAGACACCCACGTAACTATGGTCGAACACAGTTCCTCTGTGGAACACACCAAGCCCTGCACAAACCAGCCATGTCCTGAGAGAAGGCAAGCTCAATAAGCCAAGCACCACAGCACATTTAGTAAATGTGAACTGGACAAGTAAGGAAAAGGGAGCTGTATGGGTGTGTTCTTTCTTTTTTTTCCCCCTTCTCCCAAGTTCATTAGTTAGTCAGGGGTTTCAGTAGGTAGGCGCAAGGTTGGGTTCCTTGAATACCAAGTCAGCCAACTGAATTAACTAAACCTTCCTATTTAATTTGCAGAAAGGAAAACAGATTCACGGTTCAAACTGGTTCAAGTCCATAAATTGGCTGATTTGCAATTCAAAGTGAGCTCTGGATGGTTCGTTTCTCAGAGTGGTGATGGTACATTATTAGTGGTGTTAGTGGTGAAAACTGCAGAGCGCTACGGAACTGGCAGCTGAAGCCGCTTACCTTGACGCCGTCGGCTGGGTTGTGCACGACAGTGGTCTGTGGTTCCTGAGAAAGGCAGGAGACAGTTTACCATGCACAGGAGGGGGCAGAAGGGGGGGTTAGACACAGCCCCAAACTCCAATTCTAACAGCTTAAAACTAGACCGCTGCTAATACTAATGCCAAGTGCGGAGGCTAGAGCACACACAGCAGAGGATGAAAGACATTCGAAGATGTTCGGCGCACTAGGTGAGACCTATAGAAATCTACATACAGCTGCTAGGACTGATAACGGTTTCGGTACGTGGTGCGGCCCGTTCACAAGGCTCAAACACGACTGCCTGACACAAAGCACTGTACAAGAACTACAAGAATTTTACAAACACTGAACACACTCCTGTGAAACACACACACGCACAGTCTAACAAGCACACAACACACCAGAAGATGCAGTTCCTTCATAGAATGACACACTTTCTGAGAGAAATGTCCCTCAGAAGAGTTTCAGCCTCTTTATTAATTTCATTCAAATGTCACAGATGCTATCTGCAAGAATGAGACAAAAAGAAGCGCGGTGGACGAACAACAGGTGCTGTTGAGAACTGTGACCCAATTGTGAGAGAGCAGCTCAGTTTCATAGCCAGAGGGCTTCTCTTGTCTCTCTCTGATGGAATTTTGTTCATCATTTTTTTCATACAACTTCCCTTTAGCACTGTTTGCCACTGTTTATATTTTCTTTTTTAGATGTTTCCACCTGTTACACGAAGTTGAGTGCAAATGTTCGCATCATTTATGCTATTTCAGTGAGAAAATAGAAATGTGCAAATGAACTGGAGAACAACATAAACCAAAAAAAACAAAAACAATCCTGGTTGCACAGTTACATGACTGACTGGTATGTGAAAAAGGTGTCCTCCGTCTGCTTAAATGATACAAAAGCAGATGGATCAGAGTACCAGGCAGTTACTGGATAACATTTACAACTCAGAAATGAAATATCAAATATTTAAACTTGCAATATATTTCTAAGAAAGAATTCTAAGAAAATATATCCCCCCCCTTGAAGGCATGCAAACTCTTGCAGTCAACTCTTGGTACAGGAACGCCGTTTCATATTACAGCTGGAGGAATAATAAGGAACTGCATCTTCTAAACAAATTAGATTATTCCGCTTCCTAACATAAGCGAATCCTGTTTCACCTATACATCCTGGCAAACTACTAGATACTAGCGCAAGCTCATATCTAGCACTATTATAAGACATACTGTAGGTTTTTATTTTGTATCAAAACAATTGCATAAATTGTAAAAGGTGGAACTGTAGAGATGGCCATTCATCTGTCGCAAAGACATTAAATTTTACATGAAATCTAAATTTGTGATTTTCACAGATGGAGCGTTAGAGGTGAAACAGGACTCGAGGATGAGATTTAGTTCATTTGTTGAATTCATTAAAAACGCTAGCAACACCACACATTGTTAAACCGGGGACAGAAAGGAGGGGTGATTCAAAGTTGGTTAAGGTCAAAACAAAACAGATGAGACAAGCTGGTGGAAAAAAAAAATATATATATATATATACGTCACTGAACGGAAATGTGGAAAAATGGAGTGCGAAATCAAACACGAGGAAAGCAACAATGAAGAAATAAAGAGAGATGAAGTACCATTGGTGCTGTGGATGATATGCTGCTGTCTTTGGTGCTGCTGCTTACTACACTGTTTTTATTGTTGTTTGTCTGCAGCTGGGGCAAAAAAAAAAAAAAAAAAAAAAAGACAACACAGTGGAGAAATGATTTCTGTTCAATTGATTAGCCCAAAAGTCCACACCCTTACAGTGTGTACGAAGAGGCTAACTTTCTGACCAAGGTACATGGCACAGTGGTAGATTCTGCTCTAAAAAAAATTTATTTAAAAGCAGAAATAAGATAAGCTGTCTTTCCCTTCAATAACGTGCACTGTTTTAATGAAGTCAGGATATAATTCTGTAAGTTTTTTTTTTTTTTTTTGGTGTGTGCGCTCCTTAAACCCACCCAAGATACAAAATAACTAACTTGGGATCAGGCATAGTCTAGAAAGGTAAAGCTGCGGTAGTGCTTCAGATGTGGACAAAAACGGCAAAATGGCAGAAGCCATTAGCATTCAAAATAAACAAAAACAATATGACGTTTGAAGAGATTGTCCTAAATCATGAGGGGAAATGTCAGAGTAAATAATAAATCGTGATGCTCCTGCAGAGAAATTATCTGGTACCTACGGAGACACAAAAAATTAACTTCACATCAATTACATCTACCAAAACACTTACAAGTCTATGATTAACATCATTATACTGAATATCATGGAAGACATTGTGAAGTTTCTGTGGAGGAATGCTACATGTCCCTGACAGTCCACTTGTGCATGCAGTGAAAGTTATTGAAGTGATATTAATAAAAAACTTCCTCACTGTTGACATCAATGTCAGAACGAAAATAGTGTAATTCTAAATGAAAAAAAAAATTAATAAATAACGGGTTGGGGGAGAGGGGGGGGAATTAAATATTCATTTGTTTTAAGGCTGAAGGTAAACTGTTTATTTAAACTGTTTAAATTCTTTAAAGAGCTTTAGCAGCTAGTTTGTGCTGAAAAAGAAAATGAACAGAACAGATCTTGTCTGAACGCATCACCAGTATTGGACTGTATTGACCATTAGAAGACTTGACTACATGTGATGCTGACTGACTCTACCCAGCCCATGCATGTGATGTTTCACATCATCTATATATTAAAGTGCTTTCTACGAAAAAAAAAAAAAAAAAGAAAAAAGAAAAGAAAAAAAAAAAAGAAAAAAAACGGTTATACTTAATCTGTATCTGTAGTCAGGTTCATACACAGTATTATTATTCTATCAAAATAAGGAAAAAAATGGATACTGCATTACTAATTCCTCCTAAACATGAGTGGCGTTCAAGTAAAACTGGGAACACGGGTATGAGAGTGAAAACTCCCTATATTTCTCTATATAATCCCCTGCTACACTGTGCACTTTTCACAGCATTTTACTAGTGCTTGGATACCATCAAGGTAGAAAGTTCTCTCAATATATCATGATCGGACTGTCTACTTCACATCTGAAATGCTGGCCACCCAGGAACTCCTTTAATGGCCCAAGAGGACAGGACTGAACATGGGATGCCAGTCGAGGTCCTGTAATGTGCAAGTGGTGTTCGTGAATGATTGTGTCAAATGTGTCTCTTCTGGAAGCTGGAAGTTCTACAAGTTATCTGCTATCTATCGCGCTGAATGTTCACAGGAACGTCTGCAGTGGGATCGCTGCTCATGGATGAACTTCCTTAAACTGTTTGCACGGTCCAAATCTTTCTAAGTGTCTCATCACTGTATTGTCCTCGAAGTCTTCTGTAAAGTCTTAGCTTCACTTATAATCAACCTCATGACAGGTCCCAGTTTGACTTGAAAGCCCCATGTTATTTAGGCGCTGAAATCTTTATATGCTGTCCTGCTACTGTATGTTCATCACACACAGTCACATGATAAACAAGATGTCTAAATGAACTAAAGTAAATTTAGAACAAATTTTAAAACAGAGAGGCACAGTTTCTCCTTCATAGAATTATGGGACAATAAATAAAATAAACATATACATTTTGAGCTTAGCCATAAATTAAATAAAGATACCATGGCGTATTTGCATGTATCGAGCTGTGTGTGGCAGTTTCTGATAAAGTGCTTCGCTTTATTACCTGCAATGCCGCAACCTACAGTAACTAAGCCACAATCTGTTTGTGTGATGGTGGGAAGAACAGTATACAAGGAAGAAAGAGAGTTAAAGTAAGTATTTGTGTGTGCTGGGCCAGGCCTGATCTCGTGCAGCTGAAGCAGAGGGAATGGGTAGTGTGCATTGTGAGATGATCGAACATGCATAGGTAAAAATAAGAGCCTGGCAGAAAGCCTGGAACATCAGCCCTGACTCAATGTGATGATCTAATTAGCATTCCTAAATATTTACTGTTTCGCACAATTAGTTCACGTGCACATCCGAATATTCATGATTTACTACTATAGCTTCCAGCGCCATATACTCTTACTATATCTCCTTCGCTGCTAAAATCTGTCACTGGATTAAGACGGGTACAATAACATACAAAAACAAACAAACACTCAACTAGCTGCCACTGAGTGCTCCTGTCGCCTACTAACCAAAGACAGAACACCAAAGCATGAAACATCTTAATGATCCATATATACATGTTTCTATTCTAATAAATGAATAAATGAAAAAAAAATAAGTGAAGTCTAAATAAGACTAGTATAAAAATAAATAAATAAATAAATAAAAGCACCCTCACTTCAGCAAGTTAAGAATTTCAGTAATCTGGAGTGCTGTGTGGGGGAGGTTGGGGGTGGGGGGTATGCCGTGTGATTGCAGGTGCTGTAACAGTAGTGGGATACTGTGTTGAATGTCGAGCAATAAACAGCAAACAAACAAAAAACGAAAACATGACTTCCGCACTTCTGAGCACTCACACCAGGCCACAGAAGGCTCCGAGATGCTCTGATTACAGCATGGAATGCTAAAAGGTCCACTAAGTAATAAACTAAATGTTTCCTGGATCAAAACGAGCACTCCTGCATTGTAAAGAACACCCACTTTGCTTTGCTGCATCGACTGGGCATGCTGACAAGCATTTCCTCTGCTTCAGCCATCCTAACCACTAGGTAGCGCTGATCTCTTACGACTTTTAAACGGGAAGCAACAGCAACATTCATCTTAGTGGACCTTGAAGGTTTATGTGGTGTGATATGCACAGATAGGCATGCACGTGTCTATGTGTAGGGGATGGCTGTGATGTCTGGTCAAACAGAAAAAACAACAAACAAACAAACAAAAAACATCCAATGAGACAAAAAAATAATTTATTTTGCACCGGCATCTCAACCAATTAAAAAAAAAAAAAAAAAAAAAAAAAAGGGAAGAAAAAGAACATGGAGAAGTGAGGGGAGACACAGAACAGATCTCACCATCAAACAAACACTGGAGCTTGACTTCCTTTTCTGAACAGTGTGAAACAGAGGAGGTAAAAAAAACAAAAAACAAAAACAAAAAAAAAAACAAGATAGAGTAGGAGCACAGGGGGGAAAAAAACAAAGCCAATGAAAATAGGGATAGAAAAATAATCGCTGTGCATTAGAGGATCTTTTAGAGAAAAATCTAAAGAGGAGGAGGAATAACTACAAATACCTTCAGGGATGAATGAGGAATAAATGTGTTTATTTAAATTATATATAAATATATCAATCAATCTCTAAACAGATTCCACTAAAGCGCACTCAGTTCATTGTGAAGGGCAGGTCTCGCTCTGACTGATGTTCACTGCATGCACTGGGACTAGGACAGGGAAGAGCAGACCTGACTTCCATCAACACCACTTACACCTGATCTCTGCTTTAACCTCCGGCAGAGGCTGAAAGGAAGGAAAGGAGTCAGGGAAGGAAAGAAAAGGAAAATAGAAAAAGATAAAAAAGACAGGTAAAAAGAAAAAAAAAGACGATAAAGAAAATGAATGAACAAAGGTACGAAAATAAATAAAGAGAAGAAGTTAGTGAATGAAGAAATACGAAATGAACAGAAAAGAGGGAATGAAGAAAATAGAATAGAAATAGGATGATTGGAGAAGAAAAAGGAGAATGAAGAAATAAAAGAAAGCTGCCAGTCCATTTTTTTGGGGGGGGTAAATCAGGAATTTATTTATTTATTGTAAAATAAAACTTATTTTTTAATGATAAACACATAAACTGGGATTTTTTTTATTTTTTATTAACATCTTTAAGGCAGAAAAGTATATAGAAGCCTACATCTGTGAAGGGAAACGGGGATGAAGAAAAAAAAGATGAGAGACAGTAAGACAGAAAGAGATAGTGAGTGAGTGTGTGAGTGTGTGTGTGAGTGAGTGTGTAAGTGTGTGAGCGAGTGAGTGTGTGTGAGTGTGTGTGTGAGAGTGTGTAGAGTGTGTGTGAGAGTGTGTGTGAGAGTGTGTGTGAGAGTGTGTGTGAGAGTGTGTGTGAGGTTGTGTGAGTGTGTGTGAGAGTGTGTGTGTGAGTGAAAGAGAGAGAAAGCGGAGCAGGAAGGTGGAGCTTACCTTCACTCCATCAGACTTTTTGTTCAGTAAACTTTTGCATGCTGAAAAACAAAGACAAAGTACACTTTTTAAGACAACATCTTTTAATGATCGGTGAAAAAAGCTCAGCGCTCTAAATAGCTATCTCCCCTGAAGAACGCACTGCCAGAGGAGACTGAAGATGTGCAAGTGCAAGGTGTCCTTAGTGTGGACATTAGTGCTACAGTTTCAGCGACCCATAGCTGCTGCTGGTCTCCTCACTACCAGCTAATACAAGCTACATGTTACATTATACATTTGCATGCATATAGTCAAATGTTCCCCTGGAGAAACAAGCTCTCTCACGCACGCGCGCGAACACGCACACACACGCACACACACGTTTTGGCAGATGGACACGAACACACAAGTAACACTGAAATGTTGCTGACACAGGAGACGATAATGAATAAAGAGTCTCCCTCACAGACAAAATTATTACTTAGACTTCACTTTTGGTGAATCCTAAAATTCTCTTACCTTCCAATTGGCAAAAGGTAGGAAGAGAGGCAAGAAAAAAAAAAAGGTTGAGATTAGAAGCAGTCAGTCATCTGTGTTGGGAAGAAAGGCTTTTTTCCCTCCATGCTTGGTCCATGCAGCGAGGTAATTACTGCCTCGACATGCAGATCTGGATAACAAGCAGAAATCTGCCTCCAGCGGGTCGAGGAGTAGAACAACACCAGGACCTTGTTTAACATGCAATAATCAGGCAGGCGTCTTACTGAACCCTGACACTGAGGGCAAGTCGAAGTTGTAGGTTAAGGTCAGGTAACCAGTTTAGAGTGTGAAGTTAAAAATAAGACACTTCCCGAAGAACTCTGTATCTCAGGGGTGTCAAAGATATGGCCTGTAGGACATTTCTAATCTGGCATGCAAATTATAATATATTATTACACTTTTTAAATGTAAATGTTTTTTTCTGGATTAGGTGAAGCAGCCCATAAGAACCCACGGTGACACAGGGGACGCAAACACTTTAAATGTTCTATAAATCTCATTAATGAGCTTTATCAGTGACACTTGAATGTTTGTATCCATGATATAATTTCCAAAATGGTGGTGTGCCTGTGTAACATATGACACAACCAGGCTAAAAAAATGCTGATCCTGAAAGTTTCATCCTATTTAAAATCTTTTAAATGGTTTAAATAAATATCAATTTGAGATATACTGTAACCTGTTGTGATGGCATTTCTTGAACAAACTGATATAAAACAAAATCAAGTATGTAAATCAAACTATCGCTGAGATGTCACGTAGGGCTTTTAACCTTAAAATTGTCCGGAAAAATGACACGTGACATCTTTCAAAAATGTGTTTCATGTGGTCTGATTTGTGTTATATCCCCCATAATGTTCTTAAAGGAGAAATAGGTCTGGGTTCTTATGGGTTAAGAAAAAGTGCTGATGCCTGTTCCTCCACTAGGGGCGAAATAGAGCAATAAACTGTCACATTCTGAGCTACTGACATGATGCTTATGATTAAATTCTACATTAACTCTATGGGTTTTAAACTAACATATGGTGCAATGTGCTTTTAGTGTGTAATGCATTTTACAAATTATATTGATTTTCCCCAACTTCAATAACACAGGGCTAGCCATAGTATCTGTAGTACAAATGTTATGCCTATCATTTCTCTATTACGCACAAAACCGTTCAATCTCCAAACATTCTTACGGAAGTAACATTACAGAAGAATATTTGCATGCCTGTAAAAAAATGCAACATATAAGACAGACCAGTTTTCAAATGGGGAAAAAAAACGTCTAAAAGATTTTTAGCACACTCAGTAAAACCTCGAGCTGTTTTATTTAAAGGATTGCATAACACTACTGATTATTTTCAAGCAAAGAGTTCACACACAAGATACTGACATTGTTTATTGTATTACTCTTCAGTGACCTTTATAGAGGTTTCTTTTATGTAGAAATGTTTTCAAAAACATCTTTTCTTATAACATTTTTTTTTTTGCATGTTCCCAAGACATCTGCACAATACTGTAAATAAAACGGCTTAGGTTTTACTGAGCATGCTGGAGAACGTGCCAGAGGTCTTTATGGTGATTTTGTCACACTTGCTCCTTTCCTATTTTTATGCATAACTCGGGAGCCTACATTAGGGTTATTTATAAATTTTTCCACCACTCAATCTGAAAACTGTTGTCATGTAAAATGTTACTTTTTGGACAAGCATGCAAATATTATTCTTTAATGTTATTTATTTAAAAATATTTAAGGTACGTTGGGAAATAGGAAATGGTTTTGTACACAATAATGGAGACATGATAGACCTATATTTGTACATAAAGATAATATGTCTAAAATAATATAATATGACTAATAAAGACTTTTAAACAGTACTGTATGGTCAAAGCTTTTTATTATCAGATAAATTATGATAAATACATTTAAGCAAAGTAGTTTATTCTTTGAAACTACTAAAGTTGATTAAATTAATCTACTAGGCCAAATGTAATGTTGTACAGTACGTAATCTAAAACGAACTTGACACCACTAATACAATAAATCACTATTAGGCCATGTTTACATTACACTGCCACACCCCCTTATCACACTACCTAATCATAACACAGACAAAACAAACCATACTGCACTGAATTCTCAATGTAGAACTGGATTCAGTTCAATTTAAACACAGCCTCAAGCAGACTTCAGCCTCAAGGCAGTGGACCAGCAGGCATGCCTCTTGGATACAGATGCAGGAAATAGTCTATTATGCATCTCGTTTTCCATGCACACATACACACATCTGGACACATGCTGAACAGCACAACGTGTCTGCTCAACTTAAACACGAACCCACTGGCCGTCTCTGGTCAGTGCATGTGGTCCAACACTTTCACGAACGAAAAAAATGCATGCTGACACATGAGCATAAACAGAAACACACACACATACTCTCATACACACACGATTTCAATGTGTATCTTCATTCATTTTCTGTACAAGCAACACTACAACTGCAAGGCTGCATCCAATCCCAGTTTCATAATGTTTACTGCTGCTGAGAATTCTAATAACCAGGAAAACACACTAAACTAAATACTTACAGTATTGTAGCTAAAATCATGCTGATGGCACTGAAGGGAATGTTTACTAAGCTTCTCAATAGTGTGGTGTGAACCTTGCCCCAGGACAGCAGGTTTAAGTAGCGCCCTGACACCATCCCATGTGCCTCATTCTCTACCTTTAAGCTCACAAGAAGAATGTACAAGGAATCATTTAAAAGAAACGGTACGAAGAACACGTACAGTAATGTGTTTGCTGGACCTTAATTTTTTTTTCTTTTCTTACGGGACAATGTATTTGCAATAATTCAACATCTTTAACATGTGTATTAAAACAACTTTTATAAAGATAGTGATGGGTGTTTTAGATTTAATTTCAAGACTGCTACAGCAGGTCTGTAACCACAATGAGTGTGCAGCTGGTATCAACGTTTACTTCAGACTATTAAGGAATTAATATGCAGCTTTGAAAGGCTATCCTTTTATAGAAATCTCTTGTATTTCCTACTGAATTGTACAATAATTAGTCAAAGCAGCTATTGTGATACCATTCATCAAAGGGGAATATATTTTCATAAAAAAAAAAAACTTGACTCAAGTAGCGGATGCACTTATTGCTGCAAAGTTAGGTTTATGCTCCGTAGCAAATGAACATTTTCTCCCTTTTAAACCCCAGATAACAGGTGGTTTTCTTTTAGCCACACAGTAGTTTAGTCCAAATCCTGTGAATTATTGTCAAATTGTGTGTAAATGCCCTTTAATTACTACTGGCAATTTTTTTGTGATGCAACTTCAGCAAGCATTTTTGCAATAAGTGATCTTTATTCATTTTAATAAAGCACTGGACAGTTCTTTGATTTCTTTGCTCGATGAAGGGCAATACTTGGATCCTTTGGAAAAGGAAACTTTGTTAGCGCCAGTGTCATATGAAAGTAAAAATTAAATGTAATATATAATGTAATTTAAAATGTAATATATAAACAGAGACTTGATTTCAGGTGGACTGATGGCCTTCTTGAGTGAATTAAATCTTTTCCTTTTTTCACAAAAGATCCAAATGTTCAGAAAAATAGTGTCAATCGTAGAGTAGATATACAGTACAGTAATGGATACTGCATTTGTGGCTGATTTTGGCTGGCTAGTCATATATATAGGCCAGCACACAAAATGTTTTGAGAGTGCAGCATCTGTAAAAGACCAGTCACATATTAGCTTGCTATTATTTTTACATTAAACTCAGCGTGCTTGTTAACGCACATTATGATCGAGAACATCCTACAGATTTGCACTGATATGGTGTGACCACCTCTTTTTCACGCTGCCACACCAAAACCATTGGGAAAGGCTGATAGTTTGAAACAGAGATGGTTATGGTTGCTTTGGTCTGATTTAAATGGAGATAGATTTTAGAGACAATTTAATAACACCAGGTTTCACTCGGGAGCATTTTACTGTCTGGAAAATATGGTCCTAATACACTAAACATTGCACACCAAACCATCTGCCAATAAAACTGCACTAGTATGTTTGCCCATCGGTGTGTCTATTAGTGTGTGTGCAGTGAGAGTCCGTGCGTTCAGGGCAGACCATTCTCCCGCGTGCCAAACATGCGGGCGGAGTGAAGACCGAGAGGCAGACAATGCCCTCTCCAAACATACCTTCCTGTGCCAGCGCAGCCGTGCTGGTGGTGGGGGCGGCGGGGCTCGTGTGCTGCCGGCCCACTATTGGACAAAGAAGCATTCCGTTGGGAGGGACGAATGTCAGTCCATGCCCGTTTAACTAAAGACAACTTCCCCCGTCCCCTCAAGTAATACACATCCAGCATATCTCATGACAGGGATTTTGTATACTCACTCAGACGGTGTCATAAACTAAAACTACATTGCCAGGACACTCAATAAACAAACAAACAAACAAAAAAAAACACTAGCAAAATAAAGCTTTAGTGTTCTATGAAAAAGATATGACTGCGTGATGCAAAACATTGGTGCTGTTTTTAGCAATTCAGCACTCTTTGTCTGGAAGTCACTCACCAGAAAAGTTTCTAGACACTAGCATGGTGGTCAGAATGGCCCCCTGTAGAAATAATACAGAATTCGATTATCTTATAAATAAGGTCAGGCTGAGTTTATAAACACACAGGACAGATAAACGTCACACACCTTTAGTTTCCTCCTGGCGTTGAATTTGCGCAGACACTCGACAGTCTCCTGGCGATGCATCATGGAAGCCACGGTGGAGCGTTGCTGCATGGGAAAGATGAGCGAGAGAATTCAGCAGGACCCAGCAATATCACACAGAACAGGCTACCATGCTCTGAATTAATGGTCAAATAAAACCAGAAACTTCAGCACAGACTTTCTACCAGTGACTCAAGCACGGGAGCATCGATGAATTATATTATTTCATTTTGCTAGCGCCAGGACGTCTTTTGCTCAACAAAGCACAAAATATTAATAACGATTTTACTGTGCCAAGATATAATCTTGCCAGCCAGGGTTCTCTTTGAACTTGCAGGATTAAAATATACAAAAATATACAGTACTACAGTGAGATTAAAGGTTACAGGTAGGTTACTTACTATCAGTAAGTTACTGATAGTGGAAAAAGTGTACGTTAACAGTTAAAAAAGAAAAAAGAAAAAAAAGGAGAGAGAGGCCTAATTTTGTAGTTTGTCACCTTTTGGTTACTGCTTTAGTTTCACATGAGGAGCGTTTTCACACTTCTAGCTTAGCCTTCACAAGTGCAGAGGCCTAAGTGTTCGAGTGCACACTGCTGTACTAACAACACCTTAAAGTTTTTTTGTTTTTTTTTAAAAAGAGTAAAAGAATAAAGCTACTGTAAACCTCCAACCTACAGTAGAGGTTCTGAATCTCAGAAATAAAGCACAAAATAAATGTTCAAAAGGAAAAGACATGTACATAGTAACTAATAGCATTACAAAGACATTACTGATGGGATCAGGTTCAGTCAGAATGCTCTCTCAATTACTTCTACTGTAAGTATCTAAGATAGATGAATTAAAGGAATACGTCATCAAAAAGCCAGCATGGAACCGGCTCAATCCAGACCAGATAAAATGACAAATTTAGCCCTGCATTCTGGGAAAAGTGTTGTGCTTGGATGCTGTGTCTGAACTCAACTCATTCCTTATTCATTATATAGTGGGAGCACTATACGGGCTGCAGCCACTTCGCAGCATTTTGTCCGAAATCCTCAGTGGCAAAATCGCATTTTCTGTATAGTGCATTATATTAATACTACACCGGACTATAAATCCAGTCTACACCCAATGCATACTAAGTATCTCAAGAGTTATTTTAGAAAACATGTCGAACACTACTTCTGCACTACTGTATTTAATATATTTAAACTATGATGTTTTATATCACTAAGCCATGAAGACATTTTCCTGGAGCACTCACTAATAATTCAGTTCTCTATCGCCTTCCACGCTGTCCCCTATATCAAGCAATTTACATCGTACATAGCGATTGAGGGAGCAATTTCAGACAGGAAATGTGACTGGGAGTGAACAGAAGAGCCAGTAATTATTGACACTTCTCAGCGCACAGGATCAAATCTATTGGAACTGTGGCTGGATGCGAGGAGAGGAGTAGCGTACTGACAGCTCATTTCTGCCTGAATTCTCTCTTCTCAGACTTGCTCTTAATAGACACTACAGCTGAAACAGCAGTTCTTATTTTGGACACTTCTCAGCACTTTATTCAATCTAGTTTCAGCTTTTGATGGCAAACCCATGAGATACAGAGAGCCTGATGGCTTTCTTACCTTTTTTTTCTGGACATATCTATTAAAATGAATGCTGGTTAGGTGTGCACTCTCTTTCAAGCGAAACAAACAGTGATGCAGTTGAGCTTGTCGGAGCAAGATACAATTATAGGTCTCAAAACACAGTCCGAGAATCCTGTCTTTAAAATTTTTTGAGAGTTTTGGTGTGAAGCCTTCAGTGCTGGGTAAGCATGTTATTCTTAACAGGAAATGGTCTGTGGTTGCTCATCTGCCATGTCAGTCAAATTGCCTCTCTCTGTGAACGTAGGCAGTTCTCGCTCACGACTTTAACAAAGGCAAATACAGGCCCTATCTAGGCTAGAGTAATATTATTTAGGTACGATGGTGAGTGGGAGAGAATCCCTTTCAAAGCTTAAGTGTTGGTCAATGACCTCCAGACTTTATCGTGAGGACAAAAACAGAATGTGCTACTGTACATTAGAAGCTTGTTTCTATAAAGAATGAGGTCTGTGGCTGCAAAAGTTCTCATCCTTGGGAAAGTCATTTACCCAGCTTTTCCCCCTTCTTATTAACTGACTAGTAGAATAGCTTGCTATACATTATTACATTGAGTTAGCCTGGTAAATTTGATTAATTAGCTTTCTGGACTAACAAAACGTGTGACTGTGTAGCGCAATGGAGCTTTCATTTGCAGGAGGATGAGCTGATAAATGCACGATTTGACTCTGAATATTAAATGTGACTATTTCTTGACAGAAATTTGAATACAAAAAGCTGGGTTCTTGCACCATGTTAATAACTGTACGTTTGCAATATGGTGCTAGCAGGTCAATATCTGACCACTTCCAATGTGATTGTTTTAAATTGCTTCTTAAGTCAAGTGCTTCAATTAAACAGCATTCAGCTTAAAGTTCTGGGATCGATTTTTGGCTTATAGTCAAGGCTTCAGCTTTGGCAAGTGAAAAGTGCTATTGTGCCAGCTCCATCTTTCATGACATAATATAAACATAGATCATCAAAATTTAAGAGCTACTTACGCAGACCCATGGGTGCTTGAGGGCCTGATCAGCGGTTATCCTCTTAGCTGGGTTGATGGTCAGCATCTGGTTGATGAGGTTTTTGGCTTCTGGAGTGACAGTGTCCCACTCCGGGGAGGGGAACTAAGGCACAAAAAGAGGTGTTGGAGTAAAGAGTACATTTTTAAGAAAAACTTAGACAAAAATACAGTAGATGTACTGTGAACACATCTATTAAGTGCGCATATAATATGAGAATTGCAGTGAGAATAGAAAAGACTGACCAAGTCTTGCTCATTACTGAATTACATGACATGACTTTGTTTATACGTAATTTTATTTAGATTATAAAACATTGCAAAATATGTTTTAAACTGTGTTAGAACAGTTACTTCAGTAAAGCTACTTCAGTATAAATTGAATGCTGCGCATCTAGGAGTGATGGACACCGGCTTTTGTGATTGATTAGAACGTGGCTCAACTCTCCAACTTGGCCAATTCAAAATTGATAGGGGTATAAAGTCTGGGCTTGGCGCTCTTGGTCGATACGGCTGGCCGTGGGTGTGACGTTTTGCATGCCACAGGTTTGACTGATGAGACTGCCTGCCAATTCATCTAGACAAATCGCTAAAAGGCAACACTGCATCAAATCCTTTCATCTGGCATGAATTGATCTGCAATCGAATTTAAGAGAAGAACCGCAAAGATTCAATGCAACACGGCTAGCAAATACCTACATTTAATTCTTTAAATAACAGATAAGGAATGAAGAAAAGCATAATTTCTCACATCATAAGCTCCAGCTTTGATCTGCTGGTAGAGTTTGTGTTGGTCCTCATCCCAGAATGGAGGGTAGCCCACCAGCAAGATGTACAGGATCACACCTACACACATTCACTGCGTTACATGGTGCACAAGAAAACCGTAATGCAGCCAGACAGGGGGAAAAAAATAAAAAAATAAAAAAAAGTACAACAGCACAGGAGACGCACCACATGCCCAGATGTCAACAGGCTTGCCATACGGGTCCTTCCTCAGAACCTCGGGAGAGAGATAGCCAGGAGTGCCTGCAAAACCTGAGACCACAATAAACAATAAAGTTACCTTTGAAGTTCCTGTTGGATTTCTACTTCTGCACACATTGTTACACACTTACGCCTACATCTAAAATAAAGCTGCTTTTGTTGATCCTCAATGCTAACTCCTTGCTTTGAAATCCAAAAACATATTTCGGCCTACACAAGTAAACGTGACACGGACGGGACCGAATGTGGCTAAAGCTAAAAAGCAAGCTCATTGCATTAGTGCCCCAGGTTCGAGCGAGCTGTACTTATTGCTTTCAGAGGTCAATGTGCTCTTTACACATAAGCATGGGTCACCCCGAGTCAACATCCTACTGAAGCCCTACTTAACAGCAGCAATGGATCCTCTCCGATAAGTGCACGATTAAAAATTGGATTGAAGTAATGAGAGGATAATGAATTAAATGAGCAGCTTGGATTATTTCAAGTCCAGATTGGTTTTACCTCGTGTAAAAAAAAAAAAGGCATGTGCAAATAGTGACTAAAGTGACTTTGCATAAGTTTTTTTAGGGCACAAATCTAATGTTTTCATATCAGATTTGAGTTACATTTGTATCCTTGATTGGATACATTTCCGATAAGGGGTCATGTGATTCGAACGGAAACTGGCAGATCGGAAATCACGCAACTTTTTGCTTCTGCGCATGCTTAGTGTGCTGATGTCATAAGTCAGCACTGGAAGCGCAGGGATTTCACAGCAGCCCTAACAATAGCTACTTAAATAGCTAAAGCGCACCACAACAAATAGACTTCTGGACCTCAACAAATACATGCGACTAACTGCTTGCTGATTCCAGAGCAAAACTTCAGGTATATTTTCTTGCTAAAATCGCATCCACTGTTTGAAATTAATGAATTTGAGACACATTTTAACCAAGATGGTGCGAGCAAAGATGTACTGATGTGCACAGAGGACCAGTCGTCTGCATTAGAGTAAGGTAAAAGTAACTTGTAATTATGAATGTGAATCACCAGAACATGCAAATCTAGGCTGACTACAAAAAATTTGACATGAGCCAAGTGGCTTAAAATGTGAACGTAGCCTTATACTTCAGCATATCTCAACTATGCTGCAGCAGATGAAAAAAAGAATGCGGTGAAATTCTCACCAAACCAGGCTTGCTGGTCTCCCTGCACCTCAATGGCCAGCCCAAAGTCAGCCAGCTTTACTGCTGCCCCCTTCATCTTACTGGCCAACAGCAAGTTCTCTGGCTAGGAGACAGAAAGAAAGAGTTGGCAGCAATCTTCAGTGAGGCTCTGAAATCTTTTCATACAGTAAAAAGTTATATAAATAGCAGATTTCAATTGGTGTTTTTGCCACAGTCCAAAATAATAGACATAACAGCAATACAGGAATCACGAAGGGGTTCAACCCTAAACGTCTCTGTTATTTAGCCTTTTTAACAGTATTAGAAAATGTGTAATGATTTTTTTCCTCCACACTTCCATGATCATGTTGTTCTGTTGACAGTCTTTAGTGATTGACTACTAGCTTACTGTACGGAATTAAAGTTATTTTTAAGACAGCTGGTCATAATATAAGCTTCAGTTTGACCAAATCATTGGTTTCATGAAGCTCCATCATATTTGCTCCCAGCTTTGAAAAAATGCTCCCTGGAAATACAACAACAAAAAAAAACTTAATTCTTAGTTCTTGAGCATGCACAAAAATTCTTGATGGAGAAAAGTTACCAGCATAACACTCAACATAAACTGATGAGTTTTTTTTTCCTCATTATAAAAAAAAAAAAAAAAAAAAAAAAAAACACCAACTTATTTACCAAAAATTACTGGAAAAAATAAATAAATAAAAGAAGATTAACATTTTCTTCTCTGTTGTAAAGCAGTGTAACCTTCATTAGGAGAACTTTCTACTGAACTGTGATACCTGGCCCTTTATCCTGCTCATCACCCAAAAGCCAATTATGCTGAAGGTTATCCTGAACAAACAGAGAGGCGGCTTAACCAACTGTGGTGAGCAGTAGAAGACGGCAACGTCCACAGCACATGCCATTAGAGGTTTCTTATCATCGCTTAGTAGTATAGTATAGTGCAGACCCTTGACAGCGTGAGAAAGGTCTCGATACGTGGTGGCAATGAGAAGGGTGTGTTGGATCATGGTGAGATGGCAGAGGTAAAGCCTGTTGCATCATTTTGCTATCCCAAAGGCTCGGTGCACAATAACGAGAATCCTTAGTCTAGAATTAATTAATTAAACTGCGTGATGTAAACTTTAGGGTTTTCCTGTTCGAATCAATTACATTCAGCATAATAATTAGCAGATGTGTTGAATCAGCTCTAAATCTGCATTCTCTGCATCTCCTGTGGGCCAGGAGTGAGGAACAGAATTAGAGGTGGCAGTACAAGTCTAGTCCACCTCCTCCTTCACTGCAGTCTGACGTCACACCTCTTGCTATGGTAACCATCTCACCATGTCTCTCGCTCCTTTTAGGCAGAGACAGCAGACAGAGAAACAAACAGTGGTCTGAAGGGAGAGAGTGTGAGAGACAGTGAAATGTGTCTACACGTGAAAAACAGGGGGGGGGGGAAAGACATTAAAACCTGTGCTCTTTAGCACCCGATATCCCAGTTTGCCCCTGTGTCTCAGTCTTCATGTCAGAGAACCAGAAAGTCTCACATTCTCCCTTAAGAAACTGTCATGGGGGATTACTCTCCGCAGTTCCCTTGCTTGTTTCCTTTTACCTACATCACACAAACACATGGAACTCATCACCTAGAGCCCACTGGATGATCTGTACTACAATTAGTGTGCAAACACCGGTGCTAAATGAACTGCTGAGATGAGGAAACAAGCACAGCATGTGCTGAACCTAATGGAACTTCCAGCCTCGATGATGAACCATAAACGGTTAATCTGTCCCCTGTGCATTAGATGTTTTTTTTCCTGCTATTGTGGTCGCTGGTTCATTCATGTGATACCGGTCAACCACACCCTGATGTTCTCGAACAAAACCATGTAATAAGAATAAAAATAAATAAAAAAATAATAATTCAAAGAGAGCAACAGAGAACAGAGTTCTCCAGGGCACTGAATGACGTTTTATCATAGCGATCCTCTGTGTGCACATGTGATGCCACGTAGTTGCCAAGTGAAGGAGGGGTTCAAACGGGATTGGGGTCATCTGAAGATGTGCACTGCCTTCCGGCACAGGTTTCCATAACGACGGCATGACTCACCTTCAGGTCCCTGTGCACAATGTCATGCTGGTGAATGTGGCTCACGCTCTCCAGAATCTGATTAATGCAGTGACTGAGAAAGACAAAGAGAGAGAGAGAGATGAAGGAAATAAAAGAGGGATGCAAAAGAAAAGCAATCTCTTTACACTAGCAAACTATGAAAGCAAAACAAGAATGGGAGGGAAAGGGGGGGTTAAAGCTGTTGTATATTTCTGCCACTGGCAGGTATGCACGCCTCTGAATAACTGTGGATGGATTGTTTGTTTTTATGGTTATAAACACACAGCCGGAGAAAGTCTACGGAATATAAATAGATACGTTTACTGTGCCACCTAAGGGCCAAAGCAAATTGTCTAGTTTTGAACATTCATCACTGGCCTAGTTACCTCACAAACCGTCGTTTGAAAAATCTCTCTAGGCTACATTGCAACTGGATAAGTGTTAGATTTAGGCTGCCAACATCTTAATGCTTACAAGAAGAGAGAAACAAACAAACAAAAAAAAAATACTGGCACTGCATGCACAGAAAAAAAAAAGAGATTATTAATTATTATTTAGTTTCATTAATTTGGGGTTGTCAAGCTCTTGATTTTGCAGAATCCAGCAACAAAAATCAAGCAAGACAAGGAGGCAGCCTGTGGGTGATAAACTCTGCGTCTGTGCTATAATCTGGGGAACTAGGTGGCAGGCTTGGCCTCCAGGCCTTCTGGCCCCGTATTGTGTTTAGTGTTTCAGTAAACTTTGCCTAGTTTGTCTCACAGCCCCAGTCCTATCTGTGGGTAAGCATTGAATATGTTTGAGCTGTACCCTGTAAAGGAGTATCATGCAAAGTTAATCATTAACAAGTTTACATGGGTCTCAGAGTGTCTGCTAGTCCTCCAGCTGAAATATGCCACAGATAATGCATTTTGTCGTACCACAAAGTCTCTATTTAGCCTCTTCTCCAAATGGGCTACTACTGAGAAAAATCCCACAAGGGAACAGCAGAGCTGAGCAAACATGCCAGGGGAGGAGGATCTTCTTATAGAAGGTCACAATAGTGGAAAAGTCTAATTGGCTTGTTTAAGCCCTGGCCAATACAAAAAAAGAAAGAAGTACAGTACATGCATACTGGATACCTACAGTATGCGAACTGTGCATATTCGGTTCCCTTTCAACAGTTAAAATCTCAAATGCCTCCATAATAAACACTGTAAAGCTATAGCTATATGTGTCACCTTGTGTCCAGGGTTCCTGGAATCCTCTGTGACCCTGACCAGAGCATAACGCAGTTACTGAAGATGAATGAATCGATGCAACGAGATGTAGGGACATGTAGCGGATGTGGTATAAAATCGGTTATCAGTATGTTTATGCCTTTTATGTTGCCAATTTCTTAAAGATTTCTACTGATTCGTACTATAGACCTATGACTTGGTTGAGCGATTTACACTCATGCACTTCATGCTTAAGATTAGGTTTTAGAATAGACTATTACTCCTTGATAAAAGACATACAATATAATCTTTATTATAACTCTCAGCTTTTAACCAAGATCTTCTTTAGTGTTGATGTTCTCATCTTTTGTGTGGTTATCGCTCTTCCTTTGGGACTAGAGCTTTGGCTCTTGAAAGCTTTCAGAGCTGCTGTACGATATGCTCTCGGCAAACATTTTTGGGGCTTGAAGAAAATTTTCAATAACTACGTGCTTTAATACAGCAGTGCTCGTCTTTTAATGTTATGCACAGATATGAGCAAGCAGGTAAAGTCTGATTATATATATGTGTGTGTGTGTGTGTGTGTGTGTGTGTGTGTGTGTGTGTTGTGTTTTACATGTATGTGTATATACATACATACATACATACATACATACATACATACATACATACATACATACATACATACATACACACACACACACACACAGTACAGACCAAAAGTTTGGACACACCTTCTCATTCAAAGAGTTTTCTTTATTGGGTTCTTTATTGTGTTCTTTAGCCCAAACAAGTCTCTTCTGCTTGTTGCCTGTCCTTAGCAGTGGTTTCCTAGCAGATCTTCTACCATGAAGGCCTGATTCACACAGTCTCCTCTTAACAGTTGTTCTAGAGACGTGTCTGCTGCTAGAACTCTGTGTGGCATTGACCTGCCCTCTGATCTGAGCTGCTGTTAACCTGCGATTTCTGAGGCTGGTGACTCGGATGAACTTATCCTCCGCAGCAGAGGTGACTCTTGGTCTCCCTTTGCTGGGGCGGTCCGCATGTGAGCCAGTTTCCTGGTAGCGCTTGATGGTTTTTATGACTGCACTTGGGGACACTTTCAAAGTTTTCCCAATTTTTCGGACTGACTGACCTTCATCTCTTTAAGTAATGATGGCCACTCGTTTTTCTTTACTTAGCTGCTTTTTTCTTGCCATAATACAAATTCAAACTGAATGAGAAGGTGTGTCCAAACTTTTGGTCTGTACTGTATATAGGAAGTGAGGAAGTAACTGTGTTTCAAAGCTAGCATGTCTGATCTCTGTGTTTAAAAACTCTTCAGGCTTGGTTTTATTGTTTAGAACGAATAACATGTAACATATAACTCGAACATGATGAAATCTCCGTACTGAAGCTACCTTTTGCCTACAGTGCACTAACAGAAATATGCACACTGGCAATGTTGCTATAGCAACCGGTCTGACTATTCAAGCAGTCTGAACAAATTGAATTTACTCGCATGTAATACAGAAACTTCACGTGCAGTCTTAAAAAAAAGTAATAAAAAAAAATTCATATTTGAGAAATAAACCTGCTGTGTGAACACAGTCTACATTAGAGGTGAATAATATTCAGGCTCGCTGTTCTTCTGTCTCTGTTAGTTTCCGCAGATAAGTAATTAACTGTGTATTATTTACAACAGCGGCTTGGCAAAACACTTCTCGATAACAGGATTTTGTTTTGTGTGTGTGTGCGTGTGTGTGTGCGCGTGTGTGTATGTGGCTGTTTGCATGTTCCAGGTTGTGAACTGAACCCACCTGGCATCCGCTTCACTATAATACTCTCTAGCAACAATGTCTTCAAAAAGCTCTCCACCAGTGACACTAGAGAGAACAAAAACAAGGGGTCATTATCACAAGGCTGATGCATGGACAATGGTGTCCCACAGATAGAGAAGACAGACATAATAATAATAATAATAATTTTAAAAAATCTAAGAATGAAATCCAATAAAAAAAATCCTTGTTCACACTACAGGGAAATCTGACCTTTAGTACTGAGTGTATACACTTATTGTATTAAAGTGATCAGATCGGATTTAGCCCCGTTCAGACATCGTCGACCTATCTGCACGTCGACCCCATGTTCATGTGTATCCCCTTTCTAACATGAGTGATGTAAAGGACAGTTTGAAATCCGATTCGATTGTGTAGAACAGACGGACTGGGACAAAACTTTAGGAATCTGACTTTAATCTGATGTCAAACAACCTCTGGATGTGGTCCAAATCGGATTTGTGAAAATCAGTTTAAATGTTAAGACAACATGAAAGCAAATTTAATGTTGATATGCCTAAAATCAGATTTGGGCCGGCAGTATGAACAAGACCTCAAAGATTATGCATCAAAATTATATATACACTTTTTTTTTTTTGCTTAGTTTGTTTTTTGTCACATTAGATGAAGAAACCCTATAAGATGTAAGCAATGAGTGTTCCTCAGAAGAACTTCCTCAGCTAAAAAGTTTCTAATGACAAGGGATTTAGAATAATAGCACAGAAAAAAACCTGTCATGGAACACAAATAAATCTGCTGAGATTGCAGAAAGGCACCACCACGTCAGTGTATCATCCAACATAGGAGGAAGACAAAAAGAAAAAAAAATTCGGAGGTACTCACAGGTCAAAGACAAGGTAATGAAAGCCTTCCTCGGAGATACTGTCATGGAGCCGCACTGAGGAAAAAGTGAAGGCGAGAGAGAGAAAGTCAAATACTGAAAGTGAATATATAGGGGGCAGCTTTTCATAGTCATAAAGAACGGAAAAGCCAGGAGAGTTAGCTTAAAGATACAGATTCAGCATTTTGACGAGTTTACTACATAGATCACTTGGTTCTGAGATCATACTGACATTATGCTGAGGACAGATGTGGGGAGGAAAAAATCTATTCAGGTATGAATCGCGATGCATTTCTGTGCCGATTCATCTATCACAATAGCGACTCCAAAAAAAGATTTCAGACGATTTATTACATTTACTGTATAATAGAGATGGACCGGTTGATCAGCCAGTGACAGGAATTATCTGTTTTTCAGGTTGAAGTGGTGAAACAAACAAACAAACAAACAAAAAAAACTTTATGGTGTTAGATTATCAAGTCACATGCCGTAAAAAACCCTCTGATTGGCCTTTTCCTCCAAACTCTCAAACCCACAAGCGCTAATAATCCGTATACGTTAGGAGCCGTGCATGCGCCTGTTTGAAGGTACACGCGGCCATGTGCTCACAATTGCTCGACACACGCTCAAACTTTGGAATCATTTGAGGGCGTAAGACGTCACTGTTTTTTTTATCATAATCCGAAAGGTGGCGCTCTAAACTATTCCCACACTAGCATCCTGTGTGGTAGGAGTGAATAATTTGCCAAGTTTGTTTAGCAATCATAATTATGAAGGATGAATAAGATACATGCTGGTCAGTCAAATTTTGCTTTTTATTTAATTTAATCTCAAGTTAAATGTTAAACCCTTGTATTTGAAGTCATTTAGTATTGTTTAAATCCTGCAAATGTTTTTTTAAGTTAGAAATTGAATTTGATAATGTATGGGCTACATGTAATTACTTTTGTCCAACTGTTGAATAAAGAAAAGGTATAAAACTGAGTCAACTTTTTTTTTCTTTTAAAGGGTTTAAGATCTTAAAATTGTAACAAAATCAGATAAAATGTAATACTGAATCAGGATATGTATAGAATCTGATACAGAATCACAACATTAACTGAATCAGCACCTTGGTAGCGTAATACATCATATCAAGTGGCGACTGGCGATTCCCATCTCTAAGCATGATGTGTGGCACAAAGTCTCAAATTAGGAGGCATGACATTAAAGTAATTAAGACAAATGTATAATTATACCTTACTCCACAACACTATAGGTCTTACAGTTACAATTCATAATAAGTTAATGAAAGGAGGTATGTATGTGTATACAAGACACTAACAGCTTGTGCTGTGCCCCTTTGTGTGATCTGTTCTGCTCCTTTAGCAGCTAGAATGACATTTTTTGTCGCTTTGACAAGAATGACAAAAAAGATTGGTTGATTGGCTCCATGGGTAATCTACACAGACAATCCTTGACTTTTTTGTGTTTAGAGTTACACAACACTTTAAATGAACTAAAAACTTTGAGCACGAGCATGTTCAGTACGATTATAAATCTGGCTAGGTGCAGGAGGCGACTGTTCGTGCCTGTCGTGTCTCTGGCCGAGCGCAGAGCCAGGACATTACGGCTGGCATGGTATGCATGGAACACACGGTGCAATACAAACAACATAATCTTAAAAATGAATCGGAAGCTCATTGTTTAAGTATTACTTAATAGTTGCGCATCTATCAGGAGTGTGTCATGAAAGCATGCGCACAGTGGATCGGCTGCAAGTCTGAAAGCTGTCAAACAGGTCATTTTTCAGGACAGAAAAACACTAACACGTCGTTATTCATTATTTTTATTCCACGGCCATAGACAATTTGCAAGAGATTTTCAGTTCGGTGAAACAGAGTAGCTTCTTGCAACATCTCATAAAGCTGTTCGTCTTAAAAAGTGCTTTTGCATAGACCCCAAAATTCTAGAAATAATCAGAATAATAGTGCAATCGGAATAAAAATCCCACATTGATCGGAAATGTCTGACCTGATCAGGATGAGAGTGATGCTGTAAACCTCTGATAGTCTGTTCATTAGGTAAATTCATTAGGTGGCTACTGGTCTGGGCATGGAGTTACTGGTCGAAAGGTCAGCAGTTCGAATCCCCAGGACCACCAGGCTGCCATTTTTGGGCCCTTGAGCAAAGGCCTTAACCCTATCTGCTCCAGGGGTGCTGTATCATGGCTGACCCTGCGCTCTGACCCCAGTTACGCTGGGATATGCGAAGAAAGAATGTCACTGTGCAGTAATGTATGTGACAAAGGCTTAAATTAAATATTTGCCATGTAAACACTGATCTGATTGTTTAATTTTATGCTGAAATAAAAATATAACATCACATACCGTGATGCTTGCCCCGCTTGCTCGCATCCCGCCTTTATTCAGACTTTTATCCACTTGCACTAATTGGCTCACCATTTCATATACAATAAGGCACCTAAGCAATCAGAGATGAGACTTAATTCTTGAAACCAATCATAACCCAGGAAATGTGATTTATTGTAAAAGAAGTCCTAACTGGACCTCAAAGACTGAGATGAAAACTGACCGAGTGAATGGAATAAGCCATCCATCCATACCTCCCTCCCTCTCAGAGAGCACAGACGTTATGCTCTCACTGATGGCTGATGAGGACTGTACATCAGTAAGACTCTTTACCTGTCAAATATTATGGCATGTAATGAAGATGCTTTGTGATAAATGTGTGTATTAGCTGATGCTAAGATTAAGGTTAAAATAAATGATTGTTCATGCAATGGAAATTGCCTTACAATAGCAGCAATTCACAGCACAGCTCAGGCGTGAAAGAAAAAAAGGAAAAGAAACTAAATAGAAAGAAGCAGTTAGTAATGAACAAGCAGCACATGCAAAGGAAACAAAAAACAACAACAAAAAAATCGAAACCTAAGCTGTATGGCACACTTCCTGGAAACTGCAATGTATTTCATATTAAATGCCCATCTAGATGTA
The DNA here is from genome assembly GCA_011419295.1 of Clarias macrocephalus. NCBI lineage: Eukaryota > Metazoa > Chordata > Actinopteri > Siluriformes > Clariidae > Clarias > Clarias macrocephalus. The sequence goes on along the minus strand of JAAGKR010000436.1, from coordinate 53,947 downwards.
TTCTGTAACACAATACATCCAATAAGTAGGTTTAAAACACATGTAAGTGCTGCTCACGTACCATTAAGTTTTGCTAAGTGTGTATTGAACATGGAGGAGAGTAGGAGAAGAAGAGTAAAAGGATCTTTTTCTTCTCCTCTCAATTGCCCCCTTTGTTAAGAGTTTATTTGCAGTCTGAGACGGACAACAAGATAAGCTGTCCCTTCGATCGAGAGAGAGAGAGAGAGAGAAGTATAAGGTTTGAGATCACTGCAGGAAGGTGAGCTAAAGAGAAAAGAAAAAGGAGAATAAAAGGCAAGAGACAGGTCTCGAAAGTGAGGAAACACAAACCGACCAGGTCCGATTTGCATTCTTCACAGGAGGACAGCTGTGCTTTAAGGGTTAGACAATGTCTTAGACAAAATCCCTCTGAAGGAGCGGCTCGAAAACGTATGATGTTTGTTTCACCAGTATGTGAAATGGGTTTAAAAACCCATCGCACCTTTATATGTTCTTTTGTATTGTCTTTTGTATAATAGAGTTGCTTAATTAAAAATACATACATATATAAAAAGAAAATTTGTAAAGGAAAAAAGGGGTTTTCACTATATTAAAAACTACAAATAATTGTATAAATAATATATGTGATCCCCAATAAACTTTCAATAAAAATAAATAAATAAATAAATAAATGAAAAAAAAAGTGCATTTCCTCAAATGACCACAAGGATCACTGCTGGTTCTGAAAAATGAGCTAATCCACATCGATCCATGTGTTAATATGACTCATTTTCTGGAATTGCTGTAGTTTAACTTACCACAAGAAATGTAAAAGTTGACAGAGGATACAACATATAGTAACAGCATATAAAGCACTCTTAGCATTTTAGCTAAGCTAAAGCTAAACTAGCTAACTTGAGGTAACTGAGGTAAGTACGCGTGTTAGAAACAAGAAGTCGTACTCCATTTGCCCTGCTCACCTCAGGAGGTTTGAAACTGCCATCATTGGGCACTGGTCAAGGCCCTTTCCCCTACCTGCCCCTGCTGCGCTGCATCACAGCTGCGCTCTACCCGAATTCTAATGTGTACGAGAGAATTAATTTGTTGCTTTTCGCCTCTCGGTTGCTCCCGCCGAGGGGTCGCCACAGCAGACCAACTGATCCACACAATGACTTGGTACAGGATTTTACTCCTGACGCCCTTCCTGAGGCAATCCTCCCATTTTATCCGGGCTTGGGACCGGCACTGCATCCAGCGGCTGGGGTTTGGTCGTTGGTTGGGAATCTAACCCCGGGATTCCGCATGGCAGGAGAGAAACATACTGTACAGTACCACTGAGCCACCAATGCCCACATATGAGACAATTAATAGTAATTATAAATATTGTATCACAAATGGTGGCACAATGAGAACAAAGTGCTCAAGAAACTGTAAGCATTCGTATGGGGAGCCTTCAGATACGCGAGTGACTTAGCAGCGTGTCATGTTTATAAGAAGAGTTCATCAGATGAGGTACTGTACTGTATGTGACTTACTGGTACAAACCGGTGTCGTGACAAGGTTTGTTCCTCCACTAAATATAGATGTGGTCAGAGGTATACAAGCAAATACAGACGTATGCAGTGAGCAGTAACCTCATCCATGTTCAGAAAATGTTTCATGCACTGCAGAGCTGGAGCGCGTGTGACCCATAACTCCCAACACAACACACTCGATGGTAAAGTGATCCTGACATTATTTTCATGATTTTGCATGAGGTCACACTTGTTATGGTGAACTTCAAGCACATTCTCCTTCACTTAATGCAAATTGGCCTCACATTATCGCATCAGTTGGCTCTCTGCCTGCGCCTCATTTGCCCAACACTGCCTCTTTCCTTCACGCTCGAGCAGGGGTATGCAACAAAAGAAAAACTGCAAATGTACAGTCAAATAAAAATCCTTACTCGTGTAGGGCTAGATAAGCAGTTAACCTGACTGTACTGTGACATCACTTACCTTTTACTGCTTAACTGTTTGTAGTTAGTGGCTTAAAGATCATGAGCCACTAACTATATCATATAAGATCATATGAAGTGGTTATGTTTTGCCTCACTCTTAACCAGAGTCACTCTGATAAACGTGTGCTTGTGACTGTTGGTTCTGTTTCACAAAATATACAGAAATTGTATATACTTTAAATCATCAAGAAATGCATTTGTATTCAGCCACATTTACTCTGATACTCCTAACTAAAATCCAGTGGAATGAGGTGGTCACCTACTGAGTAAATAAGAGTCCACCTGTGTGTCACTTAATCTCAGTATACAGTAAATACAGCTGTTCTGTTAAGCCCTCACAGGTTTGTTAGAGAACATTAGTTAACCAACAGCACCATGAAGCCCGAGGAACACATGAGACAGGTCAGAGATAAAGTTTTGGAGAAGTTTAAAGCAGAGTCAGGTTATTAAAAAATAATCCATCATCCAATCATGAGAGTACTGTACAACTGCAAACCTACCAAGACATGGACGTCCACCTAAATTGACAAGCCGGGCAAGGAGAGAATTAATCAGAGAAGCAGCCAAGAGGCTCATGGTAACTCTGAAGAAGCTCCAGAGAACCACAGCTCAGGTGGGAAAAATCCCCCAAGTATACTTTCATGGTGGCGTACGAGTGATGTTCGAGTCAAACCGGGATTTGTGATAAAAATACCTCGTAAAAGTAGGTGTAAAAGCTATTTATATTTACAGAAGACCTCAAATATAACACAGTGACGAGACTTGTAGCTGTAGCTTTGTAGCTGCTCAAATGGTGCATGCATGTCCGTGAATGATGATTGGAGCCCACCGCAGTTGTTCTCTTGAACAATCATGTTACAGGAACTCAACTGGGAGATACTGCCACATGCCCCCTACAATCCTGACCTCGCTCCAAGGCATTTCCATTGGCTCTTCTCAGTCCTGAGAAAACTTTCTACTTTGATGATATCTAAGCACAAGTGAAACGCTGGGATAAGTGCATTAGTCTAGCAGGAGATCATATGGGAAAAATAAAGGAAGTTTTTACTCTTACAACGGTGTTCTGTTATTCTGCAAAATCAGACGTCCCAGTTTGACTTGAACACCTCTCGTTTATGGCCTTTCCTTGGTTTGAAACCTTCATCTCTCACCCTCCTGTATTGATGTAAAAGTGGCCTGATCATGTGACCTTCTGTCCTCTGAAAAGATCTGAAGAGATAACTTCTCTGTCCATTTGTCTTTCTTTATCGTACACTGCGTAACATAAGCCCTTTCTATTTTAGGATTCCGTCTCGAACATTTGGGTGGGTTCAACATTTTAATGAATCATGGCTGTGCTCGCCAAGCTCCGCCCTCAGGATCTAGAGCAGTGAGGAAAGAAAAATAGTTTCTACTGCACCTTTAAACAGGTCATCATTTCACTAATTAGACCAGAACGGATGAATGAAAAAGAGTAAAACTTCCTTTTCTGATCTCTCTAGGGCGCTTTCGTCTCTGCTCTGGTGAGCTGCCTTTAGCTAAAATCATTTACATAAATACAAGAGATAAACTGCAACTGAAGCCAGAGAAGCCATGCCGGTTCATTTTTAGAAAACTCGTGTCACGGAACTACAACCAGGTTTTCAATCCACCCATCATTTCTTCTAATTTGATCATTTAATTACACAGATCATTTCTTCTACAGTATTTTATTATTTTTTTTACTAGGTTAGCTTTGCTGATATACTGCATAGAAACAGTTCCACTCACTCCGTGGTTTTGATTGCGGTCCTCACTTCAACTCAATTCTCAACTTGGAAAATCATTACGCTCTAATACGTTGAAAGTGTGTGTATCGGATACTCACCTATGTTGGGGTGTTTGAGCAGGCGACAGATCCGAGCTTCTCGCTCCAGTTTCTGGTGATCTGTGGAAACAAACGCACGGACAGTGATGATGATTATTAGTATGATTCTCAGACTTTCAAACAGTTCTAAAAGATCTACCATTTACCATCTTCTATATAGACTGCAGATTTAATCTGTGCCCAAGCACTGCTTCTGAATTCATGAACAGTCTCATGTGCTCATGTCAGCTCAAACTCTACATCCTTTTAACACACATTTGTAGAAGAGTATGATTTATAAGAAAATGAGTTATAATCCCACGACCAGTCATCTCTCTCTTGAGTCTGGATCGTCTCGAGATTTCCTCCTCATGTCATTTTCAAGGAGTTTTTCATTTCTTTGCTACCGTCATGTCTGGCTTGCTCCTTCGGGGTCTAAATCCACATCTAGATTTCTTTAAGGCTCTCTCTTACTAGAGGGTCTACAGTTAAATCACAAATATGCACAAATATGTTCGCTGTCTGTGTGTGTGTGTGTGTGTGTGTGTGTGTGTGTGTGTGTGTGTGTGTGTGTGTGTGTGGTGTAAGACAATGAAAAATGAAATGCGGCCTGTAGCTGCATAGATAAGTGAGGCATTAACCCAGTGGAGCAGACAGAACAGCAGCCTGATGCTTGCCTAATGAAAACATCGGAGCTTTCAGGTCGGCTAGGGAATTCAACAGGAACTGCACGGTGCCTTGAAACGCATAAACATCTAACAACACTCCGAGCAAAGTCGATACATCAAAATTGTCCTACAGTATGTGCAGACACACCCACACATAACCTACGGTAACAGCGCGATGATAAATCAGGCTCTTGGGCCCCACAGGGCGCACGCAGCCAGGTAGCATAACGCACAGAGGGGACATTGTTTAGACAACTACAGTAGGAGGGCAACAGTGGAAGCAGCAAGGAACCTTAACACACAACCATAACAACATATCCACACGCAAACATGCTTATACACATTCTGTTTTTCCTGTGAAGAGACAGAGTGCTGGTTAAACTGTCATCTCCAGCGGCAGGCTGGAATTTCAATCATGCATGAAGTGCAGCAGGTCCTGTTGGGTCTGCTTCCTCTCTCTCTCTCTCTCTCTCTCTCCCTCTCGATCATCTCACTTGCTCTCGTCCAAGTAGGGAGTTCAAGCTACACAGAAATTTGGCAGTAACACCATATTCCAACCTACAACATACACAATGGCGCATATTCTGAGTCTTCCAAAGAAGACGTGCATCGACTGTCCACTGAAAGTGCTACGACTAAAAATAAAACGCCTAGTACACAGCCATGCTTCCTAATAAAATGCTCTGTAAAGATTAGGTCAATTTCACACTAATTGTTTGTGAGGAGTTATGGATAGAATAAAAGTGACGACAACGACGGGTGACGGACGACAGACGGTTCGCAGGCAGACAAAAAAAATTTCAGATTTATGTATTAAACAATAGAGATGGGTAGGGGAGGATCAATTCAATTACATGGTTATTCTTTTGAGTGGCAAAACCATCCATCGCCACACTGACTCCATAATTGATAAAAATTAATAAATAAATAAATTTACAGATGTTTGGATTTGGTGGAATGGTACAATGTTATCTGTACGCATGTACAGTAGATGGTGCACTCTAAACTATTCACACACTGGCAGGAATTATTTGCATAGTTTTTTTTTTTTTTTTTAGAATTCAAACTAAATCTGGAATAAAAAAAATCTAAATAAATCAAAATAAATGAAATCTGGGCTAATTAATACAATTTACAGAACCGCAATACAAATCAAATCGGCACCTGGGTATCTTGATATCATATATCAGCTGGTCCCTGGTGATTCCTGACGCTAGTAAACAACAACACTCTAACATGAGGAATTTATTAATTAATACCTCCTGAGGTATAATTTTGGAACAGAGAAAATCTATTAAATTATCCATCTGTGCTGCACATTATAAAAAGGACATCACCGACCTCCGAGTGGCGTAGTGGTAAAGTGCTCACCCTATCATCCGGGGATTGCTAGTTCGATTCCCAGGTGATGCTGTTACCTCTCACAGCCGGAGATCTAGAGAGAGCTGATTGGCCGAGCTCTCTCAGAGGAGAGGGATGAGAGGTACTTAGTGCTCCCACATTAATCACAGCTCTACAGCCAATCAGGGGTGTCCGTGAGCTGACGAAAGCGGAAGAAGCAGATAGCGCTGTCCTCCGAGTGTGTTACGCCCCCCCCGTGAGCGAGCCCACATTCAGCTCTGATAATTTTTTTAAATCCAGAACCTGTTAACTGTGCTGACCAACACCACATAACATGACCACTCCTTGTCAACATGACATAACATGACAACTCCATGGCTTCCTTTCCAACAGTCCACACACACGCTTTACCGCTCATTGACACATCCTGATTTTATTCACTGCACATACCGTACACTCATGCTGGTTTTATTCTGCCACTCATAGCATTCAGTGCTGAAATTCTTCGCCTTTGTTTACACAATGACATCATGATTATACACGAGGCACATCATTCGCTTATTATTATTACTTTTATATAAATTTTTCTCCAGAAAAGGGTGAGCGTGAGCATGTGGGTGTGTGTTTGCAGCTGGATCAGAGGTCTGATTACCTAAGCGCATTAACACCGGACACTCGATATTCAGCACCACTGCGGCTCTTTGCTGAACAGTTAATCTGTCTCCTTAGCTGTATCCGAAAATGAACGCACTGCAGGGGCATGCACATGCAAACAAACCAGCACACACAGTATCCTAATGATGATATCAGGGCTACAACATGACTACTCTGAAAAACAGGACTCGACACTTTCGATCTGCTCCTCCTCACGAGGTCTTTCTCAGAGACTTTTCTCCTCTTAACACGGTACAAGAAGATTATTACTATAAACTGTGCACGAACAAATTCCAGTATGAGTAGTACTGGTACTAACAAATGGCTCCAGTTAAGGAGGAGATTGAAGGTATGAGAGACTTTCTGAATCGCACTTTGTCCTCAAATAAATTCTGACTGATTTCAGAAAATCTCCCACATTCGCCCCAATAAGTAGTTTTAATTTAACTAAATTTACAGCTGTGGTAAACCTGATGTATTCAATATCCTCTCCAGTCACTCAGGAAAACAATACATTCATGTTTGATAAATTGCAAAATTTCTGCACTTCGTCACCCACGAGTATTACTAACCACTAATCTTAGTGCTTGAATTCCACCTGAATCGTTAGTTACAGTAAGTTCTGGACAAATTCCTGAATAAAACGCATTTCTTTTTTATAAATCATAGGACAGAAGGTTGGGTTATATCATGTACATTGATTACGACACACAACTTATTGCCACTTCAGGTTTGAAATGACTCCTCATGCGCCCAGAACTGCGCAATCCGAGTCCTGGAATATACCTGAGGCATCGAGGAAGATAATAATCCTTCCATGCGATAACCTGGTCATTCAGTACATTCAGGTCATCAGCTGACTTCATTTTATTGCCACATAACGTCACGAGTCTGACCCTGACCAACTGAAGCCTTAGATCATAATCCTGCCCCCAGAGGCTTGTATAGTGCACACTATGCATGATGAGTGAATCGCTTCATGGGCTTCCCTTCGTACCCAGATACGCCCATCACTCTGGAATAGCGTCAGTCTGGACTGAGCAGATCACATGACCTTTTTCCACTGCTCTAAAGTCTTAAATGCTTCCTAACAAATTTAAGGTTTTTTAAAATATTTTTTTAACTAGTCTCACTAACGAGTGGTTCTTATAGCCACACGGTTCCAATCCTGTTCAGTTTAATCCCAATTCAGTTCTCATACCATTGTGTATGCATGAAAACGCTCATACTTTAACTATTAAAACACAGCTATGGTTTTTACTGTTATTTTTTACAATGCAACTTAAAGTGTTTTTATTTTTCACATTGCTTCCAACAAGTTAGCATTTTAGCAAAATCCTTCCAGGTCTTAACACATTGGACAGTTCTCTACCCAATTCTAGTCATTTCAATCTTTTCTTTGCTTGATCCAGACTAATTTGACTCTTCTGACTTATTGCAGTTTTTGCCCAGGTATCAGATTTCCTGTAACGTCATAGACCTGACTCAACAACACGGGTTCACAGAGACAGATGAGCGAACAGAACATGCTGTACTGCTGCGATCGTTGTTCCCCCACGACCCTGTTCCCCAAATGAGACGGCAGACTGATTCCACTGCCATGACACCGGTTGTCCAGACAATACTGTCTCCTGGACCGGGAGGCTGCGAGTGTGATTAGGGTTCACTTCATCTCACCACCTGCACCAGACAGTCTAATGCATCAGCCTCTATCAAACGCTTCCATTAGCAATCAGCCTGACCACATGTGAAATTGTTCTGCACAAGCCAGGGCTTGCAGACAAATCAGTCACACAGTCTGAGTGATTAATCTGAATGGCAGCATTAAAGGGGATGTAGACCAAGGCCAGGACAGAGATATGCATGGACATGCCGTCTCTCCCTCGCTCATCTACACGGTGCCTCCAGTAGTAACAGCTTTTTCCCCACTCAAAAACTTACATCATGCTTGTTCTTTGCAGGCTGTAAACAACCGTTATTCTATGATGCGATTCAAATTATTTTGATTAAAATTCGGGGTGAAATAACAAGCACAAAGAAATGAGTACTGAAACATATTAAAAAAAACCTTGGATCTATGCTTATGATCAGGTGTATAATATTACAATAAGGTTACCTACGGTGGCCGAGAAGTGGCAAGCAAAATAAAACTGAAAGCAATGTGAAAAAAAACGAAAACCAAATAAAATGTAAAAAAGAAAACTGCAAAAAAACCCACAATAAATAAATAAAACCGAGTAAAAATTTTTTTAATTTATATAAATGCGACTGAAAACAACATAAATCAGAAAACAAAATACCAAACGAGAAAACACGACGATTCAGTCAAACTAGAAAATGTAAAGTTTGCAAATTAAATTCTTACCCCTGAACCCAAGTGGCAGATGTCGCGTCAAATCAGTGGTAAGAATTTAATTTGAACCTTTTTCGATTTGTTGATTCTTAACGCTGATTGGACAAGACATCTGTCACTTAAAAAAAAGAAGAAGAAGAAGAAAAAAAAAGAAAACGAAAAGCACAGGAAGTTCTTCTTGTATATCTTGAGTGACCAATGTCTCTTCCATTCCATATGTACCTAGCTTTTCTTGTTTGACTGAATTGTTGCTGTTTTCTCTCATTTGGTATTTTGTTTCTGGATACGTTGTTGTACGGTAAAAAAATTTCTTCCTTTCGGTTTTATCATTTTGTTTTAAACTTCTCGGCCAACGTATTTGGGCCATTAAAATGGGCGGAGGAAAAAGAAAAAGAAGGAAAAAAAAAAGAAAAATCACCAGCATCATTGCTTTGTGCTTTGGATTGCAAAACTTTAGTCAGGACTGTAAATATATAACTAAACTCATAGCAATTAAGTAAACTAAGTAAATTACAGCACATGTCCATACTCTTCATGGTGAAGATCAACACAGATACTTTTTTGAATTCTTGTATAGTTCATTCCGACACTGAAATTTGGAGCCACGAGTGGAGATCTATCTGTGGTTAAAGTACAAGAGGGAAGCTGTTGTAAGAGATTTTTTTGGAGATGAAAAAAATATATATAATTTTGTAGAAAGTCAAGCTGTTATGCTTCAGGATGTCGCAGAGGGTCTTTTTCACTTTTGGCACTATTACCACCAAGTATGTAAAAGCTGTGACCTTTTCCGTGCAGCTAAATTAACCATGTTTTTCAGGAAGCCGAGCGGACTTTTGGTTTGAGGATTATTGTGCTGTACGCAAGCCTACTACAGCGTCATTACCACAGTAACCGATGAAGATACAGTGGGTCTAAGAAGTTCTGGATTTGTGCCGCCAGTCTGAACAGGGCCATATCCCGCATCATCAATCTGCAATAAGTGTGGACGGTGAGTCCTAAAGATCAAATTCATGAAAGAAATTGGATTTGCCTGCGGTCTGAACAAGGCCTTAAATGGATCAGAGGAAGATGATGTGCTACTCTGATCCAAAATAAAGTCAGGCAGCAGGTTAACATTCATACAGAAATACAAATCGGATGAAATTGAAACACTTGCGAGAGACAACCACCTGTTTTTTTGTCAATGTTAACGCTACACGCACACACTTTTTTGACAGACAAAAAATGTCAAATCAGCTCAGACATTAAATTGTCTGACATGGTACGCTAGATTTTATTGCAATTTTATTGATCTTTTGCTGGCCGATTCAATTTAACAAACAAGGGGTCAGTTTTTGATGGAGATGTGATTCATTTTTATTGAATCAAGGTAAAATTACAAACATGAAATAGTCTAATATAAATACATTTCTTTAAAATACAGTACAGCTTTTGGAGAAAATAGAAACCTTTTGCATCATCTGCAAATACTCGCATTTTGCGTGAGCATTACTCAGAACTGAGTAATTGTCCACAGAACTGAACTGGAGTGCGAGGCATTGCTTTGTATGGTACATGATATTTAAACGAGGAAGAAGTTACACAACATTTCAGTGTTCATCAAATACTTTTAGTAGCTTTTAATACTTTGGAACCTGTTAAGAAATATAGCTGCTTGAAATAAATCAGACAGTAAACATTACAGCTGTTCGAATCAAACTGAAAATCGCAATGCGCAAAGACCTAATCAAATCCCCAATCTACCCATGATTCATAGTTCTAACACACATCATGATCGTTGGTATCTGTCAGAGTTTCCTTATATTTGTGTCAATCATCATGAGCCTATGTGGAACGCTCCTAATCGAAAATAACTAAAAAAAAAAAAAACAGAAAGGAACTGCATCAGACAGTTTTGTGTGACACGTTTAGATAACGCATTTCATTACCTTTACTTCATAACTGATAGAAGAATGTGAGGGGGAAAAAAAAAACCCACCTAGGGGTCCCAAACAGTGAAATTCACTCTAGATGTAAAAACAAGACAAACGAACTGAAGAAGAGGAAGTCAAGGCGAGAATCTTTTATCTCTCAGCTCCAGTCAGTCTCGGAGGTCAGAACGGTCCAGTTAGCTAAAAATATGCAAATGCTGCAGCTTGGCACTTCCGCAATTTTACAAGATCGGGAAAGGTGTTTAACTGCAACAGAGAAAGGGCGAGTGTGTGAGAGTACTGCTGAGCTCCTTCACCGCAAACGACAAGGCCAGTAACCCAGACGAGCTGTTGACTTCAGACATGATGTGCTCGAGCCTGTGTGTCTCAGCGAACCGTGTGACCTCCAAGCAATTACCTGAGAGTTCAGAAAAGGACATGCACTATAAACTTTCCACCGTTCGCAGAGGGTGGGCTTTTCCTCCTGCGTGGGAAACTATTGTTTTTAACAGAGGGGGATGAAGACACTTATATAAGCACACCTCCTCCTCTTGGTTGGGAGAGAAGGGAGGGACAGCGGGAGGGAGGGAACGAGAGAAGAAGGAAGACTTGACAAATTTTTACACTGTAAACTACTGTATTTAACTATTGAGAGTTTGCCCTTGTTTTAATGCGTTTAACATAATCTGCTTCAGACATCACTGTACATGGTTACACACGGCTATCTCTCAGCAGGTGAGCCCCCTGATAACAGGTCATTACTTGACCCGAGCATCTTGACCTCAAAGCAGTCATCTGAGAGCTCTGACTAGACAACAGGCATGACTGTGCTCACGTGAGCACAGAGTGATGATGTTGGACAGATCAGAGAGCAAATCTCATCTCTACTCTACCCAAATCTTTCGTAACTAATATATGAGACGAAATGCTTCCAGGACCGAGACAGCACCATGGATTTGCAGACAGCTGTTCTCTGATGGCTTGTGACTGCAGTCGCTTAACAGTTCAGGACTCAAATTTCCTACAAGTCTACCTTAGCCTCCAACAATGAACTGGACTCCATATTAACTTAGACGCATGTTCTTCTGTTATATTGAACTTCCAGCCACCTAATACATAGTATGACTGCAAAACAATTCCTGCTATCCTTTATCACCCAAATGAGGACGGGTTCCCTGTTGAGTCCGGTTCCTCTCCAGGTTTCTCCCTATTGCAATCTCAGCGAGTTTTTCCTTCTGTGTGGCGATATGTGAACTACCACACAAAAAAATCATGATGCATCCCTCAACCAATTTTCCCCCTCCATATCTCTGCTTGGTCCACTTTTTGTCAACACTTGAACAAGACACTCGGCGCTCAGACCCTCAGTGGGACAGCTGGAGCTGCTTCTGAGCCGCTGATTAACAGAGCTCACAGTCGGTGTAAATGAGAGGCTCACAAATCCTGAAATCGATGCTAGCCTGTATCGACATAGGCTTGTGCACCAGGCTTGGCACGAACTGTGCATGCACCCAACCACACACAAAGCAGCTCTGCTACATTCATGGCCTGGTACTTGGGGGGGGGGGGGGGGGGGGATTGCGGGGTGTACAGATGGGCGAGCAGCAGTTTTTCTGTTTAGGGTGTGAAAGACTGCAAGAGTTTTGAGTGTGCAAATGTATGCGTGTGTGAGAGATGCGAGACACTGAGGTCTCTCCAGAATGCAGAGTGAACACAGTGGGGACAAGGTGCCACAGCAGTCTGCCACTTCACATCCGTCAGCTCTCATTAGAGCACTGAAGTCAAACTGAAACAGACTAACAGCAGACAGGTCTGGAGAAGTTGGGAGGGAGGGCGAGTAAGTGTGTTCATGTGCCGAATGCATGTTGGTGTAAGAGAGAGCAAGAGAGAGAGCTCGGTTTGGCTTTTCTCCTCGTACCACAGGCAGCATGCACTTTTACGCCACAGAGCCGCCTGAACTAAAAAAAAAAAAAGAAAAGAAAAGAAAGAAAAAGAAAAAAGGAGCCGGGAGAAGCATCTGAACATACTATCAGACAAACACGCAAACAAATACACACAGTTTGCACAGACACATCCTTTGTACTTGAAGCTAATACGAATCAAGAGACAATGATATCGCAGATGTGTGAAAAGCCTGAGTAAAAAATTCAAACAAGGACATGGGAATACAGAAATGATTAGTTAGCCCACACACCTGTGCGCTCATCAGGACCAAAACAATACACATTAAAACGCAAACGGAAAACCCTGCAACCCCGTGATTGGGGTTGTGTTTCTTTGCACGACGTCACCATTTAGTCTCAAAGTCAGCGTCACCGATTCTACTAACAATAAACAAGTTTCGCTCATCAGAGCTGCGCGGGACGCCTAACTAGACTAATATTCAGATGCATCCCAAACAGGAAGCGGGATACTATAGCGCACATACAGAGATACTGCTGCAGGCTATTATTCTGACATGCAGTTTGGCACATCAGCCAGTCAGCCATTTAAGGACACTCTTCCCCCACTCAAACCGATCGCTAGAGTGTTCTTCAATTCCCTGAATACAGCCATGAGCTGGTGTGGAGAGTTGTGACGTTTGCAGCCAGCTGTAGTTTTGCGTCGTGCTGTTTAGTAAACGGGAAGATTGCGGGGGTGGGGTGGGGGTTGATGATCAGTTGGCCGTGATTGGGGCTAATACCTCGATGTCAGCTTAGTGCGTCACAGACCTTAGAGCACAAGCCAGTATCCTGTTGCTGTGACAAAGTGCCTCTGGAGCTGCCTTTAAATAAAAAAATTGTATTAAAAAAAGCAAAACAAACTAACAAAAAAAAAAAAAAAAACACAACACAACAACAGTATATTCTCTTACATATAAAACACTTTCTCCCTCTCAAGGCTGCTCGGGAGCACAATGCAGGTGGCTGAGAAAGAAAAAAATAAAATAAAATGATGAATGTTTACTAAAAGGGCGTGCGTAGGCCATAATTTGGTGATCTTCCGCTTACAGAGCCGAATTTAGTCTTATTTATTTATCTTGACTGAGCATGGATTCAATCCATTCTAAACCGATGCCTACTTTTGCTCTTGCACCACTGTGAACAGTGTCTGGCTTGGATTTACACTGAACGTAATATAAGAGGTCACAACGTCTGCTCCTCTCTGCAGACTCGTAGGTGAGGCAGATAAATCCACAATTTCAACGTCAGAGAGCAGGGAGGAGGAGCCGATCACGACGCACAAAGCGCATGCAGCTCGTCTCTCTCTCTCTCTCTCTCTCTCACACATTCGCTCTATTATGACATCCTATCCTCTCTCCTGCCATGGCAACGCTCAGCTGACCCGTCTTCCACGTCACTGAGCGCTCGCTTTCCTTTCATTTTCTCTCCAGCCGTTACCTGGACTGCAGTCGTGTCTCACACTTCCTGCCTCCTGCCTTTCTCTGCGTCCGTTACTGCTACTCTGTACGACTGCACTGTGTACACATATTCGGTATAAAGGAACCCGAGTTACTACCATTCATCTTATTTACTGTCAAAGAATTTAGTCTTATTTATTTATCTTGACTGAGCATGGATTCAATCCATTCTAAACCGATGCCTACTTTTGCTCTTGCACCACTGTGAACAGTGTCTGGCTTGGATTTACACTGAACGTAATATAAGAGGTCACAACGTCTGCTCCTCTCTGCAGACTCGTAGGTGAGGCAGATAAATCCACAATTTCAACGTCAGAGAGCAGGGAGGAGGAGCCGATCACGACGCACAAAGCGCATGCAGCTCGTCTCTCTCTCTCTCTCTCTCTCTCACACATTCGCTCTATTATGACATCCTATCCTCTCTCCTGCCATGGCAACGCTCAGCTGACCCGTCTTCCACGTCACTGAGCGCTCGCTTTCCTTTCATTTTCTCTCCAGCCGTTACCTGGACTGCAGTCGTGTCTCACACTTCCTGCCTCCTGCCTTTCTCTGCGTCCGTTACTGCTACTCTGTACGACTGCACTGTGTACACATATTCGGTATAAAGGAACCCGAGTTACTACCATTCATCTTATTTACTGTCAAAGAATTTAGTCTTATTTATTTATCTTGACTGAGCATGGATTCAATCCATTCTAAACCGATGCCTACTTTTGCTCTTGCACCACTGTGAACAGTGTCTGGCTTGGATTTACACTGAACGTAATATAAGAGGTCACAACGTCTGCTCCTCTCTGCAGACTCGTAGGTGAGGCAGATAAATCCACAATTTCAACGTCAGAGAGCAGGGAGGAGGAGCCGATCACGACGCACAAAGCGCATGCAGCTCGTCTCTCTCTCTCTCTCTCTCTCTCACACATTCGCTCTATTATGACATCCTATCCTCTCTCCTGCCATGGCAACGCTCAGCTGACCCGTCTTCCACGTCACTGAGCGCTCGCTTTCCTTTCATTTTCTCTCCAGCCGTTACCTGGACTGCAGTCGTGTCTCACACTTCCTGCCTCCTGCCTTTCTCTGCGTCCGTTACTGCTACTCTGTACGACTGCACTGTGTACACATATTCGGTATAAAGGAACCCGAGTTACTACCATTCATCTTATTTACTGTCAAAGAATTTAGTCTTATTTATTTATCTTGACTGAGCATGGATTCAATCCATTCTAAACCGATGCCTACTTTTGCTCTTGCACCACTGTGAACAGTGTCTGGCTTGGATTTACACTGAACGTAATATAAGAGGTCACAACGTCTGCTCCTCTCTGCAGACTCGTAGGTGAGGCAGATAAATCCACAATTTCAACGTCAGAGAGCAGGGAGGAGGAGCCGATCACGACGCACAAAGCGCATGCAGCTCGTCTCTCTCTCTCTCTCTCTCTCTCACACATTCGCTCTATTATGACATCCTATCCTCTCTCCTGCCATGGCAACGCTCAGCTGACCCGTCTTCCACGTCACTGAGCGCTCGCTTTCCTTTCATTTTCTCTCCAGCCGTTACCTGGACTGCAGTCGTGTCTCACACTTCCTGCCTCCTGCCTTTCTCTGCGTCCGTTACTGCTACTCTGTACGACTGCACTGTGTACACATATTCGGTATAAAGGAACCCGAGTTACTACCATTCATCTTATTTACTGTCAAAGAAAGTGCAATATGGAAAAAATATATATATATTTTTAGAACCATGATATTAAATGTGAAAGTAAGTTGAAACTGAAGAAGAGCAGTAGTTCAATATACAACAGGAACATTATAGTACGAGATAATGTTTATAATACGTACAGCTTTATTCTACTATATACAGAATCAGTCAAAAGTTTGGACACCAGTTTGGATTTATTTTCGACATTAACACAGTAGTCTTGTTGCTGGTTCTAGAAAAAAAAAAAGTCAGCTGTTCTGGAACAGTTCTTGCAAGAACAGTATTGTCAAGTGCATTTTCAAAACCCATCATGCACCATGACGAACCCAGCTCTCACGAAGACCATCCCAGGAAAACAAGACTGTGTCGAAGTTGTTCATTTAAACCTACCAGCCTCAAAAATCAACAATTAACAGCACCTCAGATTAAAGCGGTTATGAAGGCTGCACAGAGCATGAGTAGCAGACGCATCTCAATATCAAATAGAAATTGCAGACGTTGAGACAGCCTCAAAATGAAACAAAGGACTAAGAATGTTCGTTTGCGTGTGTGTTTTTATTCTGCATGTAATCTTCCTGATGTGGGTTTACAGTGGCAGAGGGCGGAGAATGTCAGTCCAGTCTTCTCTATCCTCGGGCACAGACTCCAGAAGTTTATCTCAGGATAACTGTGAGACAGACTCCGTGGGTTCTAACTCTGTCCTGGACTCTCTGGTCAGTGAAGCGTGTCTGATACAGCTCCTGGGTGTCCTTGTAAGATGCCAAACTACTTCATGAGGCTTCTCTTGATCCCGATGTGCAGTGAATTAAATGAAAAATGTGAGTTTTTCATAGGGGACCAAAATAAATAAATAAATAAATAAAACCCACATACATGTATCCGGAGCATTATGTAGCTTTTTTAATGTACCAAATTCTTACACACTCTTCGGTATTTTCATGCAAGTTTGCGCCTGTCTGAGAATATGTGCAAGCTGCTGCATGTGCAAATGTTTCTGTAAGGGAACAGGAGACACTGTTGACAGATTTGCACATGGCCCTATGTTTAAAATGACTAAAACAAACAGTCACCGCTTCCTAATCATGACATAATGAGAGTGGGATTATGACAGACTGTCAACAAGCTGCTCTCTCTTTGTTCCTAAATCTTCGTGATGAGATGCGTGAAATTTTGAGTAATCTGTAAACAGACTTGGGAAGACTTAAAAGCACATGACGAGATCCCCTTACCAATGCACGCACGCACACACAAGGTACAAAAGGAACCACGACTGACACGGTTTTCACTAATTAGCATGATGATTAAAAAGGCATTAATAAAACAGAAATAACAGTCAGTCAGCTTCATCACAGCCCAGTTAAAGCCGCTTTATCGCGGTGTGTAAAAAAGCACCAATGGGAGCAGGTGTGCTGCTGTTGCTGGGCAGTGCGATGTCAGCATGAATCAGGACCAAGGCTTCGGTGAGGCTGCAGAATTGAGTCGTGCTCCGGCAGCAGCGAAGCAGAGAGTCTCTAATGTGCAGCAGAGAAATAAAACACAACCGAGGCGCTACAAGGCCTAGGAGAAAGGGCTCTTTGAGTGTTTAATCACGCATGAGCATCTCTGTTAGCCTTGCTCTTAGTTTAAACAACCTTAGTTCACAATACAGTGCTACACTTCTTCACTAGCCAGTGCAGGGTCAACGCGTTTAACAGAATCTGCTAGAATTAAAAAGACATTTATGTTTAATGGACAGAACTACTGGATTTTTTAACAGAAAGATATATAAAGAAAAATCTACTTCCTGATTCTAGCTGTTAAAATAAATGGTAAATGTCTGATAAATACCTTATTGTAGAACAATGATGAAAATCGTGCCGCATTTTACATAGACTCAAGTTAATTAGCAGCTTTACAGATTATATTTAACTCTATTTATTACTCTATAGTTACTGAAGACCTTTCCTCCATATTTAACAGATTTGTACTGCGCATCCCTCAACGAATAAACACAGGCAATTTATTACCATTATGAACCATTTATTTATTTAGACTTTTAAAACATAACTCAGGACAGGACAGCTGAGATGCTTTGTCATGAGAAACCGGAGAGTACAGGTAGTGTGTGCTACAATCTTAACTATGCGCCCTGGAGAAAGAGATAGTCGTGTGATCCTGGCGTATGGCTACCCGAACCAGTCCAACGACGTGTGCCATGCTGTACATGCTTGTCCCGACAGAGCAACAGTATATAAAAGACATGCAATTTTAACATGGCTTATTATTGGAGTGAATCGACTGAAAGGGAACTAAGCAAGGTGTGGATGAGCTCTGTGTTAAAGGCTACTGACGTGGTAACTTTCAAATAATGGGACGGAAGTAGAGGTGTGTGTGATTTAATAAATCTTTTGTTAATCAATTTAATTAATTGCATCGGTGAGTCAAGTTTTTCGATTCAGAATCGATTTCACATTGCGCAAAATAGACAATTTTTTTCTTCAAACAACTTTTGCAGAAAAAACAAACTGCATCTTCCACAAATACCCTTCATTTTCTGTTCTTTAGAGTTTATGTACAGTTGTTGCAATTCTGCCACCTATTAGACCAAAGTGTGGAGCATAATATGGTTAGGAAATACAGCAAGTGCCCTACATACAAATGTTCAAGTCCCAAACTTTTGAAGATATGAACATGCATTCATGCATGTTCAATCGCGAAAGTTAGATCACATGTCCAGCATAGATTGTCACATGCATTGCATCCCAGGATGTCCAGAAGCAAGCGTAAAAGGAGCAGCGATGAACTGGTACTGCTAAGAAGCGGCAAGCAATAACGATGGAGACAAAAGTGAAATTAATTGCGGGATAGTAGCAAAGTAAAAAGATGGCAGACATCACTCAACCATCGGCACGGCATTTTAAAGAACACTGTACTGTAATATACTGTGTATAGCCAATTGTGCCAGCATCCTAATACCTAGACAATGCCTGTTGGACTTACAAACAAACTGGACTTATGAACGAGCGATCAGAACAAAACTCATTCTTATGAAGGAGACTTGCTGTAAAGAGTACCGCTGTGTATGACATGCCATTTAAACAATCACAATATAACATACAAGTTATACAGATTTTCAAATCTTATTAGATCATTCTTAATACTTGAAAAATATATCAGCTTGAGCCAAACCAGGCAATAAACATAAGCACGGCTGAATAGAATTAAAAGTCCAAAAATCTAATCAATCGCATCTACCCATAAGTTCTAGTATAAAGCTGCCGTCCCGGTGCACTAATTGCAGTCCACTAATGGCATAATGCTCCTCCACAATCCAAGCTGAGATGATAAACCTTTGCAAAATTTATTAAAAAGGTGAAAATGTGGACAATAAAGAGCTACGGTTCTGTCAATGCATGTATATAAATAAAAGTTTATAACATTTCAGAAATACAACTCCTCACGCGGTCATTAGTCTGAGATAGAGCGGAGTCGACAAGCGGACAGTAGAAACAGATAGCGTGGTAAGGAATGTGGTGTGGTGATCCCCGAGTAGACAGACAGATATTGATCGGAGATACTAGACAAATCATTAGCCCGAGCACTCAGGACAAGCAGATTTAGTGTTTAGGCTGTATTTTCTTTTTCTTTTGTCCTAATGGCCCAGTGGACAAACACTCATCATGCAGATAGAAGAAAGAAAATATTCTTACTCTCTACTGACATGTTTAATTGTAAAGCGCCTCACACTGGTGTGGCGATATTTAGCATATCTTCAAACCATGTTAGATATTGGAAATGGGGAAGAAATCGATCGACACTGACTCCAAAATCGATTTTTAAATTATAAATTATTATTGTTATATATAAAAATGTTCTACTGTATGTGGTAACAGAATTATTTGCTAGGTTTGCTTAAAATTGTATCAAAATCTAAACAATTATATTAAAATGGAATAGGTACATTATTTGTAAATATATGAATTGAGCAGTTGAGTAGTTCAATATTTTAAATTGAGCAGCTCAATATCGTGATACTTACAGACGCAATACGAATCAAACTGGCCCCTACATCACTCTTACACCTTTTTTTTTTTTTAGGGACTTTCAAAAGCATGTTGTGGTAGCTAAAAGATTTCCCACCTGCCCACTCCTGAATCAGATCAGATTTAACACCCCAATCCAATAAACTGCTATACAGTACTATGTAAAAGTTGTAGGCACAAGCATGTAAATGCTGTAGATCGAGGATGTCTTAAAAAAATATAAACAAACAAATATATAAATAAATGTAACCCTATTAAACTGTATTTACTGAATGCTTTGAAAACCTTTTAGTCTCGAGTACAATTTGCAGTTTTTTAAGAAAATTACAAATTTTCTACTAAAAAAAAAAAAAAAAAAAAAAAAAAGAGTGCCTAAGACTTTGGCACAGAGATGGGTTAAAAAAAAGAAAAAGAAAAAAATTCATCACTACAACGATCTCAATCGATTTTTTTTACTTTTTTTTATTTTTATTGATGTACGTTTGCATTTAAGATGGTAAAATGTTGCATTTCTCTGTAATCCTATAGATATACTAATCACTGGCAAGCAGCACAGCATCCTGTAGGAGCAAATTACCGCAGAACCGCAATATTAATCAAATTGACACCTACTGTCGTATCAGCTGGTCCTTCCTACATGTGCTATTGAATTGAGAAATCGGGTAACTCAAGTAGCATCCTTATTTCTCATCTTGAATGCATTAGCATAAACTTGCGCCTGTGCAGTAACACTGCAGCTCAGGTATTGATCTCATTCTGCAAATTAGATTCATAAATCTTACTACATACAGTAGATGATGTCTCAGGATAAGATTCCTTACTGTACCTACTGTTTTGTATGGAACAGGTAACAAGAAGCTTTGTGAAATTGTCAAACAATTCATATGAACCCTTGGACAGCAGACTCAAACACTCAAACGAGTGAAGTATTTAATGGAAGAAAAAAAAAGCTACAGGACTTTGTGAGTTAACATGGGTGTGTGCAAGTCTACGAGCTTAAGCCTGTGCAGAGCCAGATGGTTGGCTCATAGACAGTGTTACTATGTCTCTCTCTCTATGATCGGTCTGGGATTATCCTGTTATGCACTTTAGATGCCTGAGGATTCACAGCAGTTAAAACAAAACAGGTCGTACAAATCCCCGAGGCAACACCGAGAGACAGGGGGAGAGATATTACGGTCGCGGTGATCTCAGGGCCACACACCTGTGCCAAGCCACCGCTTGCTCCATGTGTACTTTTTAGGTAGATAGTCAAAGCTGTCATGTTTTTAATGCTAGCCTGATATGGGCAAGACTTTTGTTAATGATTCAACTAAAGATGCATGCTGGGATTTTCTAGGTTTTAAGAGAACGTCCACTACTTTTACTGCTATTTGAGTAAGAAAACATTCATAATTATTACCTGGACGTCAGTCTGTAAGCCCTGTCCCAGTTTAAATATTTCCCAAAGCCTGATTACGGCTTACAGACGGCCATACTTTCACCTCTTCGTAGTACAAATAAACAATGCAGGGCCTAGTAAACTCAGCCATCTCAAATCATGTAGACTTGCTGAGCAGAACTTGCTGAGCAAACGCAGAGCCAGAAAGCATGAGCACTGGACTATGAAAAAAGTCTCGAGACTCTGAACTTAAATTACTCTCGTCACATTGTCCCACTTTATCTGAGCTAAGACGGCAGAGCAGTTCATTAGCATGCTGAAAATAGCACGTCTGGGTGCTCGAGCGAGACATCCTCCTGCAGGGCAAGGGTGATCCGGGTTCAGCTCTCAGCTCTGAGGGCAGCGTCTGAGAAACTTAAATAAGGCATTATGGCAGACGGAAAGAAAACTTTTCTGACCTGATGCTGTTGACCCGGACCAATTGATTGCTTTAAAGTAGTCTTCTGAAGGAAAGCTGTGCGCTCAGACATACATTGATGGTAAATGTAGTGAAGTGATCTACACTCACTGACCGACTGATTAGGAGAACCGGTACCGCTGCTCATTTAGTTATCATATTTGCCAAATCATGAGGATGCAGGCCAAGAGCATGACTGGTTATGAGCTCACAGGAGGTCTCCAGTCCACTCTGTACAACCGTGGTGAGAAGAAAATGCACAATCTTTGGCAGATGAGCTACAAAAGCTGAACAGGAAGACGGGTATTTACCAAAGACCAAACGAGATGATACCGTCATGATTCTTACGTCATCACCAGTCATCCTAGGGCATTCCTATTTAGCATAATATTACAAATATCCTGATTCTGCATTTTATTATAAAAAAAATTCCAATTCTAAAACAAACTTCGCAATGAATGAATCCTAATTTAGAGTGCACCACCTACAGGGTCATAGAAAAACTGCAACATTTTACCACCTCAAACGAAAAGAAAAAAAAAATGACAAAAGAATTGTGATACCTCACTGAATTGTTCCAACCACCATATATATATATTAAATGTCACCTGCACACACTGGAGCACATGTTCCTATTAGAGTGGCCCGTGAATGTGTATAACGATTTCTCTATAGAACACGTCAAGCCTCTCGTTACTCGTTACTATAGGTCACACATGGAATAAATCGATGTAGATCAACGCGGGTCGGGAAGAGAGCTTATACATCTCATAGTCTGACAGACCCTGAAGTGATACCTCGTCATCCAATCCCTCCATCTCATGAGGTCCAGTATAATGATATAGCATGGGCGATTGACTGATATCACGTCACACACCTACCTAAAACTATTTCAAATTAATTCTTCTTCTTCTGATTATTATTATTATTATTAGGGGAAAGTAAAATAATAATATTTACGTTGAAACAATTTTAACTCAAGTGGTGTTTTTATTATTATAATGATGATGAGAAAAAGTCATAATAATAAAACGTAAATTAGTTTCAACTTAATTATTATGACTCTCTCGTATCCTGCCTGTGAACTTTCACCAATTTGCTAGCTTTTACTCATCTTTCACAACTTCTAAGAAAGTGTTAACCAACCAGTGCTTTAACTGATGCGTCATGCTTTTCCACTGCATCGTGCTGAAGTGTTGCTCATGCATCACAGACAGCTGAACACACTCAAAGACGAGCACTAACATCCTTTTGCCTTAAATATGGCCACAAGGCTATCCTTCAGTAGAAAATCAATCAATAAGTGTCTCCACCCAGACAAGCTAGCTAGCTAGCTAGCTAGTTTATTGATTCCAAAAGAAAATCCATATGTCCAGCAGCAATGGAGACAGTAATACAGAGACAGTGTATACCTTACATATAGTCAATGGACACGTGGTAAATGTGAAAGCTGACCAAAATTACTAGTGCAATGCTTAAAAACAAATGTAAATGTAATATACTGTATATAAAAAAGCATACAAGTCACGAGTAATAAAATAAAGGTGAAATTGAAAAATACTAATAAGTGAAATCAATTGAAATGCAGTGCAACCTTGATGTGCAATTGTATTTATGACAAAGTGATAAGACTGCTATCCAATCATAAACCAAAACCAAAATGTCTATCGCTATATATTTCTATTCTCTCTCTCTCTCTCCACCCCTCCCACCATCTACTTATTTCTCTTGAATTATTTGCTGCATATCCTTCTTCCCATACAAAATAGTGTAATCTGCATCTAGCTTATCAGTGCCGTCACCATGGTTACCCCATGAAAGATGCAAGCGTTCCTTTGAAACGTGAATCTTTTCATATGAAAAGCTCCACCGTGCGAAACAATCCTGACCTTTCATACAGGAAGCAGAGCGACACGGAGGTGGAGAGAAAAGCGAGTTTTCACCAGCTGTGTAAGAAGCCTTGAAATGCAGGTTCGACTTCTTTACATTAAAGCCCCTCCTCCCAGGCATTTTTTTTTCCCTCCCTTCCCCAAAGATTGAAGACAGATCACTGTGTGCATGGGCTGATCATCACTGTAAAACAGGTATTCAAATTCCAACCTGACATTTCCTTTATGCGCAGTGTAAGCACACGTGCTTTCTCCTGAGATTAAACGCGAGCGCGGGTTATCCTTAGCTCAAAGCCACTTCGCATGGCGTGATTCAGCAGTTCTCAAATCACAATCACGAGAGCTGCAGAGCGAAGCGAGTGTGGCCAGCTCGCGACGACGCAAAAGCAGAGATGCTAAAAGTGAAATCAGGCTTTCAGATATTAAATTAAGGACTACGACGCTCAGCGAGCCAACTCGGGCTTGAAGAGACTGGCGCTGACGAGCTGCGAAAAAAAATCACTGCGCGTATCTAGACATGCTGGGAACAATTTACTCCTAACAACATGGACTATGAACCATCACAACACTTAAGAGAAACTCACACATACAGATCCAAGACCTACCGATACTGAGATTTTTTAAACCAGTTCATATTTCATCAATGTATGATCTGGCCAGATGTTTCTGAGCCACCCCCCCAACCCCTAATACTGCAGTACTCTAAATACTGTGTACCTGCTTCGGGTTTTGTTAAAAGCTTAAAAACATCCAGTGTATCTGGAATTCTGCAAACAGAGTCACTCGGAAGCTCACCAACCCCCATGCGAACAGGGAGTGGCATAGCTAACATATCCAAGCGAAGGAAAACCCGTTGCTATTCGCCTCACGCCTACACAAAAAGTCCTTCTTTTTACTGTTTCATAAGTGAGGCTTTTATTTATTTATTTATATCTATTATTATTTTTCACAGGCTCATGCAGATAAGTGACTGGTTATGTCCGACAGCAAATGGCAAGTCTTTTGAGTATCCTTAAGCGGCGTGCTTAACAAAATGAAAAAGCTACCTGAACTGAATTATGAGGTAGGAATTCATTTGGTAGTGCTCCCAGCTGTTTCTTTTCTCCACACTATTCTCGTAGTCAAAGACACGACGGCTTTCAACAGAACAAAAGGGACAGCGAGGGCTGTTATTAGAGAGGGAGGGTTTGTTGAGCTGCATACCATCCTTCCGCATATCCATACAATGATGTAGAAAACAACCAGAATCGCATTTGCAATTAGATTACCGTTTTCATACTTTGCAGAAACGCCACCCCCCACCATCACCCTCACTCAGAGACAACAACCAGACGCAATCTAATATTCCCATTATTGTGGGTTATTTCCACTCTCTTGCAAATTACTGTAAATAAATAATGTTATGCCGTATGTGTATATACCCCAAGGTACATCTTTTGCTTTTAGCGTTACAAACAAAAGCTTGTGATACACACACACTTTGCTTGATGATGTTGAAATGGTCACATATCCTCACTCTCGTTACCCACAAGGAGGTCGTTTCACTGAGCAAAAAAAGAAAACCCACGTCCGCACACAAACACGCATGCACGTTTCTCGGGCTCATTAAAAATGCACAGTATGTTCCATTAAACATTCACCGCGCCAGCCTTGCTGCTACATTTATCAGCCTTCCTGCCAATTGGCCTCCAGCAACCGGCAAGGAAGCCCTCCGGGACACAAGTGCAGAGCAGCACCTGAGCAGGCAGAGATGAGGGCGACTGGAAATAGAGTAAGTGAAAGGACGCGATGCGGATTGACGTGAACAGAAAAACGGCAGGAGCGTGAGGTTATTTGCGATTTCGACTCGAGCCAGGCTGTGCGTGTCAATTATTCAGCGACGCTGCTCTACTCGCCTCCTGACGTCATCTGCAGTCGGCGGTGTGTGCGTGTGTGTGTGTGTCTGTGTTCGACCGTGGTCACGGATGGTGCTCTTAGTCTCAGTCTTACACCAGCAAACGTTTTTTAATGACACAATCGGAAACCAAAGAAACTAAAGGAACCTGAGATGATGGGCAGAAATGATGTCACAGCCACACTACAGTATCTGCGGTTATAGTGGGTGTGGGTTCTTTGCTTAGGACAGAGTCTATAAAGGTATTTACATAACATGGTGTGTATAATCCTGAGCTCCATGCAAAAGACAGATGGAAAGTGCGTGCGCAGCGCACACAAAGCCGGCTGCGTTACCATGATTAACTCACGAACTAATAATTGGCACGAAATGTGAACAGATTATCGGATGCTACGCAGGCCTACAGTACGTGCGGTGCGTTCTTCTCCCTTTGCCTTGTTTGCAGTCACACTGGCATTTAAAAAAACCTTTTCCTTTTTACGTTCCCCCCAGCACTGGCAGAACTGAGCTCATCTCTACATCGGTATAATAAAGCTAGTCTGACAAGCACTATAAAGCCAGCAATGGACTACATGTGGGTTTCGCTGCTTTGCCTCTCTTGAATATTAAACACATAAATATGGCATCGGCGACAGTCACCGCTCTGCCCTTTTAACAGCTGACGGAGTGCGGGGAAGATCAGAGGCAGCTGATTGCAGCGTCTGTGTGGAACATGCTGGCATGGACATAGGTATGCTCAGCTTTGATTAAAGCCAGGGGCTAGAGGCAAGATTTAGAGCAATGGCATTTGAACGGCTTCTACCAAATGAATAGGGTGGCTAGTTTTATTTTATTTATTTATTTTTTATTTGAGCCACAGACAATCTGATAAAAAAAAAAAAAAAAAAAAAAAAAAAACCTAATAATAAAGTTGCTGGGATACTCAAGAAAACCTTGGACGGCTCCAGCGAAATGAGACGATATAAATCCCTACTTATTGTCTGGGAATTTATCTTTTAACTAATTCCTTTGTTGGAGACCGGACCACAAAACAAACCTGTTACAATTCACCTGGGAGCACCACGAACAGAATGACATTGGCCTTTGAGTTTTTCAGCTTGAGAACACAGACACGCACACAATGCACAAACCTCGGTGACTAACAGCAGCATGAGGGAAAGGAGACCATATAAAGTAATCAGGTAACACGCGCACTATGATTTAGCAACGTGTGGACTTGATAGTCTCCATGCGGATGGTCCAAAAATATTTGAACACTTGAAAAGTTATTGTTGTATTAGCTGTCCGCCACAGTATACTACAGTTGAGAATAAGCAATCGGCTTCGGACATCATTTCATGTGTGGCATTTGGTATCTATTGCTGCCAATGCTCAATCTAAAGTGAAAACATCAAAGCTAACCTTTGAGAGTGTTAGGGAGAAAGCCGAAACATTAGGTGTGGCCAAATTCATTATTTGGTACATGCGCAATAAATAAATAAATAAATAAATAAATAAAATAAAAGGGATGCACTACTGAGTGGAGAGAGTTTAGTGGCAATGTTTAAAAAAAATTATAACAATAATCAATAATAATAATAATAATTTAAAAAAATCCTGGATGCCTCCTGTTGCTGATGAAGTGTTTAAGAAGGGTCAAATTATTTACCTGCATTGAGCCGAGGAAAATTAACAACGAAGCAGATTGCTGAAATGACTGGATTTGGGTAAAGAACTAGAATACATTATTAAACGCTGGAAGAATTTTGCAGAACTATCAAATTTGCTGTACAAATATGCCTGGTGGAGGGGGAAGCGTTTTTTGGTTTGTGAAGTTGCATGGTAAAATAAAAATGGATAGTTTATAGAATTATGTAGTAAAAATAAGTTAATATGATGAGAACTCACAAGATGCATGGCCACAAAAAACCTTGTTAGTTAGACTAATCAAATAAGACTTCAGTTTGTTAGGGAGGATAAACTTTGGACTTTGGAGCAATGGAAAATGGTCATGTGGTCTGATGAGTTCAGGTTGACCTTATTCCAGAGTGAAGGGTGCGTCAGGGTAAGAAGGGAAGCTCATGAAGCGATGCATTATGCATAGTGGCCGCTGTACAAGCCTCTGGAGGCAGTGTTATGATCTGGGGTTGCTTCAGTTGGTAATAAAAGGAAGTCAGCTGATGACCTGAATGTACTGAATGACCAGGTTATCACATTAGTGGACTTTTTTTCTTTCTCTGATGGCACAGGCAGACTCCAGGGTTTGCATTGTGAAAGAGTGGTTCTGCGAACATGAGGAATCATTTTTACACAGGCTGTAATAAAAGAAAAGAATTTGTGATTGAAAGAAATATTAGCGTATGACTTATTTTCTTTGGCCAGGCAGTGTACAAGACTATATTATCAACTCAGATTCAGCAATGTTTCAAAACCCACTGGACAGTGCATCATAGTGCAGAAAAATTATGATCTGAAGCATCCTTCATTTTATTATTTTTTGTATTAAAAAAAATAATAAAAATAAGAGAAAGCACCATACGAACAAGCAGGAACTGAAGTCATCTGCAGTAAAGACTTTACAGAGTTTCATCAGGAAAAAAAAAGTGTGCGTGAAATTTGTAAGCTACTATTAAAAACGTATGATTGATTGTCCAATTATTTATGGTCCCTTAAGGAGAGGAAAAATGCATGTAAAAATTCCTACACCGTTCATTCGATTAGGATGTAAATATCAACATCACCTCTGCAGAAGGAAGCTGAATTGATAATGTCTGAATAATTAAGCCAAAAATATATATTTATTGTTCATAATTTGTTGATTAGACCATGTGAGTCAGTTCTCAGCAGATGAGAATACAATGCATCAGATGCAGTTACAATTAAACCTAATGTGTAATAGATTAAAGGTGGTCACATGACTGTAACTCACTGTATTCGATTCATCAGCTATCTCTACTTTACTTCCTGACCTCAGCAAGCTGGTTTCGATAAGGGTTTAAACACACACTTCTCAACAGGAACAGAGTTTAAGTGCATTGCACCAGCTAATTAACCCGAAATAATATGTTCCCTTCGGCAGCCCTGCACTTTGAGAGAATAACATAAGAGAATGCTTAGATAACCTGAGATTAGTCCTAACAATAGTTAAATACTAAACACAAGCGATTCTTTACCATGATGGACAACTGAATAATCACCGTTTATTATTCATAAAACAAAGCTTTTACCTTCTTCACATGGAAGACTAGAGGGAGAGAATTTGACACCAAAAAGAGGCTTAGCAAGATATCGATCCCCTGACTGAATTGAACTCTGACAGATTCTTTAATTTCATCTCCACATGATGAGGTCATAAGCCGGCCACATTAACATTTGTGCGACTGCGCATGCTCCGTAGTTTTTAAGTGAGGACTGAAAAATAGACCTGACGACTACGTAACGTAAAACAAGATCATGCCTGGAGATTCGGGGTATAAAGCATGGGATGGACGGCAATCTCTTTTACATTTCATACTCTTTCACTCTCATTAACAGCGACACTAGCTTACTGTGAGCGTCTCTTAGCTCGTGCATGTGGAAGAGAGCGGACAGCGTTTTTCTCTGAGGGTGAAATGCTTCACTGCCCTGCAATGAAGCATTTTGAAATAAGATGCGGTGGGCTGGCTTTACGTCTCTCAGCGAAAGCCTTCAGTCTTCACCCTGTTGATAAAAGCGATCACATGGGCCTAAATGAACACAGGAGTATTACTATAATTGCAGATCATTTAAAGAGGAATGTAATCTATATATATATATACACAGTAGAACCTCGGATTGCGAGTAACGTGGTTTACGAGTGTTCCGCAAAGCGAGCAAAGATTTTTTGTACATTTTTAATCGGAAATCGAGCAAGTATTAGTTTACGAGCGCCGAGTGATCACAACTGAGCCAATGATTTTTCTCTCTCTTGCACTGCGGGAATTATGGGTAATCGTCTCCCCTGCTGCGTCTTAGTGCTCGTCTCTTACTGGTATAATCAACATGTCAACAGGTGTAAAACCAGGCGAGGGGCCAATTCCACACACATACAAATACACGGCGCCTGCGGAAACGGAAACACTTATCTGTCTGGATTTATTTTTACTTATTTTAAGTGTTATGTGCAGGCTAATTTGTTTTATTTTTACGTTATATATTGTATTAATTATTTTTATGTATTTATTGTTTTGGGCTGTAGCAGAATAATTAGAGGGAAAATTATATTTGGCTTACGAGTGTTTTTTGGAATACAAGCCCGGTTCCGGAACAAGTTATGCTTGTTATCCAAGGTTCCAACACAGTTCGGTTCATAAATATTGGAATAATAAGGATATTTGACTGTAGCTGTTATCCTCAGAAATACTAGAGACGCACGACTTGGAACCGGAATTGAACGGTTTTCAGCTTGATCAGCCTCAAATGTAAACGATCCTGTGCTGAAACTCCCTGCTTGCCTGCATGGCTAAACAGAAACACATTCATGTTATCAAGACCAAAAATTTGAATCCCGCACCTGTAGCCAGGAGCTAGCTCTCAGTAGGAGGAGTGCACTACAACGTCATTCATAGCTGCACTAGCCCTAAGGGTGCATTTGCAGCAGTTCAACAAGCAAAGATGAAACACGCGATAGTTTTCACCATCCATGTTATGTTTTCAATTTCAGTTAGGGGAAAAAAAAAACAAAAAACAAAAAAACAAACAAACAACCAACCAACCAAACAAACAAACAAAAACGCTCTGACCACTGGACAACTGGAGACAGTCCTGTAACTCTGTGCAATTTGGAAGAAAATGCTATTTATTTAGGAATCCGGAAGTCCATGTTTTATTATACACACGATTACATTTTTCTTTAAAATGTTACAAAAATGTTCAATAATAGCTCAACATAGTTAACCAGTATTGGCAAAGAAAACTGTGCGTCTCTAGTTGAGACTAATCTCAGCCGAATCTCAAGCGGTACATTTGATTTATATAACATTTATATATGCTTGTGTATTACTGAACATACAGGATTATAATTTATACTGATATTCTCATACATTTTGAACTTATTTGATTATGTAAAGTTGCTTTGCAACAATGACCATTGTTATACAGTAAGTGCTATATAAATATTAAACTAAGGACGAAGTAAAATTATTGACCATCGTTAAATATTCTTATATCTTAACACAGGGTCACGCGCAAAACAATACATCAATTTGATATCCTGAGGGTCAGGTACACGCAGTGTCCACTTTCCCGAAATAGATCCGCAGCTTTTGTTTTTCCTGTGGCGGAGCAGGAGGCTCATGTATCCACAGTCCTTCATCACTAAGAGTTTAATTAGTCCTGATAACATCCACACCACAAGACCAACGAGTCCAGTAGTAGGATGAAGCAAAGAAGAAAAAAAAATACAAACCAATCTCTTCATCTAGCTCCATGCTAACATGGTTCCTGCTCCTGGATTAAAAGGACGACATAACGAGTTGTACAGATAATATCTCTAGTAGTTGAACTTTGTTAGGCCAGTTTTACACCAAGAACACGTTTTATATTATATATAAAAAAAAACACACACACACACATAGCATGTAAAGTATTCAGTGTTGAAGGACTCTGCAATTAAAAAAACATTAAAACCGTGACAGTAAATGGACTGTTAGCTTTTGGACATCCTGATAGCTTTTAGGAAAAACAGATGAAATGGGTTGAGAAGATCGATTTAGGTACTTGCCCTAAAAATAAATAAAGGTGGATTAACCAATCAGGAAACCTCTCTTTAAGGAAATAAACCTAGGATTACATCATATGTTAATACGCGGAAGCAAAGGTAGTTGTTTAAACAAACATTTCCTCTTGATAATCAGCTGGTTTTGTAGATGTTGGGAAGAGTGTTATTCTCTCAGTACAAGTGCTCTATAAAATACATAAATGAAATCTATTTTAAAGCTTTATAGAATACAGATATCCACAGCTACGTTGAAGCCAAACAATAGATAGCAGAGATGGGGAAAAAATTATTCTGTTATGAATCACGATTCTTTTGTGTGCCGCCACATTGATTCTGAAATCAGTTTTTAAAAGATTTTTTGCATTTATAATAGAAGATACATCTCTCGTCAGCGACTGGAATTGGCTGTTTTACAGCTTGATCAGCCGTGTGCCGAGTGCACGAGCTTCGGAGTGGTGCAACAGAAACACATTGTCATGGTGTTATAGTATCAAAAGCTGCACATGTTCAAAAGCCTCTCATTGGGTCTGCGGGTGAATTAGTCACAAAACTCATTACATACTCTCACACCAGCTTCAAAACGCTAATTTGTTTAGAAAAGCACACGGCTGCGTGCTCACAATAGTGCAACACATGCTTTGTGTGGAAGCATTAGAGGCTGTAAAATATCACTTTCTTTACAATCCTACAGGTGGTGCAGTCTGAACTATTCCCACACTGACATCCTGCATGGTAGAAGTGAAGTATTTGCTTCAAAATTGCAATTATGGCGAATGAAAGAAATACATGCTGCTTAGATGAATTACATTTTCAGTTAAATGTTAAACTCGTGTATTTGAAGTTAAATTACTCATGATTAATTCAGTTTTAAAGCTGTTCAATAAAAACTTTCAAGTTAAAAAAAAAAAAAGTTTCAAGCTCTGTATGTATGTATGTAAAATAGTCATATTAAATGGGGATATTTATAAAAACCAATTGTAATCAAATCGGCAGGTATCTACCGTAGGTATCTTGATATGGTATGAAGTAGTGACTGGTGATAATCTCTAGTAGACAGTTAGATAAATATAATACTTTAACATTCAGTAGTGTTTATCTAAGTGGGCCAGTGTTCCAGCGCTAGAAACCAACAAAATAGTTTAATCATAATTTATTTTTCTAGATTAAAACCAATCGCACAGGAGGAACATGGTATTAGCTGGCACTCGGGTTTAACCTGGTACTGACAAAAGTAACAGAACAGTCACTAAAGTAAAGAATTAACAAAGTGATTGGTCAGTTTAGACACGTTTCCACATTACAACACATCATAGTGACAATGCTGAAAACGTGCATTACTCAACGCACAGAAATGAAGCCAAGAACAAAATGCTCTTTACTCGGGTCTCTGCATCAACCACTGGCACTGATTCAGCCTGCGCAGAAAACATCCTCGCCTTATACAACTGCACCTTTATTTGTTAACAGAAGACTATGCTCTTATAAACAGCGCGTACACTTCTCTGCAGTAACTGAACAGCTGAATACAGAAAAAAAAAAAAAAAAAGAAAAAAATATATATATATATATATATATATATATATATATATTATATCCATGCGAGGAAGCTCACCTCATGCAGCGTCTATGCAGGACAACAGGACCAACAATAAAGACAGGTGAGACTAATGTGGTATGTTTAGGACGTGGAAGTAGCCGGCTATCCTTCTTACTAAAAAACTGACAAAAGCAGGTCTTCACACAATGTCTTAGGCTGGTGCAACATCAAACAAACAAAACAACTATTTAATAAATGCTATATACACTTCAGGATTTTCTGCAAATGAGACACTTGAACGGGTCACAGAATGTCATGGAGGGCGATAGGGACAAGAGACTACAAGGCTTACCTCTGGCTGTCAGCTTCTTTGTGTTGATTATTTTAGCAGCGTATTCCTGCCCGGTTGATTTCTTCACACATCGCCGGACGACGGAAAAGGCTCCCCTGTTGGAAAACAAAATTGTTAGTTAGACGCTGCATCAAAAATGTTTCTCTCTCACTTCCTGGAACACACTCATTCTCAATACACAGGGTCCTGAGAGGACTAGATCCTATCCCACATGAGGTGGGGTACACACTGGACGGGGTGCCGATCCATCTCTCACACACACTATGGTCAATTTAAATGCACCAGTTAGCCTACCCTGAATGTCTAATAACTGTGGCAAACCAGACTATCTAGAGGGAACTCAACATTTTTACAAGAACACACAAACTGGACCCTGAAGATACGAGGCCACAGTCCTAACCACTACAACACTGTGCCGCCCATCCTGGAACAGCCTAGGATGTACCGTGCAGTCACTAACCCTAACCCATTAGAAGATCTTTAGACGCTTTGTTTATATTAAAAGATAAGACTCAAACAAATTTGGAAAATGCACCAACATGACACAGACTAATAAAACTTCCTTTTGTGCATATGTGTAATGACCGTGCATAATAAATCACATTTCCCCAAGAATAGAAGAAGAATGCACATTTTTTTCCTTTTAAATCATGTTGGTTTTATATGCTTTTAATACATCCATGCACAAGCATGACATGACTGATACTTTTGTCGTGTGTGAGAGAATGCAATCGTTTACATCAATCACCCTTATGTCTGTCTGTGAGAGTAGATCGATATAGGGTGAAACTGTATTGTGACGCGTGTTATTTTGCTTTGTGTACAGACAGGCACTTGATACAGAATTCAATTGAATTGAGAACAGCTTTCAAACTGTGACTTGTTTTTGCTTCACTTTCCTCACTGCTAACCACTGTACATGGGCATTATTTCTTCAATTCGAGTGAATTTGGAGATTCCGGACTTGACTGTTTACATGGACGCTGATCTGATAAGATTGTTTACATGTACAAAGTATTTAATCAGAACTTTTTTTGGGACACGCACAAAGTGGTTCTGCTCTCTGTTAAGCATTTAATCTGCCACGAATATAATGGAAGAATTTCTCTCATGCTTTGATGTTATCTTTATACGCCTTCTGCATTATGATTGGCTACAACTGGCTTTCTCAAGAAGTCTGGTCTACGATTTGTTACATGATTTACTACGTGTGAAATGCCGAATCAACCAGTGGCCCCTCCTTAGCAGAGAGCCAGTGAGTGAAAGTCTGAAGTGAAGACTGATTGGAAAGAGCTGTTCATCCTCAGAGGTTATAGATCAAGAAATAAAGAAAATTTCCCTTCCTGGGAAACTAGTCAGGTCACCTAATGTTACCCCCACATGGGACAAACATGCGGAAAGAATATGTATATATATTCCAATGAGAGAGAAACAATCAGATCGACTGTTTACATTGCGATTAATTATTACCTACTGAACGGATTATTAAAGGCTTATATCATCTCTCTCTCATTCCTATTAAAATTCTTTCTCATGGGGCCGGATCACTTCAGACTTGTCCGACTGAGAGGTTTACATGATGCATTTTAATTCTGATTCGACTATTAATCTGATGATTAGTGGAGAATTGGGGTCCAGAGCTGCCCGGCAAGGTCAGTGAACCACACCAAAAAATTTTTTTTATGATAGCACAGAGTTTTTTCTTTTCTTCATATGGTCATAAATATTCTGAATGAAAAGGATTGAAGAAAACGTTCTGCCCTGGCTCTGCATAAAGCATTGTTGATGACCTCAACAATACTTCCAGTAAAACTGTACAAGAGTGACATAATTGATCATGAAAATGTCACGATATCAGATCACACAGCCCAACCCAAGAGAGGATAAGCTCATAGTACAGTATTTGTCTGTCACTGCTTCTTTTGGCTGCTTTTATCAACCACTGCCATAAATTATTTTATTGATACACATCATTACTCTATTATTAGACATTAATACACAGTGCCCTCTGAATGCAAGTAGTATTTTTAATACACGTGTACATTAAAGACGTTTGGGCTCGAGATGAGAAGATAAACTGCAACAACAAAAATAAGCAGACATGACACCTTCTGTTTGAATTGGTACCTGTGAATGCCCGTTTAAATGAATAACTCTTGACTTTTGGTTTGTGCCCCGAGTTTCATAAGCAAAGACTGCATTTATTGCTGAAAAGAATAAACCAACATTAAGACCAGAGAAAAGCAAGCCATTTTAAAGCGGAGAAAAGAAAGAAAAAATCATCAGGGTCATTGCATAAGAACTGTGCATGGATAGTACGATAATCTAGGACAACTTAAAATAAAAGAACCAATGGGTGTACTAATAACTGGACACAAAACAGGTAAGCCAAGGAAAACAGCTGTTGATGATAGAAACACTGAGAGCTGTGAAGGAAAACACACACACCAGTGACCGTGACATCAACAACCCTCAAAAGGCAGGTCCAGTGGAGGTAGCTTCATGGCTTGGGCTTGTCTGTTTGCTTCTGGATTGTGATGTCTAATCTTCATCGACGATGTTACTCATGAGGTTGCAGCAAAATTAATTCAAATATCTACAGAAACACTGTGCTCGCCCATTTGAAATAAAATTTATGCAATCCAACAAGAAGCTTCATCATGCAAGACAATGAACCACCCCCCCCCCCCAAAAAAAATAAACACACAACAAAGAACTTGATTAGAGAAAAAACAGGAAAGGTTTTAGACAGGCCATGTCAATCACCTTCTCTTAACCCAACTTTCACATCCTAAAGAAAAGAAGAAAGCAACAGAAATAAGCTAAGGTACAAGCCTGGAAAAGCACCACAAAAGAAAAATGTAACAGTCTAGTGATTTCTGGACCTGCAAAAAAAAAAGGTCCTATTAGAGATGCATCTCCAAAATCTATTTTTTTCTTTGTCTTTTAAATAATTTTTTAAATTTATACATGTTTGTATTGGAGGTGTCGCTGTTCTCCTACAATACTACAGGTGGCAGGCTTTTAATTATTCATACAATTGCTTGTGTCATGTCATATTTGTTTGTCAAACAAATGTAATAAATAAATAAATGTAAAAAAATGAATAAGTGTTATAGCATATTGGTATACTTGTAAAATCAATGCTTAAAGAATCGCAAATCAAGGTATCGCGATATCATCGTATCACCTGGTCCCTAGTGAGTTACATCAATAGGTGCCATGTTTAACACCATCAAGAAACGAACGCTGAAATGCTGATCCATCATCTTTTATACATCTTTGGATCTCGAACATGAACGCCTTCATTGTACGTAATCTACTTCACCAGAGATTTAGAGTTTTTTTTTTCTTTTAGTTTCATTTCTGAACCATCAAGCGATAAAATCCAGTAGGTCTGTCTTGACATTATTTACACTCCCACTTGTCGTTGAGTTATGGAGGTTTGGATTGAACCCATTAAACACGAGAGAGCAGTGAAGGCAACTCATAATGAAAAAATCTCCAGTGTGTGATTTCCTCCACTGCAGCAACACCAGCAGGATCCCTGAAACACTGGACTGCTACAGTATGTAAAGATGATCTGAGGCGAGAATGAAGTGTGTTGCAGAGGAGAAAGCCATGCAGATCTGGGCACTGCACTGATGCTCAGGGAAATGCATGCAGAGATGGAGGAGGCCAGGCAGTGAGTGGGCAGCAGTGGCCTACTACACCCGCACCCTGCTCAATCCCTGCATTCATTCTCACTCAACACACACACTCCTCTCTTTCCATCCATATTGCATATGATAAGGACAGAATAAAACCCTTACAGATCTGTGTTTAATAGAAATCTACACATTTCCGTATTAGTGAGAAATCAAAAGCCGCAGAGATGTGTCTAAGCACGAGCTCGCAACATTTTCCGCTTTATGGCTAACTTAGCTCTAGCTTTTAACCGCAAGAGGGGGGAAAACAGCCCCCTTTCTCCTCACACACACACACACACAATGAAAATCAGCAGGTAATGTCAGTAAGAGCCGAAGCGTTTACATTTCCCTCAGTGCTAGTGAAAGAACAGTGCAGGCTAGGTTTATTTCACAGCTCTCGCGCTAGCAGCTTTTCTCTCTCTCTCTCTCTCTCACACACACACACACACACACATAAGCGCGCGCGCCTTAACGTTACAGACGTAATGTCTGAGATGATCCGAGACATTTTGAATTACTGTAAACGGTCTGCAACGGTTTTTCTGACAGGTGAACCGAACCAAACCGGATTCAACCGACACCCGAGCGCAGAGCTAGCAGCCGTTAACCGAAAATAAATAAATAAATAAATAAACAAACACAACAAAACGCCGCTGCAGTTAGAGGTTCGTGCTTACTTTCCAAGCTCTTCATAAAGCTGATACTCATCCGTAAACCTCGTCGAGGTTGGAATTGTAGCCATGTTGAGCTGATAGATCTCCTCGCTCTCTGGTCGTCTCGGTGACCGCCTCGCTCAGGCTGCTGGAGCTGATCTCTCGCTCACGCACGCGCGCACACATGAATTCACGCTAAGATATACATACGCTGTAGGGTTTTTTTTTTTTTTTTTTCCACCACCCGTATACCAACAAATCCCCTCCTCGTGCGCTAGTCTAATTGGCTCGTCTTGACAAAGACAGTTGCTCGGTTAGCCAATCCGAACGCACATCGCTGACAGCTCTGGCGCTTTGACCAATCCAAACGCAGGAAGGCGGGGTTTGTAGAAAACGGTTAGGGATATTGAAAGCCGTGCGATGAGATAAGTCTCGCGAGATCTCAATGTTGAAGCGAGAACTGAGGTGTCGAAGCGCAGTTATAATGCATATAATGGTTGTTGAACACCCACAATGACAGCTAGATCTCTGATCGAGTTGATCAGCCTGGTATCCTGAATTGACGCCGAGTGGACAGTCTGGATATTTGTTTCTTTGGTGGTTTCTAGTCTTGTGCCTAAATTTTTGTTTCATGATATCATGAATCCTTGAAATTTTCAATTAAGATTCAGTTGTCACATGCACCTTACAGCACATTGAAATAAATTATTTTATTTTGTACATAGGCCTCGCTCAGGGGGCTCAACAGTGGCAATTTTGCAATGCTGAGGCTTAGACTACCAACCTTCCTATCAATAGCATAGAGCCTTAACTGTTTAAGCCACCACTTTATTCATCTTCAGAATCTGCTTCAAGGACACAGAATCTGAACCCCAAATCTCATTTGAGGATCACCCAAATGAGGACGGGTTCCCTGTTGAGTCCGGTTCCTCTCCAGGTCTCTTCCTGTAGGCATCTCAGGGAGTTTTGCCCTTGCCACAGCCATCCTTCGCTTGCTCAACAGGGACAATCTGATAAGTATGATTTAAACATATTTCCTCACGTATTTCATATTAATTTCCTTTTTTTTTTTTAATCTGTAAAGCTGCTTTGCGACAACGATCATTGTTAAAAGTGATATATAAATAAAACTGAATTAAACTGAAGGCAGCACATTGGGTGGCATAGTGGTTAGCACTGTAGACTAGAACCTCTAAGGTTTTGGGGTTCGATTCCCACATCAAGTCTGTGTGCATGGTGTCTGCCTGCTTGGTGGGTTTCTTCCATGTATGCTATCCAGGAGACCTTGTGCCCCAAGTGAAAACAATTGCTTAAACTGGCAAAGGGGTCCTGGGGAAAGGACCCTGGATGGGTCACTAGTTTTAAGAGGAGCACCCCAAACTACCCCTGGCATAGTTTTCTGAAAGAAAGATGGAAAACTGAATCCTGCTGAAACCCACACTTACTGTACCTTAAGAAACATGCACAGAAATCTGTCAGACAGTATTCCATGCTAATGATCAAACTGTTATAAACTGCTATAGCTGTGAGGTGATACTTACACACTTAAACATCAAGGGAGCGTAAGTATCAACACCTATGACTCAAACCACTGGATCTCTGACTCAACTAGATATATTTTGGCCTTTGTTCCCTCCCAAACGTATCCCATGACTTACAGTGTTTTATGCCGTGAAGGCATGTGGTGGCACGTACACAACACCGATCTACAGTCCACAGGATACAACTTGTCAATCAGACCTCTTCTGTTTCACCTAACGCTTCCTATCGGATCAGTATCTGGTTTTTCACTTCATAGTCAGAGCTCTGCTATCGGTATCGTTTTATAAATGGAGAAAAATGTGAGTAGTGTATCTGTTTGCGTGTAGGCTGTGTGTGTTTAAGCATTTCCTCCCAGGAAGGCAGCAAGCTTTTAGACAACTACAATCTTTCATTAACGAAACACACTCACACTCCTAAAGCTGAAGGTGATGAAAGCTGGCTGTAAGCAGCGCAGGTTTTATACAAAGCTGTTGAACAGTTGAGTGGCGTTAGAATGTAAATTCTGCGGTGACCTGTGAGCAGATAGTTATCTGCCCTTAAGCTTGAGTCGAGTTAAATTACAGGCACTGCACTTTAAGGAAGCAAGGCTCTGTTCCCGAGAGAGAGAGAGAGATGTAGCAGTAGAAAAAAAAGGCTTGTCCCATGGGCCTATAGGTTAAGCACAGCAGAGTGAACTTTCATCATATGCCTTGTTTACAGAAGAGAGGGGGAAAAGCTAATTAGGTTCAAGATATGAGTAATACAATCACACAAAAAAAAATCAATATGCTGAAAGGCTACCATTAATTCATAATGTTCATAATGATGTCAGTTAAACTGTGTACATGTGTATTATTACGGGACCAGTCAAAAGTTTGGACACCCCTTCCAACTTAGGGTTTTGTTTTGTGATTTATTTTTACTACGTTCTAGAACAATACTGGAGATTTCCAAACTATGAACTACGACATATGACATTATGCAATTAAGTAACAGCAGTAGTCAGTTGTCATTTTAAGAAGGTCCGCAGTTCTGGAACAGTTCTTGCAAGAAGAGTATTGTCAAGTGCATTTGCAACACCCATCAAGCACCATGATGAAACTGGCTATCATGAGGAACATCCCAGGAAAGCAAGACCAAAACCTACAGTGTGTCTGCTGCAGAGTTGTCAGCCTCAGAAATCAGCAATTTACAGCATCGTTTTTCAAGGTAGAAAGAAATAAAAATCAGGAAAGACTATGAAATTAGAAGGGTTTGACTGCTACTGTATACAGATTTATGCTGATGAAATATATAGATGGATAACAGAGGACAACATTACTGTACCTATTTATATGCTGTAAACATTAACATGCACTTGATGTTCCTGTACGTGAAAGTTTGGTTGTTGTGCAGCACCAGTGCTCTTTATTTTCTCACAGGCACGTCACTCTGGAAGCCTAATTAACACTGAGCGGTGTTTCTATGGCACTGCGTGTACTCTGTGTTTTGGAGCTTCGCACGGCTGATGGGTGGGAGGGAGCAGGGGGTTGTGCGAGCGTGGGCAGATGCATGCTGGGATGGGCCACACTCACATCTCTGCATAAGCTAGGCAGCAGGGGGGCTCAGCGAGGGTGGATGGCTACCTGCCAAGGAGCATCTACTCCGCAATTTCCCTGCAAAAGTATTACACTTCAGCCTTCACGCGCTATGCTGCGTATCCCATCTGCATTCACAACCTTAAAGTCAAGCAGGATTTATTTTTATGGCTCGAAGCTACTTTACCGCATCTCGTACACACCATAAAAAGGGCTGGTTAGAAGAAGCACTCTCTTAAAACGCACAGTTAACCTGAACTGTAAATGTAGTTTTTACTAGCAAATGAGTTAACCACATCATGTCGAGCTATAGATCAGCAAAAACAGTTGGAAAAACACAGTCTTGCATTCCATCTGTTTAATAAAGCAGGGTGTTGTGGCTTATCGATTAAGGTTTTCATACCAAGTAAGCACACGATTGTATTTTTTATGCCTTTTTAAAAAAAAAATAATTCTTTGAATGGGCATGGCTCTTGTTAATCTGCAGTGCAAGCTAAGAGAAACATAGATGCTTTCCAGAAAGAACCTGGACAGCGATGTGTCATCCTGTACTGGTCTTCAATGCTCTGGAGATTCTACAAGCCCCACCCCCTATGGGCAAGTCTTTAAACAAACTGCAAACATCACTCATCCTGTTGTGGCTGCAGACAACAGTCTTCCTGTAGACTGTACCCTTTTTCCAACCACGGCTCGATTAAGAAACAGGTGAATTAGAAGTGGTTAGAATTTACGCAAGTCAACGCCGGATTATCTCACCAGATTGTCAGACTGATTAAGAATGTGGTTCTGTCTTCAAAAATACAGTACATCATGGGGTCTTTACAAGTGAAAGTAAATGCTAGTCCACCTGCCATTCAGACGCCTCTTGGTGAAGACTTCCCTGCTGTTCGTATCAGTCTGTCCCTCTGGTGAAACATGTACATAACTCCAAAAACACACATTTCACAAGGGGTAATGGGATCTTACAGTAAATGAAATCCTCTACAGTTGAGGGAGCAAACTTTATTAACCTCTTCTTTGTTCAGTGTTGAGCTAGTTCACCAAGCTACTAAAGCTCAAGGTGACTCAATGGTACACTTATTTAGTCTACCATGCAGAAGGCCCAGGTTCAAGTCCCAGCCAATGCTTCACATCCAGTCACTGGGAAAGACTGGCAGGGCACCCTTAGCTTGATTGAATTGGGATATGGGGAATTTGGAGACATGGTCAGCAGTCTTGGTCTCTCTGCCTGCTGGGCCTCTTGATGCTCTGTGTAGAGCATGTTATAGTGCCTTTCTGTCACTGCCAGCATTGGCAAAGACTGGGTGCCCTGGTAATGATGAAAATGGGAATCAAGAGGGCGTCCATGGTAAAACTGGTGCCAAAAATGAAATGAAAGAACTGAAAGAATAACAACTAAGCTACTAATAAATCACAAAGTATATAGATGTGTAAAGCCAGCTTTGCCCTTTAGACTGATCAGCCATAACTTGACCAGCACTAAACATTAACAGAATAAAATTCAGTATCAACTATATACCAGTAACCTGGTGTCAGGATCATGGGAACACACGGCTCATCTGAAAAGTGAGGTCCGATCCCACAGAAAAGCCAATGCAGCAATAAAGTTAATGCTGGCAATGACAGAGAGGCAAAAGAGTGCATCGTGCACAGCAGGCAAAGAGACCAAGACCACTGATTATGTCTCCAAATTCCCATATCCCAATTCAATCGAACGTCCATGGCATGGCCGCCATTGTGGCACAAGGGGAACCTACACGATATCGGCCATATTTCTTTGTGCTGTAATATAACTGATCGATGCATCTCAAACAGTTTCTGCTGTTGTGTAAAACAGGCAAGCATTTTAACATACCAATCTGCTGTTATTTCCTGTTTCGAAAGGAAATACACATACAGTAATAAACAGTCATGTCATAGTTTCTATGCCATCTCATGGGGTTATTAAGTGTTTCTTTAAAAGGTAAATTTCTTCCTTGTCCTGATCGGTTGTGTATAATGAAGTATATGTAAAATAATAAAATAAAATAAAAAGCCTTGACTTTATAATTTTTTAGCTGGTTCTTATTGGTTAATTTAAAACATGATTGAGTTGTTTGGCTATTTACCGTATCATGTGTTGTATTGTTTCCTCATGAAGCAGATGGCACTCTCCATAGCTGCTTTTTAAGTTCTCATTGTGCACATAATGCTGTTAGAGTAATGCATTAGGAGTGGCTAGTCAGGATAAGTGCCAAATCCGACAAGCATTCCAGGATGAATCATGCTGTTGGAAATTCAGCACGCTCGGGTCTCAGTGGAGTGACCTGTAGGAGCGATATCCAACACACTTCACGTGAAGCATCTCATTACAGCATCGAGCATTTCCGTGCTCAATCAGTTTGAGCTATTTAATAAGCTGACTGGAGTATACGCTTCATATGATATTGCTAGCAAGTGGATGGATGAACCGTGCAGTGGTGTGGATTGGACTGCACTGTGGAAGATGCAGATATAAGGAAAACAAAGCAGACATGGAGGAAGAGGAGGTAACGACAGGAGGCGATAAATACTGTACTGTTGGATAAGGTAGGGAGGTTTGAGCTGCGGTTTGAGAGATGAAACTCATTGGTGATGCAGCGTGGAGCAAATGCTGTTCTCATAACATTAGCAGTGGCTTTTAGGGAAGAAGAGGAGTAATACAATTACAAGGCACTTACAAAAAAAATTACACAAATCAGCCTCCGTGTGCTTCCTCCGTGTAGAGCATTTCAAGCTGCTCCTTTATGTTGGATTTCTCCGACTTCCCTTTGTCAAGCACAGATCTTCAGTGAGGGCCAAATCCAGACTCGGATGGGTATTGCACATTAATGTCAACTAAAATCCTGCGTCGTATTTCTGTTTTACAGTTTATGAACATTCAAACCCGAGCATAAGCCATTTTTGTCCAAGGCAGGTTTTTATTGCTCCAATGGTAATACACAGATGACGAAAGGGACGAAACCCCAAGAAAACAACATGGTTACAGACTGGGGCATGAAAACATTTTTAATGATTTTAATTATTATTTGCATAAAAGTACATCGCCTGGGCAAGAATATCCCACCATTCAGATTAAAAAAAACAAATATTTCAGTGCCTTTGGATAATTGCATAATTACTGTAGAGATTAATGTTTCAGCTTGCAAAAGTTGTTATAACCCAAACTAATGCAGTCTATTTTTTGCTTAACCAACCATAGCTAAAAGTTGTAGCCTGTTGTCATGGCAAAAAAGGTTGATCTGTTTCAGAACGGTCTTGACTGAGCACAGAAAACTAATGAGATTGATGAAGTGGCTGGAAGTGGGAAAGGAACTGTCCAACTCATTATTAAAACTTGGAGGAATAGTACTGAACCATCAGCAAAAACAAAAACAAATAATTAAGGTGATCTGCAAGTTGCTGTTGTAATAACAGACTTTAATAATCACAGCTATGTTTAACAATCAAAGTATGAGCATTTGCATGACAAGAACACACAAGATTGGGACTAAACAGCTGTGTGGCAAGAAAAGCAGTGATTAGTGAGACAAATCAGGGGGACAAAGGTTCTGTTTGCAAGGAAGCATAAAGATTGGACCTTGAAGCAATGGAAAAAGAGCATGTGGTCTGATCAGTTCACAGAGTCAGAACGAAAGACATGAAGTGATGCACCCATCATGAACAGTACCCACTACTGTACAAGTCTCTGGAGACAGTGTTATAATCTGGAGTTCCTTCAATTGATCAACAACGTTATGTGGCAATAAAATGAAGTCAGCTGATGACCTGAATGTACCGAATGACCAGGGTATCACACATTAATGGATTTTCCATCATCGAATGTACTGTAGAGCAGGTGAACATGTGGTTCTGGAATCATTTTTGAACTGGCCTCCACATCGTCCTGAGCTAAACCCCACTGAAAGTCTTTGGAACGTGCTGGAGAAGACTTTGTGAAGTAGTTTGACTCAATACAAGGTATTTATACAAACATGTCTGCTAATTTTTATGAAGACATATTATAAAATACAATCTTGTCATCAAGTATAAAGGTCCATATTACAGTATTACTAGAATGTCTTTGTGAGCTGTGCCAAAATTCAGAAATCATTGTGTAAAAATATTGCAAAAAGAAATGCTGCTCTTCTGATAATTGATAATCACTGAGCTTGAGTATTATTATAAAGTTTAGCTATTTAAGGTGTCAATTATTTTTATCCTTTACCTTAATTTTATGTTACAATCCCCGTCGTGAGAAGAAAACC
The DNA here is from genome assembly GCA_011419295.1 of Clarias macrocephalus. NCBI lineage: Eukaryota > Metazoa > Chordata > Actinopteri > Siluriformes > Clariidae > Clarias > Clarias macrocephalus. The sequence goes on along the minus strand of JAAGKR010000436.1, from coordinate 9,169 downwards.
CGGAACTAAAGGGAACCTTTAACACCACTGTTCAATGATTGAGTTTAATTACAGACTCGTGATGAGGTCAGAGAAGGTGAGAGTCTAGAGACTGGCCAAGTGCGCATGATCTGGTCATCTCCCAGCAGGATCAGTTCATCACCACATACAGTAGGATTCAGTCAGAAGCTTTCCATCAATAATACCTTCTTACAGATGTGTGCATTATATGCATCGTGTCACAATACATAGGGGGGAAAAAAGAACTACATTGTTACATTTATGGTCTTGAGGAATTCATGGAATTCCTAGAACCATCTGCATAAAACATATCAATATATTGTTTTATAAGAAGCAATAAATAAATTAATTCATAATAAACTGTGGAAATACAGCATGGTTCATGGTTTAGATTTAGAGAGAAGTACAAGCTCCACCACTGTTTTATATGTAAGCATCTCATCCAGGGAGATCTACACCATCCTCCTCCTCCTCCTCCTCTCCTCTCCTCTCTCACTGTTGTGTAACACAGCACAGCTCATATCTCTCATTTTCTGACCGATCTACTCACATAACCAAAAGAAAAAGGTGATGATAGTGGAGAAAAAGTCAATAGGCTCTGCATTATTTCAGCGAAGGTAGGCTTTATCAGCCTACAGTCAGAGACAGCGAAAGAAAAAGAGGGTGAATTAGCGAGGCGTGAGGAGGAGTGCTGAGTGTCGAGGCATGTAAAAGTGTGGGAGAGAAAACTTTAGGAAAAGACTTCTGAGGTTTTTGGACTTTCTCTGTTCAAGCATTTCACTAACTGTTTAAAAAAAAAATCCAGGAGGAAATGCTTGTATTATACCAGGAGTCTATTAAAATTATTTTATTTGAATCAAAAAGCAAGAAAAAAAAAATGCTTTTAAAAAATTTTTAAATACAGACAGCACTCACCCGCAGTGGGCTGCCACAGATTCCTCTACGTGTCTACTGTGTGATAAGAGGCTTGTATTTGACCTATGAGGTTTAATGTGGGCTTCAGCCCAAATCATCACTTGTGTATGGCTTAACGGTTACAAATGAACCAAGATGGTCAAGTCAGCAATAACAACAGGAATAAGAAAGAAAGGAAGAAAAAAAACAAAAAAACAAAGCGTGCTAATATGTCTAGCAATTAAAGAAATATATATAAATCGTTCAGTTTTTCTAATGTTAGATCTGACTATGCGCTTCAGGCAGCAGGAGGATGAGCCATCAGGCCACGAATAAACTCTTACACATCACTGTGAGCTACAGTAGGTACACACACCTCATCAGTGTCTGGAAAAAGCAGTGACCAAACAAAGAGCCAAAGAGCCAGCTGAGATGATTCTGGCTTTCCTTTCTCTCCATTTCAGCCTAAAAGTACAAAGCTGCTCTTTGTAGGCGTGTGCCCACCTTTCTGAACAGAGCTCTCAGTTTGCACACTTTGCAGGTCTTGAATCGAAGCTTCCAGTTGCGTCTGTCTGGTGCTCCTCTCCTGTCTGCACCCTCTCCTTCGTCCTTCGCCAGCCACGGCATCCACACTCCTCCGTGGAGCTGGGGGTCAGCCATTGGATCATCCGGCGGGTTTCTGGCAGGCACAGCGGTGCGATTGTACTCCGCAATCCTCGAGAGAAGAAGCTTCACCAAGTCAGGCCGGGCCTGCGTCAGGTCGTGCCTCTCGAACGGGTCGGCGCTGATGTTGAAGAGCCAGACAGACTTCCCACGCTGGTCGTGTCTCTTCTCCACGTCCTGCCACTGCTGTGGAGAGCCGGGCAGGATCTGCGGAGGGAACCAATCTCCGTCTCCCACATTGCCCGTCAGGAGCTTCCAGTCACCCACTCGGATCGCCGCGCGCACTCCTGTGTCCCAGATGCCCAAGCCGTTCACCGTCAGCAGCCTGCGATTGTGTTCTCCGTGCCGCCGCGAAACAGGGTCGATATTGAACAGGATTTCGGTACGTGGGCAAGGTAGACCCTGACTGATAGCCTCCCACACGTTACACCCGTCTAAGCGGTGAGGGTTTGGCTCGGGAGATCCTGCCAGATACAGTAAGGTCGGGTACCAATCCGAAACGTGTATTAAAGCCCGACTGATCCTCCTCTTCATTTTCAGGAGAGGGCTATGAACGAAGCCGACTGCTCGCACTCCTCCCTCCCAGTACGAGCCTTTGCCTCCACGCAAGGGCCAGTTGCAGCCACCCGACAGAGGCTGGCCCCCGTTATCCGAAGAGTAGACGAGCACGGAGTTGTGGTAGTAGCCTCGATTACGCATCTCCGCCACAATCTCGCCCACAGCCTCGTCCACACCACTCAGCATGGCGGCGTAATGGCGCCGGGGCTGATTCCCGAGAGACGTATAACGCCGGAGGAGATGGGCAGGAGCCTGCAAAGGAGTGTGAGCAGCCTGGAGTGCCACATATAGGAAGAGAGGCTTCCGCCGGTCATGAGTCCGCAGGATCGTTTTCACCCTGAAGAGTGTTCGAATTAGACACTGGTTAAAAAGACATACTTGCATAACATACTGTCACATTAATAAATAAAGAAATGACTATATGGACAATAATAAAATAATAATTAGATTTGAGCAGTTAGTAGATGATTCAATGTCAAGTCAAATCAAAGTGGCAACTGAATTTCTGAAAGGAAACTCCTGAGTAATTTTGCCAGCAAAGCAAATCCTTGAGGTAAATTAAGTTAGAAATTTATATGTTCTATTTCTGTGGGTTTATTAGCAAAACCCAAAGCACCAGCTGGGGACATGCATCACATTTAGAAAGAAATATGATTATCAGCCGAGTCAGTTTTCCTATTAGAATATTATGCAAGTAGATTTAAGGGGTCTTCAAGTCAAACTGGGACTTCAGTACAGATACAGTCAGACTCTTAGCTGCAGTAAAACATTTGAACGGTGCAAAGGTTTTAAAGGCGGCCGTACTGTAGGTCTTTGAATGCTGATCCCGACCGAGGTGTATCACAGCCCACACAGCAATGTGAATATTCAACATTTAATGACTGATCGTTGACAGTTAATTCTCAAATAAGTTGTGTAAAAGACGCATCTGTCTGTGGGAACTGTACACACTATCAGTCACCAACACCACTTGCACATTACAGGAACTCGGCTGGACGTTATTGCCACATTCAAGTCCTGACCTCATTTCAAGCCATTACCACATGTTTTGGCCATAAAAGGAGTTCCTGGGAGGAATTTAGATGTGAAGCAAGGAGCTTCAGTGTACTGAGAAAACTTACTACGCAAGCATTAGTGAAACGCTGGGATACTGTAAGTGTAACCTGGAGATTTGTAGGATCAGTACAGTACGGTGCTACAGTATTCTTGACATTTACTGTATAGTCATCTTAAAGACAACGTACAATTAGTTTCAAATTCTTCATCCAAACACTTAGAATTACTATTACAAGATAATACTACAGCAAAGTAATAAATCATTAAAGATGGATCGCTAACAAGTATAGCTACATAAATGATGTCACACAAACAGGTCAGATGGAGTACTGAGCATCACCTGTGTGCATATAGAGACGTGGAGTAGTTCCCACTCAACTCCCAGGCCGGCCGTTCACCATCGTGCAGGTCAAAGCCGCAGGTCTCCGCCCCGTCACAGCTCTGGAAGTTAAAATGGTCTCCGCTACCAGTCAGGGAACCCAGAAAGCTTTGAAATCCTCGGCTAGTCGGCAGACACTCTGGCCGGCAGAAGCCCAAGTGCCACTTCCCGACCATGTGCGTGCTGTAGCCGGCCTGACGCAGCCTTTCGGGAAGCGTGGGCGTGTCCGGAGGCAGACACAGGGGCTGGCGTGAACGTATGATGGAATGCTGAAGGCCCGTGTGAATCTGATACCTGCAACAGCCAGGGAAAGATTTTAACGAGTTCTTTGTTTGCATGATCATTATATAATCCAATATGTCATCTCCTGCAAAGAGTAGGAATTCCTGCTGCTTTATGGTAACTTAATATTTTCCCTGAAGCGGTAATTGTTTCGCTGACTATGGCACATTTTTTTTTTGTGCATGTACATTATCAAATAACAAACAAAAGCGTCCCACACATCAGGCCCCCTGGGGTGAGAAAGATGATTTGGCTCTGTAAAATTATACTGTATATGGAAAAAATATATACAGAAAATGACACGACTATGTGAAATTCAGATCTAATGACATTTTTTGCAGTGATTATTATTATTATTATTTTTTTTTACTAACGACCAAAAGAACACAGAACCGCACTCACCGTCCAGTCATGAGCTGGCTTCGAGAGGGTGAGCAGATGGGCTGGACGTAGTAGTTCTCCAGCTTCACCCCTTCAGCAGCCAGCTGGTCCAGCACCGGCGTGTGGATGTCCGAGCCATGGTAACCCACATCACTGTAGCCCTGATCGTCCACCATCACAAAAATGATGTGCGGAGGCACTTTAGTGGTGGCAGGTGGTTTTGAATAGGTCTTGTGCCCTGCGTCGAGCGGCAGTGCCAGTCGCAGACACGAGAGGCAGCCTAGTGCGACCCAGAAAGCGGGCAAATGCGAGCTCCGGACCACGGCCATATCCGTCCCATCAAACAATTCTGCGCCAATTTGATTAGAATATCCTTCAACTTCACAGAAGAAAAAAAAAAAAAAAACCTACAGTACAATGAAATGAGATACTATCTGGTCACAACGTCTGAGGACATCCGAATAAATATCCCGAGTGAGCAATTAAAGCAGGTTTGTCTACACGAATGAAGTCAAATTAACACTGACGCTCATGGAGTCAGACATTCGAGCAGAAATGAGCCCTCTCTCTCTCTCTCTCTCTCTCTCTAACATCAGTCTGCTACATTCCTCTCCCACACCAGGCGCCTCGACAGAGGGCAAACAGGAGCAGGGCAAACAACCAGAAAGAGCCAAAACAAAGAATAATCTGTAGAGGCAAGGCGTACAAGTATATACTACAGGTAAGAGACAAACAAAGCTACTATATCCATCTTTATCTTAAATACGCATCAACCTACAGTAGGTGTCTAATATAATACGGACCAGCTAAATTTTAATTTCCCCAGAATGACGGCTACAGATTTCCACATATATTTTATGTCTTTTGTACACTGAAACACCAAGCCCCTGTATTTCATACTTACGCATAAACTGGGAGTCCTGGGAGACGTCTATTGCTCTTAACCATAGATAATGGAGGATGAGACAATGATATAGACCGACCAATACGCATGATGTGGAGTTTCAAGTCAACAAAACTTAAGTGCAGGAAAAGGTGTCCCAGTGGACATAAGACAGGAAGAAATATTTCTGAAAGACCTTGTGTTTTGTATACAGTGCATCTTTTATACACACAAACTTCCTCAGCAGAAGATTTTATCCAAAGCAATTCATAAGCAAAAAAGAAGAATAAAAGCCAGACAGACTTGAGGCTTCACACGCTCAAAGACACAAACGGCTGAATAATGGAGAAAACCTATTGCATTCTAAGATGCCTTTCTGCTCACTATGTTTGTAAAGAGTGATTACTGGACATAACGTCTCCTTCCGGTCAGTTAGAACCAATCTGTATATTCTGCTCCGTCTCCTCTTATTTCTAACCGTAGAATAGATGTAAGGATTTTTCCGGACTTGTGTGAAAACTACAAAACTGATGTTTAAGTAAAAATGATCCGAACAATAAAAGGAATCATGAATGATCACAAAGAGTGCGGCTTAACGTATTCTTAAACGACTGTCATTATGAAAATCCATCATCTCATGCATGAAGGAAACTCCCTGGAATTAGAAACAAACAAACAAAAAAGGATTATTGAGATGAGGTTTGGAAAATGAGAAGTTTAAAATGAAGCAGTGAGACTTAATCTTTTAGTCGTTCTCTCATCCACAGGCCGTTATGCTGCAGGCATTTTCCTGGCACGTGCAACTTATAGAGGATCTGTGAGTTCAATAATTCTTAGTTTGTCTTTATTCCCAGCAACTGGACCCGACAGAAGGAATGATTTAGACTGCAGGATCATAGTATTTCTTCATTTTTTTCGTGCACAAGATGTCAACACGACATAGCGATTATAATTCTGCGCATTAGCTCATAGTTCCTTTAACAATTCAAAAGTCATTAGGGAAAAAAAAAAAGAATTCATCATCTTCTGTTAGATCAAGATGATATAAATGATTTGCAGCCTCATGCCATTCACTGAGACAAAACAGCAGCTGGTGCTGATGAACTTTACAGACCTCTGCTGTATAAGAGAACCAGCGACAGCAGAGGCTAAACATTATAAATCATCAGCAGACGTAATGCAGTTACAGCACTGGCGTTGGCCGAAATACACGTTTCAGCGGCACTAAACGGCCATAACCGTGGGTTATTGCTATAATCCTATCGATGTTGGTTGTAAGTGCTGTAAAGCCCTTCACAAAAACAGTGAAACGTGAGACCTCACCTGTGAGAAAAGTGCAGAACATCCGGCGTTTCAGAGGCCATCAGAGAGTCGATCGATCGCACCTCAGCTTCCCTCCCATGGTGTCAAGAGGAAATCGATGCAACAAAAAAAGAAACAAAACAAACAACAACAAAAAACACAAGTCAATTTCCTACATTAGCCTAAAGTAGACGGCAATCCGACCAGCCGTTCCAGAGCGGTCATGGAAAATGGAAAAGGGACAGAAAGAGGAGTGGATTAAGAAGGAAATAAGCAGACAGAGAGATGAAACAAACACAAACACGTTCACGTTAACTGTGTTTACTCGGGTTTCATGGAAGCAGACGGTGATTTAGATTGAGACCGTGATCTGAAGGCAACTGATAGGAAGTGACATCAGTCACGTGTGCGGGTCAGAGAGCAGCAACTACTGTAAATTCACCTCTCTCCTGCTGAGCAACAAACGGTCCACCTTAAGGCACTGCAGCAATGGAAGCTCTGCATCTATGTACAACACCTTCCCTGTAAAGTATACAACCAAACACCAAAGTTTATTAGGAATCCAACAGCAAGACCTAAGCAAATGGACAGCACTGTGAGAGATGGCAGAATTTAAAGGCTTTACATTCGTCCCCAGTGGAAGCTTACATTCCGAGATGCAATAACTTGGCTGCTGAGGTTCTCTCGAGCAGAAGGCAGACATCGATCTCTGTCACGGCGATGGCTCTAGAACTAGTCACATGACACTCTGTCTCGGTAAGAGCAACAGAGCATCATCGAGTGGCTTTCATGTCAGACCGGAGAGTTATAACAGTCTTGTTCGTAGGAGATCACAGGAGACACATAAAACACGGGAGTCAGCATGAGAACTGAGTCAATCTGCAGTGCCACCATGTGGAGAGCGATGACGATGCAACGAAACCCGCATCCTCACATTACAAGGCAAGTACTACTACTACCCAGTTCTCCGGTTATGTACAGTATGATGAGGAAACACCTACTGTAGACAGACTGTACTCACACTTAGACATGTTTACACACATACAGTATATGATAAACTCACCAATTCACCTACTGTATCTGGTAGGTTGGAGGAATCTGGAGAATGCAGAGGAATCCTACTTGAGCACAGGAAGAACTAAAAAAAACAATTAAATATAAAATAAGTTCTTTATCGATTTGTAACAATCAGACTATTTAAAATCTAATCAAGAAAAGCAGTTATTTGTTAAAATGGATAAAGATTTCAATTCATTTTTTGTTTCACCTACAGTATTTCCAGCATCTCTTTGCCCTCAGGTGAGAGAAAAAAAAAAGAATATGGTGTGTCCTTATTTGTCACTACAATCTTAGCTTACCTTAATTCATAAACAACTACTGTACCTTAAGCATGCAGTTAATACCAACAGAACAAACCAAGTGAATATTTCCGACACAAGACTTCTCCAGGTACTGGAACAGGTATGTTCGCCAAAATAGAGTGTAAGACCATATAGTTAAAAAAAAAAGAAAGAAAAAAAAAAAAAACAATGAAAAAAAAAAAAACAATGTCTGTGAACTGGTTTTGAAACTGGAATACTAATTTGACTAGAAATACAATCTAGCATTTGCCAGTGTGTACAGTACGTGTGTGGTAGGCATACAAAGAAAGGAACGAAAACTTTTCCATTCTCTCTAAGAGTTTATTAGAGTTGATACAGCATTGGGGTTTTAAATTTTTTTTTTTTTTACAAAATAAAAAATAAAATAGACAGTACTGTTGCTCGTGTTTGCAGGGCATACCACAGGTTCACAATGCAGCCACTCGGTTCTCCTCTTTCTCTTTCACCGCCTCAAAACTCCAAAAACTCAGTGACAGACTTGACATTTGCATGAGGCACACTGCACTTGGTCACATTTGAAAAAAAAAAAAAAGTGCATGTTTAAGGTGTGTGGGAGTTGGTCAAGAGCTCATGATCCATTTAAAACGGATTGTTAACATTATGATGGGACACTAGACTTTACGTCAACTTCTTGCATAAGTTCTAAACGCCTCATTGTGCATAGTCCGTGTAGTAGGAGGAGGAGAAGAGAGGAGCTGCAAGACTGGCGCTTTCTACGTGCCCCGCTTAAAACCCGAGCTCTGCCCTGTACACCGACGTCACGTCCGAGGATCACACTTCGTTCCATCCGGATCCCATCGGACCCAAAATATACAACACTTTAAAATGTACAACGTTTTTTTTATTTTTTTTTAAACGATCATTCCTCTGAAGAGATGAGCAAGGCTAGTGTGAGCACGGAGAATTCATTCATTCATTCATTCATTCATTCATTCATTCATGCATCCCACACTTTGGATCTACCAGACTCCTGGTGAGAAAGCTCTGGATTTTGGTAAAAAACAAAGCTGCATCCACAGAGAGAAGAGATTCCAGCATTCTCCCTCATCTTTCCAAGTACAACAGGACCGATAAGATCATGTGTTCCATCAGGCCCAGGGGACAGGCTGAGTGTGGCAGTCCACGTATTCCCAGTGTTAGCCATGAAGACACGCTGCAGCTCGTAATCACTATAGTGTGGTCGTTCCTATAGCGTTGTTAGGAGTAGCAGGGTTTGACTCGGCCCTGAGTGACTGCCGCTCTTGTTCCTCGGGCGTCCGTGTTCTGAGTGTGTTTGGGTTCAGTAGGATTCTCTCAGCTCCAGCTACTGCTCTGTAACTCCTCTCTGAGCCAAGAGGGAAGCGTCAGGCCGAGTCGGTTCAGCAGGCGCAGCAGCTCCACGTTATGCTC